>VIBL01000605.1:0-10604 GCA_008271625.1 Lutraria rhynchaena | reverse complement strand
ATTTTCATAGTTGTGTGAACCTTGTTTACATTTTTGAAACTGAAATACATGTACTTTTAATTAGAATGCACACTTATGTTTCATTTTAATGATATATAATCATTGTTTAAAATGAATAAAACTTTTGTTGTGAGATTGATTATTGTATATTTACTTTGAAAATGGATGTTTTGCAGAAGATACTGCATTAACTTGAAAACATTGTTGGACTTGCTCTTGTTTGTTGTTTCAGCTATAAAATTTGTTCCTTCCCTTTAGTATTTGAGATCACATTTTAATCATATCAGATGCCATAAAACACATAACTTTTGCATAACTAAAATTGCTTTTTTCTTTACATTGTAGGTAAGAAATTTAAATATTAAGGTAAATATGGCTGAATTTCCTGTTAGTTTTCTCTTTTTTTTTTAAGATTTTGAGTGCAGTCAGACACTGCAATATTGTCATGATCAACATTTAGACATATATGATATCTTCTATCATGGGTTTAATATTATAGGATTTCACACATTTGCTCATTTTCAAGATTGCAGATCATGGTGTGCTGACAATCACTTCAGATTTATTGCATACCAAATTTCATTTATGTTGATGTAAGCAATATTTACTGTTTTGCTGAGGCTACACTTAGTTCCTATATGTATTGAGGAAAATACCTAAGTTTAATATTCTTTATTTATTTTTTTGCTACATTGCACACTTAAGATAATGCTTTTTACCTTGACTATATTTCTAGATTGTCTGTAAGGTTGATTTAATATGGGGCAAGTCAATATTTTTGCATATTCCTTGATATCTGTACTGTATGTAGATTTCAACAAGGAAAAACAACTAGATATGATTGGAAATGCTTCTAACTCTATATGAAGAATGACCTGCCTGCTTTTACCAGAACCAAGACTGTGTGTTTCTTTTTTGACTATTGTCTCTTCCAAAGAATCATATTGTAGATTTGTGAAAATGCACTTATGTTGGTAACTTATTTCTTCTGATCATCATCTTTTGGTTTGGAATATATAATTTGTAACAATATTCTTATGTTTGTTAATAATTCCCTTTTATCAACTTCTCCTGGTTGAAGTCATGACCCAGACTTGTAACAATTCACTTAGGTTGGGGTATCTGTGTCCTATGTGCACATTTCTAGTATGAGATTATTTGCATGTAGAATTTTATATAAATGACATAGCCTGTTCATAATTTTCCTTGAAAATTGTTAGAGTTTAATTTTTCAATATTTACAGGTGGTGACATTTATTATTTTTTGCTGACAGCTTAAGGTTATAATTGTTAATTTTCTTGTGTCATTATCACCATTTTCCATGGTTGATTTCTAACTTTTTGGGCCATTATGACTAATTTCCATGGTGGATTTGGTTTATTTTAGATTGCACTTAGTATTCCAGTGATATTTGGTAGAATGTCTTTTGTAAGGCCATCCCAAGTTCATTATATGTTCAGCATCCAAGAGCAAAAAGTTTTTAATGATCATTTTAGCAGAAAATAAAAGGATGTACTGTGATAATATATATGCTTTTAGAGTTTCTAAGTAAAAAAACAACATGGAAATCAAACATGAATTGATTAACATTACATTGTTGACTAATTTTTTATGACAGTAGCTCTTTAATTTGTGACATTTAATCAACTTGGGATGGTCAGATATTTTTTATTTGATTACAATTTGTTCCATTATAATGAGGTTTACTTTAGAAAATTGTTGGTTTTTATTCTCCAAAATAAATAAAAAAAAATAAGAATATATTGTTGCTTATGAGTTTAAAACAGTAAAAATCACTCTTGTCAACCACTAATGATGTTTAATCATTTCTGTAAGTGCTTTAGAATAGCACAATATGAGAACACATCTGCCATTGGAGTGTTAGGAAAGATCAAGTAGGAGGGTAACCTCCATTTATTCAAAAACTAAACAATGAAAACCTTTGTGGATTTTGTAAATGTGATGTCTGGGTTAAATTGCATCAGTTCATCCTTCCTCCTGTGTCATGCAAATACTGACTGCCACCTAGGATGGCCATGCACTTTAATCATTCAAAGAAGGAAAAAAATTGAACCAATGAAATTAAAATATTAAGAAAATATGTTAGGAAAACTGAAATCATGACATCAGTATATTGAAAGAGGTCTAGGACCTAGAAATGGGGTATATATATATATATATATATATATATATAAAGATAAGGGTTCCCTACTAAACCCCAGAACAGTGTTTTATGTAAAGACCCAAGACCCCGTTATATATATATATATATGGATGGATAGATGGATAGTTAGTTAGGTAGTTAGATAGACAGACAGACACACGCACAGGCACACACACAATGCTATCAATAAATGAAAAAATAGCTTTGATTTAGGTATTTACCATGTAGTCACAGATTCAAGAACTTTTCTGTATGTATGTATGCAGTAAGGGTTATCTTCATTAGTATTTTGTGGGAAGTGACATTTCTGCTATGTGGAAGTATAATTTTGTCCCATTTGTCTTCCCATGCTTTTATGTTGATATCAAATCTCTTCTACCTTGGAATATTTTTTTTTGTCATTTGTCCTCACATGTGAAAATGCCACTCAATTTTATTATTGTTATTGTAGGTTTGGTGAAGGCTAGAAAGTTTTATGGGCAGGACAAACTTTCTGCGAAAGTTGGCAGGTTTGAGTATACAGGTCTGCCGTTTGTTGTTTTGGGCAACATTTAGTTTTACTGTCAGTTTGGGAAAGACAGAAAGAAGGCCAAAAAGGAACAAAAAAGGCAAAGGTAAGTTGTCACATAGGTAGGAAGAAAATTTTTGTTCCTAGCATCCTGATTTTGTCCACAATGCTCCTAGCCTATGGGATGAATTAAACAATTGTATGTTCTTGAATATTCATGTACCTTTGTAAAAAAAAATGCTACAGCATAAAAAAGAGGAAATTGACCAAACATGCAGACATATTTTTCTTTAAATTTATCTTTATAATGCAGAGTTGCTGAGATAGTTGAGGTTAACTTATTGATAGTTGAGGTTAACTTATTCCAGTCATTTTCCAAATAGTTTAATTATCCAAATTGTTTGGTAGATACAGCTAGACTTAAAATCACGTCATTCAATTAGCCTTTTTTCTATTCAGTTGGCTCATATAATATACATATAATAATAAATAATGTACACTTGGAAGGCGATTTCTATTAATAAAGGAATTGAAAATACATTAACAGACTAGTGTTTTTTACTTTCAAGCAAGGGATATTTTGTATATGTAGGTACTAGTAATGATATTGGTCAGCAAGTGACATTGTGATTTTATATCTTTAGAATTAATAAATGATATGTTGTCTTACTACAAACATTGGAAGATGTTCAATTCCTAGCTGTTTTAATTTTTTTACTAAATACCTGAAACTGGAAATTCAGAGTGACAATGTCCCTTCCCAGTATGTAAGGGGAGGAAGTTTTTATTGTCAGATTCTAAGAAGTTTGGCTGTCTTGCTTGTTGTGTTTTTCTGGAAAATTGCATCTATCTATCTATCTGCCTGCCTGCCTGCCTGCCTGCCTGCCTGCCTATATATTTATTTATTTATTTATTTATTTATTTATTTATAGGTAAAGGTTACTATCAAATTAAAGCTATAAACACAACATTGTATGGTGTTATATATAAGATTATTGCAGACATTCATGAAATCACAATAACTGTGAAGAGCATGTATTGCCACAATTGGGGCTATAGTTCATTATATGCAGATATATTTGATTAAATTTGGGTTGTACATTTTTGCTCATATCAGTTATATCTTTTTTTCTTTAGGCTTTTAACGTCTCACCAACAGCCAGGATCATTAGATGACTTTTCTAGGTTTAACAGTGGAGAAAGACTCCTGCCATTCACCTGAATAGAACCGCTGACTTTTTGTAAGCTAGCTGGACAGGTTCCTCGCATGTGACTTTGTCTGGTCCCAGATGGGATTCAAACTCGTGAGGGTTAGAGGTAAGTTATTACTAGACCATAACCATTAGACCATTCAGTGCCCCTCTCATATCTTCGTTTGTGTTGTATGGTTTTATTCTTTCTTGCACATAATTATATCAATGTATGACTTAGTGACTTGACCTACCTGTGCTCCATGTTTATAACTATAATTTCAGTATCAACTTTATCCACTCATACTTTTCAATGTAAATTCCATTGTTTACTTAATTAGATGTTATATGAAAATATTGTGATGTATTATTTCCCAATATCTCACAGAAGCCT
Source organism: Lutraria rhynchaena (assembly GCA_008271625.1). Classification (NCBI taxonomy): domain Eukaryota; kingdom Metazoa; phylum Mollusca; class Bivalvia; order Venerida; family Mactridae; genus Lutraria; species Lutraria rhynchaena. The sequence continues at coordinate 6,347 of VIBL01000605.1, read as the reverse complement.
GTGTTATGTTTATGTTTGAACATGTGACCTTATGAGCAATTGTCATTTGCTCTATGGACTGAACTAACTAAGTTTTTATACCTAAAAGAAAGATCATTTGAAAAGAAAGTGATTCTGAGAACAAAATAATCTTCTTGTTAATAACTATTCTATATGAACAGATTTGTACATCCCAGGCATGGTTGTGAATTCAAAATTGTATTTATTTATTTGTAGATAAATCAGGTAATGGAAGACAGTGAAGACTTCTGGTTTTGTAGTCTGAAAGCAGACAGTGACGAAGTAATCAACAAGTCTGTTCAGGTAAGCAAATAACCTGTTGTTGTCTTACCATGCACTGAATAGACACAAATTTAAATGGAAAAAAGAAGATATGAGTCACTCCATGACAAAACGTCCCTTATCGCATGACGTTCATAACGCGGAAAATGACATTTAAAGTTTCTGAATGTTGCCGAATGAATGTGGATGTAAACATGTTGAACAGTGCTGTCAATTTTTATTAATTTTTGAATGAAAAATGTATTGAATAGTTTTTGAGTGTTGTAAGCATGGACGAATTTGAGGTTAGTTTAACTTAATGTTTTAATAATTTATCAGCCTATAATTACATGAAATTACAAAATTTGACAAAAGCCGTCTGCATTATCCTGCAAGTTGTCATATTTATTTAGTTTCCTGTGAGTTAATGTTCTTATTACTTTTACTTACCTATTTGATTAAAACATTGATAAAATGTTTTTTTCATCTTTATGTAACAGCAGCATGTTTCAATTATGAATATATAGAGCCCAAAGTGTTAAAATATTATTAATGCATAAATCTATTTATAGATGTCACTTTGCAATCACTTGTGTGTTTCGGTCGCAGTATCGATCGATATAGATGTTAAATACATGCATGATACTTCATCATCTGCCATAGCGTAATTGGTAGCGCGTCAGCGCATGAAGCTAGAGACCCTACATTGATGCCAGTTACACCCACTTTTTTTCAAGCCAATTCTGATGCATACACTTTAAGTATTAATTTTTGCATGAAAAATTATTATTTTGATCAGTTCTGGTAGATATCATTAATAAAGAGATCATTGAATCCATAAAAAACTAATGAACAGCATTAGTCAAGTGATTAAAATAAATTAAAGAGATGATCTTATATTTCAGGAACTAAACCAGTATTATGATAGTTTTTACTGCTTGAGATCGGTATCTAGATAAACTGATGTTCAGGAGACCATTACAGTCGTTAATTTAGATATGCCTGTGGAAGATGGCAGTGATGAGGAGCAGCAGACAGACCTTCCACCATTACCATCACAAGGAACAATTGTAGTAAGTTCACTGTCATCTGAAGATGATGAAGAGGCTAATGACTTGCATAAAAAAATCTCCTCAGGTTATTTATGCCAACAAAACTGTTTTGGTAATATTGAATGTGATGTAATCAAGAACCACATATACAACCTGAAAGAGATGGACAAGGAGTCAAAGGAGATGTATGTTGTTGATGCTTTGAACAAAATGAGTGCTGCCTCTAAAAGAAGGAGATATGGTGAAAGAAAACGCTCTCGTTATGAGTATGAATTTGAAGCCAACATTATTTGTAGAACAGCTTTCTTGATTATCTATGACATTGGAGAAAGAACACCAAAAAACTTGATACGCCATGTCAATACTACGGGCAATGTTCCATGTGTACTCGGAAATAAGGGTAGGAAGCCATCCCATGCCCTTTCCTTTGAAGGCATTGTAAGGGCAGTGAGATCTATTTTACAATTTGCGCAAGAAAATGATCTCCCCCAACCAGCAGCCCCCAGAGGACAGGAAAACACTGCTCCTGTGTTCCTGCCAGCTTATTTCTTGAAGATTGTCATGCATAAAAAGTATGTAGAGTCATGTGGAGAGGCGAACGTTAGAGTGATAAAAATATCAGCTTTTTGGGTAAAATGGTCTCAATGTTGTTCACATGTAAAGGTATGTTTCCCAAAAATATTTGAACATGATAGTTATTGCTGTTTTTTGTTAAATTTCGTTTTGCTAATTCAGAGACATGAATGTCAAATTTAACATGCATGGTAAGCAGTACACTTTTTATCATGAAAAACATTGATGGTCATTTGTCAAGCTACAATTTTAATTTTAGTCATTGACTATATATACAGATTGCAACTCCTGAAGATGATGTCTGTGCTAAGTGTGAAACATTTCGGAAGAATGTGCATGATGCGCGAACAGGCAACGACAAGCTGCAAGCATCTACAGACCTCCAAAAACATATATTAGCAGCTAAAATTGAGCATCAGGTTAACTACATGTATATTTTACATAATATTACATACCTTATTAAACAGTTTACATATATTTCATATAACTCTTTGAAATGTGAACATGGGCTACTGTAGAAAAAATAATTGGAATCAGCTTTTAAGGTAATCCTGTGACAAATTATACCTGTCACTTTCGTCCAACGTTATTTATGTATTATTTTTCTGGTATACAAGAAATGTGTGTCAAATAGTCGGGAGGAGTTTAGAGATTTTCAACTGTCAGTCACTTCTATAGAACCATGCTCACATGACCACCAGTATGTGCATTACACATTTGATTTCTCTCAGAATTTGGCAGTACCACATCATGCATGACAGATGGATCCTTCGTACTTTGTAACTCCAAAGAAGGTAAAGATAAGATTGTTTCTGATATAGTTTAAACATGCAGGTAGTTTAAACTTTTAATGACTTGTCAGCATGCTTGCTCATTATAAAAATAAGTTTCTTATGCTAAAGTTTAAACATATATTATCTCCCTTTAGGTACATCTGTTTGGGTTCTGTGATGATGGTATACCGTGCCTATACAATTACTTAATTGCCAAACAATGGCAGCAGATGGGAAAGGCATCCATGGACCCGACACCATTATCTCCATGGTTGATCATGCTATGACTGTGTATTCACATGGTGAAAAGACTGTTACTATTCATGCTGATAATTGCAGAGGTTTGCACATTACACTGTTATTTTGTCGTAAGTAATGCAAAGTGCTTTTATAAATGTACATTACTAATTGCTTTTATTCATGGCAAAAGTAATAATGACAATAGAATATTAACATAGATGTCTCCACGAGAAATAGTTCATGAGAAAAGTCATTTTCATTCTTCATAAGCCTATCAAATATTAAAATAATACTTAATAAAATTAATGATCAGTAATAATTTTAGGCCCAAACAAAAACAGGTTTGTACTGTCCTATTTCTGCTGGAGAACAATGGTTGGCTTGAATAAAGAAATCAGGTACCACGTGCAACTTCCAGGATATGCATGATGCCTCATAGATGCTGGATTTGCGCATATCAAAAAGTTGTACAGAATTAGTGACTGTGTTTTAGTGTTAGAATTAGTGGCAGATATTGGTATAAACATTAGTCAGATTGTTTACTTTTAAGTGTACCAGGTTTTTTTTAAAAAAAAGCCTGCACATTAATGTTTCACTTTAGAAGTATTTGAGTTATAAATCAATGACGAACTGATTCACATACTGTGATATAAATTTTCATACATGAATGTCAAGAACTTTTATGCTGTTTCTGAGCGAAATGGCGATCATGGAAGTCATTTTTAAGTCAACACTACAAGGCTCTGACATGAATGAGAACCTATCAACAGTTTCGTTTTTCTGCTGATGAACCTGGTTGTGTCTTTGCAAAGAAATCTGATAACAATGCGGAGATGAAAGTCATTCTGAGGAAGGGAGTTAATGTTCCTCATGAGCGACCAAACATTGTACCAGCAGCAGGTCTGACAGTCGAACAATCACGTTACCTTGTCACACATGTTAGGCCTTACCTTAGGGGTTTAAACAAAGACATAACATGTCCATTAGTTTCTACAGAAGTGTAGAGTTATTCATGTTTACATTTTTTGTAAATTATATGAATGCCAATACAAAGGCAATAAATATATTTAAAAAAGAATGTTTTGTAGATATGTATTGCCATGGTAACAACACCATGATGTAACAGATATAGTGTTTTATTTTAGTATGTAAGTGATATACATACATCATGGTTTGTACATTGTTTCCAAACTAATTATTGCAAAATGAATTTCTTATATAAAGATTACTGTATTTATAACTTGTTGCTAAGTAGCATCTGAAAATTGACATTTCCATATTACTTGTTCTACATCTCAATTCTTAATGTGCTTTTGTAACTTTATAAAGAAACACCATTTTTTTCAGTGTATCATCCATTGTTATACATGTTATGGAATCACAGCACAAAATATTCAACACCAGCTATTTTCATCGCAAGACCAATAACAGTCTTCTAGGGATGCTAAAAATTCTTACGACAGAATTTTTTCCAGCACAGTACAGTGGGTATGTAAGGTTGTATGAATTTTATCTTACTAGGTCCTTTGGGAACATTATGCATGTTTCCATGTGTGAAATATCATGGTCATCCATCATTCTATCAATATCTTTGTCCATCTGTCATATTTCAATATAAGAATATTTAAGAAATATTTGTTATGTGGACTGTTGAAGTATTTAGTTAACATAAAAGGTATTAAGTACTTCAAAAATTCTAAAACATTCCTTGGATTTCCAGCATGTTTCATTAGTTTGTTTCTTTAGGTTGCCTGGACAAGATACGCAGTATTGGAATAATTGAACATTGTTGATATATAACAAGTCTATATAACAAGTCTATAAAAGGAAGTAAATGTGTCTATTTGAATCTTGACATTACCTCTATATATCAGGTATGTGGATTTAGATATGATTTGTAGTGGAAAGTTTCACAAATTCTCTTCTGATGTCCCAGAACTTCTACAGAAACGCCCAGAGAAATCTGTGAAGCATTGTATGAAGAAAGAGGCCAGATGTATTACGAGGTAACTTTTTACCATGCTTATTTTAGGTTCACCTATAATTTTGCCTGTATTTGCTATATAGTGCTCTGTTTACTTATACAGGAGGTATGAATACTTTGTGTCATTTACTGTGTTCTAGGTTTATCCAAATGTACATTGTCCTTGCATGTTGCATTTCTTGCATAACATTGCTATTAATTGGAGATCGTATGAAAAATATACATACAGTTCACACCCATTATTTCGACATTTTTGGGCCGTGAAAAAAATGTCGAAAGAAGCGAATGTCGAAATAAGAGAAATGACGAAATAGGTACTTCGACGAAGGTTCATAACTAAATGTCGAATGTACTGGGTGTTAGATATCTCACATGTTTCGTGTTGTGTAAGTGATGATTATTAGTGTACTATAACGTGTTGATAATAAATATTAAATACATGTACAGTTGACGTGTTAAGTGAGCTAGATTCACCATTCACTCTTTTAAACGTTATCCCGTGTCTGGTTTTAAATCGCTCCAACCAGCCCACAGACGCATCAAAATCGGTCGAAGGAATGCCTAACTGATCAGCAAACGATCTGGCTTTACATCTTAGTGTATCGCCGTCCATGGTTATCTGACGTGATCTAGCATTTTTGAACCATGTAAGTAAAGCTGTTTCAACGTCAGGAAAGTTAGAACGTCTAGCTTTTTCTCGGACAGGAGACATATCACCAGTAAGAAACGTTGCTTTGATCGTTGCCTTATTTCTCAACCACGTAGACAAAGTGTTGTGAGGTACACCATATTTAGCAGCGACTAAACTTTTCTTTACCCCCTTTTCTACATCACATATCGCCTCATACCGTTCCTGGTATGACATTGTCTTATTTTTACGTTTTGTCCCTTTCAATCCCGTGGCCGATCTAGATATCCTCTTGGGATTCAGACTGGGCCCTTCACTAGATTGCTCGACCACTTGAACAGAACTCTCTCCGACTTGGGTTGTCATGATGACTGATAAACACACAGAAACATTCTCTTTTTATCATGTGTAACGAATTGATCAAAAATCAAATGTCATATAAACTGTGGTATACAGTTGAAGTGATGATCAAACATTAACCAAACAAAACAATAAGTTTATAATTATGCATCACTATAATCGCTGATTTAAGCCGTTTAAGAGACCCAGCTTGACACTTATCAAATCATAAACAAACTGTCAATATAATTGTCGATATAACAATAGGATGTGTGGGCCATTCATTGTCAATCAACACCTTCGGTCGACAAATTTATGTCGAATTAAACATTGTTGATATAGTGTGAAAAGTAACTTTGGGGCCGAAAAATTGTGTCGAAATATAAATTTGTCGAAATAGACATGTCAAAATACGCATTATATTTTATATTAAATATAGAAGAGTAAAAATCGGGACTTTTAAATTTTGTTGAAATAAGCGGAATGTCGAAATGAGC
>VIBL01000089.1:1200000-1785165 GCA_008271625.1 Lutraria rhynchaena | reverse complement strand
AGGAACAGTACCATTACTGTCTCACATTTTTTACCTTTCCACACAAAAGTAATCTCAACAGCGACATTCAAGTATAATAAAAAAAATCTCTCCCAAAAAATTTCCAAAATTATCTACACTATTTTTATGAGAATGTAACCAGAAACAAACAATTTTTTGTGCCAAATTTATCAACCCTCTTACTCACCAGACCAAAAATCAACAGGAAATGGATTCCAGTTTACACAGTTAAAAGCTTGACGTAACTTTGGTTCTAGTTTCGGCTTGTGAAGCTCAAATGAACATGTGTTATCTCCCCTTGCGACACAAATAGTTCCAAGACTGTGATACTGAGAATACAGTTAAGTGCGATCAGAGACTTCACATTATATGCAATGTCAAGTCCCTAGTGTTATATACTAGTAATAAGCACCATAGTTTTATACAAGAAGTGGGGAAATCAGATTTATACTAAGGTACTAAAATACAGTCAAACCTGAGAACAAAGGTCATCTTTGGGAAAGACAAAATCTGGACTTTATTTGGAGGCGAGTTTGCTCTAAATAATTGATGACATTTCTTTAAAAATGGCCTTTATTCACAGGATGACCTTTATTCAGAGGTAGCTGCAAACACAGGTTTGACTGTATATCACATGTTATTAATACAAATTCATCAAATACAAAGTCACCTTTATGCTTACTACCCCTCCTTTTAAGTAGTCGGAAGACCAGAAAAAATAGTCATGTTTACAGTTACCTACCAATTCTTATTTTTTTGGCACCAACCCTAAAGTTTCTAACAGCAAAATCTAAAATATGAAAGTACTTTTGAATGAATTGTACCTTGCTTTCTCACAAAATGGAGTTCTGAAAAACGTAATAAAAACAATTTGACTTACTTATCCTAAATTTTGGGTCAAGAAGCCCTAAACATGACTATGTTTGTTCTAGCTTAATATAATTTACTCTTCTACTCTTCAACAAAATGAAAAAAATGCAAGTGTTAAAGTAACTCCTTTATTTAGAATAGTTGAATTACTAACATTTATGACTACAGTAACATTAATAAGTATTTTTTACATTTTTTTTATTCTCATTTGTATCACAATTTGTCAAACCATCAAATAAGAACAGAGATTATGCATTTTCAGTACACACACACACATTATTATATAACAGGTGCTCTCTTAATTAAGGATACAGCATTTCCCAATGGGTCATACTTTCTCCATGTAGCTGACAGCTTGCTTAACAAATCCGACCAACTCATCTTACTGGAAAATAATGACAAATACATGTGGATTATTTGTATCATAAACAACAGGAGCATCACAATAATCTGTGAAGAATTTAAATAAGTTGACTTAACTAAACAAGCATTAATGACAAATAATAATAAGAAATACATAGATAGGTGGGAAAACTTTTCTAATTTTACTTCTCAACATTCCTTTCATACTTGGGATTTTACTGTAAGAAACTTTATGGTCAGTGACCGAAAATAAGGTCTGTCAGGTAACCACAAACACGACTATTTTTTCTGGACTTTATAATTAGATAAAAGGTTATAACTACTTTACTAATATAAGACAAGACCTATTCTTTTTTTAAAACAAACCTGTTCATGTATTGAGCAATTTGCAGGAACTTTAAGTTTGGCATTGGAGTAATAGAGCGTACAATCTCCCACGGTTCTTGTCCTAAACTGCATGGACTGAAAAAAATAATAAATACCTTAAAAATCTACTGCATTAACTGTTCTCATGCAATAGTAGTGGTACAGTAAAACACAGCTATAATGAGCTTGGTAAAACTGACAATTCAAATACAGTAAAACAGGGTTAAAGTGAACTCGGATATAGTGAAGAAACAGATACAGTAAAACACAGTTATAGTGAACTCAGGTAACTCAAATACAGTTAAAAAATTATTTTTATTTATATATATACATATAGTTCACCTTCTTAATTTCAGGGAATCTGTGGGTAAGAAAATACCACATAAATGGCTAGCAATAGCATCATTCAAATTTGTGAATGATATACTTTCTTGACCTTTTTTCTTCTGAACTCGACACAAAACATCATCATTATGTGTAAGTATAATACAGTCAGTCGTTCTGTAAAATATGATATCAAAAATTTACACAATGGATAAGAAATGGGGGTCCCTACATCCATAATGTCACACCATTTGAGCAGTTCATTGGAAATTGTGAGAGTATTATTATATTTGTTAACATCACTGATGCTAAGACTGTAGCAATACAGATGGTGAGATATATAAACACAATTTATTCATTAACAGGAAATTATTCACAAATAAATTCTTTAGGATCATAGTAATTTCATTTGTTTTCACAACCAACTTCAGATAATACTGTATTATGTATGTACATGTATGTTGTTTTTTCTCCTACCAAACATGCATTAAGGGGCATTAAATAGGTAATATTTGGTAATGAGAGTGATAGCCAAGCAGCACTAACAGTACAAAATTCATATACCTCTGTAATGTTGATAGTGTAAGCAATGAGTTGTAATGCTGTAAAGGACTTTCACCACTGGCATGAGGGGCAAACACACATGACATCAAATGATGCATGGGGTACGAGTCTCTCAAAACCTCAGCCAGCCGGGAACCAAACCCAGATCCGGTACCACCACTAAGACTATGCAGCAATATAATGCCATGGAAACAATCACATCTGGAAAACAATAGATATAAATGAGAGCATTCCAAAGACAGTTTCTAGCTTTCATATGGTTAATAAAATTCAGATAGCCAGGAACCAAACCCAGATCTGGTACCACCATTCTGAGAGTGTATTATATTCAAATAAGACTGGTTCCAGGCTTTCACCAGATTGATTAAATTTGTATTGAATGTGTTTCAAATGTTGTTAAATTTGCAACTGACATCAAAACAACTATTCAAGTTATAATTGTAATAGGAGGCAGAAAATGAAGTTCCCGATGCAGGGCTTGAATCCGAGACCTTCTGCTTGCAAGCCAGCTGCTCTACCAAATGAGCTAATCAGGCTGACGGGCATACAGACTATTATCAACACATATATTATATATACAACACTGTTACATAATCAAAATCCTTAGGGATCTGTCTCGAAGCTTTAGAAAGTGTTGACATGCTTTTTGATGCATTCAGCAGATTGACCAAGTATTCATATTATCAAAATCACCAGGAGTGAAAATAGGTGCTTATATCTTATTTTAATTACAGTTTAGCTCAAATGTCAAAACTTCTAGCTAATTTAAAAGACAATGGGCTACATCATTATCTGTAAACATAGTCTATACGTAATTCAGTAAAAAGCAATGAAAGGATTTATTTTTTCATACCTCTCTACCTCTTTACGTACAGCTTCTAAAGTATCTTCAAGTAAATGATCATCGCCAGCCCTTTTAAGTCCATGATAACCTGTGAATATAATCATTATATTTGTTAACAATATATACAAGCATTCAATGGTTAGATCTTTTTAGCTATGTTTTCATTGTAATAACTATGTGTTTCTATGTAAGTATGTTACTTTCTAGACAATTATTTATATAATTCTAATGAGAAATAACTAAGACACAAGTCCTAGAAGTTTAATACTAAAGATAAACTCTTAACAAGAAGTATTGCAGACTACTTTCTAAGCATGTGTATGAATACATGTATTTAGTCAGCAGTCAGTTTCAACATTATGTTATATTCATCACTTATTCTTTTCAATTTTACTTATTTCATAAAATTATGAGAAATTCCACTTTTTAAAACAGAATAATTTTTGTCCAGTCTTATTTTCTTAGTGTCAGAGAAGGTCAATATATAGACATATCATTTGTATAGATTTTTGTAGTATCAAGCATTAATCATTTAAGACGAAACTGTCATATACTCACCTAGAGCCCAATTTGTTCCTCTGCCACGTTTTCCTGTCACAACAGACTCATCTCTGAAAGTCAATCAACAATAACAGTTTATAATGTTACCCACAGTCGTTATATTAAGACGTTTAACCTAAACTGTAATTGATATAAATTATAAGTACCTGAAGAGCTATTTTCACTCTGGGTTTTTACATCAATGTGATGACAGGATTGCTGATAGGGAATGCTACTAGAAGAACAGAGCTGACGTCTTATAAGGAAATGTGATCATTAGCTTTGATGAGGTTTCAGCACACAATTTCTTGAATGAACCACTGATACTTACACAAACGATTTCTTCTTCAAATTGGTAAAACACATCTTGTTGTTTAATACTTAGAGAAACAAGATATAAAATGAACCACTACTATGAGATAATTAAACAGACCTTATTTTGATATAAAATTTGAAATGAAGATTGAAATTAATTATGCCGCAATTGTATCTGCATTCAACTTCATATGTCATTATAATGATTACAAATACACTTTTTTCTATGAACGTGAAATAACAATTAACATATAGCATGTAATTAACAATTTTAGTTATTACTATCATTCGGGTTAAAACTGAACTTCAAAAATTACCTGAAGGGGAGACCTTTAGTTATTTTCCTCACAACTTTTGGTTCACTGTCAACAACAACAGCTCGAAATTTGCCATCTGCATGAATAAAACTGTGACTGAAAGAATGAAAAATACCACAACCTGAAAAAAGTATTTCAACCATAGCATTGAAATTTTATAGTAACATAGATTTAATTTAGTTTTCATGGGATACATCTTTCTTTTTCTTCCAATTCTGTACAAGTTTCTCTCCCTGAAGACTTGTCATAGTTCTTTGTTGCAGATAGTGATATGCATTCTTTTATCACTGTCACAGAGACAAACAAGGCCTATACGCTATCCGAATTATGATTATCCGAAAATATTACCTTCTTGATACATCTTCGTCCTTCAGTACCCGCCTCCAAAATGCATGACCGACTTGGTTGCCACATTGCCCTACTTGCACAAATACTGTTGACATAATTTTTCTTCAGATGTATACAAAAGACTTGTCAAAAATTGAAAAAATATACAATGATACATTTTGTTGTTACGGACGCCGCCATATTGAATTGTGTTAAATTTACCTCCATGCTAGAAGAGCTGTGGGTGGATAGGACGTCTTGTTCAGTTATTTAAGCAAATATTTTGTATGTTGCATTAGATCTCTCGGTCAATATGGCGTTAACCCATTTCTGTAATTGTTATGGAATCGTTTTGTGCAACCGGATTTTGTTGACATTCGATTTAAGTCTTTATTTCTGGCTTCAGTTTTGGCCACTGCAAGGGTGCTTCCCCTATGAACAAAAAATTTAAGAATATATAATTGGTTATGTACGTGTACTTTAATGCGTGTGCGCTTGCATATACTAGCTACTGTGTTAAGTCCGCTTTTTTATTGTCTTTTTTATATCATATGTGCTCAAGGATTTGTCCAACTAATCAGAATTTAGACTTTGCGGTGTCTTTTTATTTGATCCCGTACTGCACGATGAAATCGGCTAACTGGAAAGCCGAATAAGTAGAGCTTTAAATGTTTCCATTATTGATTTTCAGTTCACAAATAAGAAGATAGAAGATGGCTGATGATCTTCCTCAGACCATACATGATGTAGAAACTCCGTGTCTTCTAGTAGATATAGATATTGTGAAGAAAAATTGCCAGAGGATGATTGACAGATGTAAAACTATGGGAGTGGAACTCCGTCCACACATGAAAACAAATAAGACTATGTATATCATGATTACAGTTTAGCAACTCATATTACTTACAAATATCTTTGTTTTGCTTGCATTTGGTAATTAATTAGTTGTTTGTGAAGACAATTTGTCAGAATATGTAATACACTGAAGGCCAGTTAATTATCTGTGATTGTTAGTATATTAAATAAATCCAGCCATGTGAATGTGAAATTTAAACTGACTTGTAGTACTATGTAGTGTGATTTGATTTTTTCTAGAGAGGGAGCTGAGTTGATGACTAATGGTACAAAAAGAAAAATTGTTGTGTCTAACCTTGATGAAGCCATTTTTTATGCTGATAACGGATTTGAGGATATACTGTGGGCCAGCCCGATTGTTCCGGGGAGAATTTCCAAGTAAGTGCACTTTTATCAAAATGTATCTCAACCTTTTACACGTATTAAATATCTTATATGCGAATACAAACTTCACGCCAACCCACTAGCCCAATGTCCAGGGTGAATAAAGTTCTATGCAGGCTAGTGAATTTGTTTAAATTCATGTATTTTAGCTGGTGGTACATTATTTATTTTCAATAGCCCATTTACAGCTAGCGCTTTAAAAACTTAGTTCAAAGGCTGAGTATTAGTTTGTTTACCATCGCCTCTGAAATAATCCCATACAGGTACGCTTGTATCATATGCTTCAATTGTTGGCAGATATGATTTTTTGAGTGTGCAAGAAGTACTCCTTTGATATCTCATGTAACCAAGAAATGACATTCTGTTACTGTTGTGATTTTTGATCATCCCAATTATGACCAATAACTGCAAAAGGAATTTTTACCTTATATTATAGCTAACTGTATATAGACCAATTCCCAATCCAAAATAATGGCTTTCCCCAACTACAGAGCATACAAAACTGTATTAGTGTAAAAAATTCCCAATTTCAGTGCAAAATGATGCGATTTTTCCCAATTTGTTCTGTACTCGTAATTTTCCTAAAACACAGAAAAATTTCTTGTAATACTACCTTTATTTATATAGTTTTAAAATGCTGTAAATTGACTGGGTAAAAGTGATTTTTTTAGGATTTCTTGAAATTTCTGTATAAAAGCTGTAATATGTCACCAACATCAGTTGGCTTAGTGTAAATTACCTTTTTGACAAATATTGTACTGAAATATTTTTGAGATCAAAATATCTCCCATGAATTGGCTGAAAAAATCAGAAATGGATGTTTAGGAAAAAAGGACATATATGTTTCAACATCTAAAAATGTACAATGCTTCATGAATGTTTGAATCATTTTTATTTCATTTTTGAATGCTTTTATTTCGTGCAAAGAATGAGAAAATTCAGATAAATACACCTACTGTATTAATGAAGTCACAATTAAAAGATTTACAGTTGTTCTATCATTTAGTTTATACTCATTTATTTTAGCTTGATTGCAAGCCAGGCAATTTTGCTTAAATTAATCACGCTTGAGTTTGATTTCTGGACACTACATATAGTACCGCATCCAAACAGTAGGATTGTGAAGTTCATGAACAAAATCTGTTTGGTCAAAATTATACCTTGCTGTGTTCAAACTTGAAATCTCAAATGTTGCCCCTGTTTCCAACATGTAAGACAGACGAGCATTGGCATTGTTCTGCGGACCCCAAGTTTTATTTTATGATGTATTACAGTTTCAGATGTTGAGGATTGAAGGAACATACTGTAAGTGGTATAATTCTGTCATGGACGTATGATGTTAGGTGATACGCATTAAACACATGCTTTTAGAGTTAGTGAATCACAACTGTATACTATGTTCTTGTCACAACATATCTCTAGCTTTAAAGCTATGTTTGATGTTGACTATGATAGTTTCAATGTACTATGACTTCAGTACATCTATGCATGAGACCTTACAAAATGTAATACATAGTATAATATATAACGGTCTAATTTTAAAATCTTTATTAAAATAATAATTAGGCCACTGTTTTTTTTTTAAATTTTTTGTTTCTCAGAATTTTGTTACAAAAAAAATAAGACAACCAAATCACATGATTTCAGTGGAGGCAGCCATTTTGGTGGTGTCTGTGAAAACAACTACATGCGAGAATCAGTATATATATTGGAACTACCACTGAATGAAATAGTGATGCTCCTATGAATTAAATGTTGTTTTATTTTGGTTGGTGCTAGTCAATACTGAGGTTATATGAAGTTTTTGACAAATAATTAATGATTTGTACAATATCAGAGAAAATGAGGCTGAGAAACATATTGAATTTCTAATTTTTTGGGGGGGGGGTTGGATAGCAAAAATTGGTTGCCAGATCTGAGAAACAAACAAAAAAAGTACAGTGGTCTAGTGTCATGTCTGTTCTTGATTTATTTCTCTGCATTGCAATTTGTGTGATTCTGTTTATCTTCTAATTTTTGGCCTATTTTCATCTTTCTCTTGCACCTATATATATGAATAAACTTAACAGTTAAAATCATTGTTTACTAACATAGATAGGTGCGGAATTTGTAATTATTGATTGATTGATCAAACTTTTGTTTTTTATATATTTACATATTTATTATCATTTTGGTATGTTTAAAACAGAGAAAACCACCACTTTTTAGCAATTTTAGATCTATAAAATACAGTAAAACTTCACATTGTGACCACCTCAATATTACAACCACCTTATTATATTATTTCAAGACTAGCTTTCTATAACTGCCCTATAAATCAACTTGATAATGAGACCATCTCATTATTTCGACCCGATATTTTGGTCCAGAAGGTGATCATAATATCGAGGTTTTGTAGTACATCAAGCCACGATAGTTTGTTGAATTGGTTTTTGTCTTCCATTTTCTGTGACCTTTTATGACCTCTTGGTCTTCTTATTAAAGTCTTTAATGCCTTCACTTTGATCTTTTAAAAGTTAGAAGAAATTAGTCCTGTTTTTAGTTACATGAACTTAAATTTGTAGAACTTTTGTAACATACCTTTCGTACTTGGGTATGCAATTCGGTCTCAAATATTTTTTAACTGTGAAATTTGCTGTTAAGAACTTTAGGGCCAGTGCAAAAGATTAGAGTTGGTCGAGTAACCATTAACACATTATATTTTTTTATAATTAATACATGATACTGAAATTCCTTTTCGTACAGTTATTGACGTATAGCTTTGATGTACGTTTGTGTTCATCCAATCAGATTTACTCATGATTATAAACAATATTAAAAAAACTACTGGCGTTTGTAGGAGAGTTATTGATTTAGCTAACAGACTAGAAGAGTTCCATGTGATGGTTGCTACGGAGACAGGATTGGATGCTTTATTAGGAACTCCACTGAAAGAAGGAGAGAAATGGTCTGTGTTTCTGGAGATTGACTGCGGTTATGGAAGAAGTGAGTTGAAGCATGTAGAATTCACAAACCAGTCTCAGAAGGGTCTGATTTTGTATTTGTCGGCTGATATTTTGTTAGAAAGTCTGATATCCAATGTTGATAATAAAATTCATACTGACAGGCTCAGATTTGTTGAAACAATTTGTTATATATAATTTGGTGTCAACAATTTATTGAATTACTTCCTAGGTAAAGCAGTGTCTTCAGTAGAGATATGTTAGCTTTGTTCGGTCTGTCTGACGTCTGTCCATCTGTCCGTCCGTCCGTCTGCCCACTGATTTATCTGTCGCTATGTTTGTACTTGTTGTTGTTGGGTTACTGCATGTGTCAAAACTAGTCATAGAACTCTGATTTCATGGATAGTTAGAACATATAATTGCTTACTATTGGAGGTTATACTGCATATATAAAATTCTCATTCACAAAAAATATCAACATCAACATATAATCTTTTTTTTCACTTACAGGGGAAAGGAGGGGCCCTTAGAAAGGGGGGAAAATAGTATCTTGAGAGGATATAAGAGCTGTCCAGTTTAAAAATCTTTTTAACCCGAAATGTCTTCAAGAAACACAAAATTCAATCAAAGGAGAGGTTTTTTTATGAATTTAAGCAAAAACATATTTTTCAGACAGGAGAATGTGGCCAAATTTTGGCCCAAATCAGCCCCCCCCCCAAAAAAAAAACCCTGCTGGATTATAGTACTATATTGCATATAATTAAACTTACATTGTTGAATATTACATTATGTATAATTAACCTTATATTTATATTATAGCTGGATGTTGCTGGGATGATGAAGAAGCTGTTAGGATCGGGAAGAAACTATTGAGCTGTGATAAAGTTGTATTTCAGGGACTGTACACGCACTGTGGTAACTCGTACTCTCCTGACATTGAAGTCAAGAATAGTGTACAGCAACAGACTTTTGATAGACTGATCTCTGTGAAAGACAGGTAAGTTTTTTTTGGCAAGGCAAATTTTGCATTTTTTTTTATGAAAATCTAACTTTTGTGAACTATTTTTTGCAAATACATGTATCCCATTGGATTTTTTTCATATTTCATGAAATTTTTACAATTTATTTTTATGAATTTATTGTTAAAGAAAATTAAATATATGCCAAAAAAATGATATATGGTATATTGTTGTGTATAATTTTTATCATGTCAAACTTCTAATTCTGTTTTTTAAGATTATGGTCGCAGTTTTAGTGTTTTGAGAAAATCTAAATGCTAAATACCTGCAGCCATATTTCTACCATTACTTTATCACAGGCTTACTTATTCAGCTTTCCTGTGGGCCGATTTCTAAATGAATTCAGAAGGGCAATCCTTTCGGATGGGTCAAATCAGAAAAATAATTTGCCGTTACAAACAGTCTAATTAGTAGGCCTACTTCCCGCCTTTTATTTTTTATTCTTTGTTTAACGAATTTCTAGGACACAATATGGTCATAGAAGGAAATAAAAATAAGATGTCAAAACTGATTTGTATTTTAGTTGGAAAAGATGAATAATGGAATTTCAAGCCCAATACTTGTTAATTTCTGAATGTTCTTGCCCTCTATGTTTGTGACGCGGTCAGTCCACATGGGCGCCACCATTACTTTAACCACAGTTCATTTTGAACCAGTTCTCCATTTTCAGCGATCACATCAATCTCTGCCATTTTATTTGCAGAAAGGTAACTTATCGAGAGTGGGGGAAAAAGAATTTTGGATTTTCAAATTTTTTTTTTCTGAAATCGTTTTTTTTTAGAGGAGGGTCCGTAAAAATAAAAATGGCCTTATCACCTGATAAATTATAGCAACAGATTTCATTATTTCATAATTATTACATGTATATTTCTTGTACTAGGTTATCAGAGATTGGTGTTGAGTGTAAGACAGTAGGTTGTGGATCAACACCGTCTTGTAGTAAGCCTATTGATTGTCTGGCGAACCTTACAGAGATGCATCCTGGGAACTACATATTTTACGGTCGGTAACCCTTCATTTTTTATCCATTTCTTGAACCTTTATTGCGATGTTATTGTAAATTGATAAAACCTTATATTAATAACTTCAGATGACTTGTGACAAGGTTCGCGTCAGATTAGGCCATGAAAAAACAGTCATGTTTACCGTTACTTGACGGACCCTGTTTGTTGGAGCCAATTGTAAAATTGTTTACGGCAAAATCCGAAGTACATAAATTGGAAATTAATTGTATCTGCAAAAGATATGTTTTGAAACAAATATTTAATTTTGTAGGTGAGCTGATCCACTTATTTTGGTGCATACAAATTAACACATTTCTAAAGACAAATCCACGATATTTGGTACCAACAAGATTATAATTGCAACTACAGCATATAATCGATTACTTCATTAAAAAGTACTAACAAGTGTTTTATTAGTCTGTAATTGGATTGTCCGGTATGACATTGTCTTTATAATGTATCTGCAGATTACATGCAGGTAATGGTTAATTCTTGTGGATTTGAGGACATAGCATGTAAGGTAGCTACCACCGTACTA
Organism: Lutraria rhynchaena; assembly: GCA_008271625.1. Lineage (NCBI taxonomy): Eukaryota > Metazoa > Mollusca > Bivalvia > Venerida > Mactridae > Lutraria > Lutraria rhynchaena. The sequence continues at coordinate 1,773,593 of VIBL01000089.1, read as the reverse complement.
GACCACAAACCCGAGGTTCAAACATTGGCAATAGATTGTGGGTGGACCGCGTTTGGTCTAGATGCTCCAAGTGGGTTGTTTAAAGATGCTCCTTTAGGTCAGGCACCAGTCGTCGGTCATCCAGAACTCAAGTATGTTTGTTTTTTTGTTTAATGTGACTTATTGTCCCTGGGGTTTAACGCCGTTTTTCAACAGTTTTTCATTTATGCACAGCGACCGGTTCACCTAACCAGTTTTCCTGGACTGTATACTAACCAGTACTAACTTCCACAAGGAGCCGGCAACTTCTCCACATATGGAGGAAAATCAACATTTTTGTCAAATTTCAATGAAAGGGTTTGACCTGCCGCAACCAGAATTTGAACTCAGTTCTCCGGGTTACAAGTCCGAGTTTTTTTATATTTTTATGATGAACTAATATTTTAAAGAATTTAGTGTATTTGTTTTACAGTATAATTACATTGTTATCAACATCAGTATCACGAGCATCCATTTAATTTTCAACCATTATGAGCACCCGATTATGTGGAATATTTTTATCTGTTTCAATGACTCCTCCAGATAAGGAAGTTTATCTGTGTAACACGCTAGAATAAATTAGTATAATAGATACATTTTAAATACAGCTTTCAGCATGAAATGTGTTGTACATTGTTACCATTGGTTACTAATTTGTTTTATATTTTGTGAGCTTTCTTCATTTTTTTTATCAGGATGTATGGTATGACTCAAGAACTTGGCAAGTTGAAAGCTACTGAGGGTGAAATAGATTTCAGTAAATATCCTCTCGGTTCCCGGCTCTATCTCTACCCGTGGCATGTAAGTAATCTTTCTGGTTCCCTATTTCTCCATTATCCATTGGCATGCAAGCACACTATATCAATATAAAGTTTAGGTAACTATCTATCTGGTTCCCACCTCCTTCTCTATTCATGGCATTTAAGTACATTTTATCAATGCAAAGTTTACTAAAATAGTGTCTTGGTTTCTGACTCCATCTCTACCCATGCCATGCAAGTACTTTACCACTATGAAGAGTTTCCTGGTTCCCGACTGTATCTCTGTTCATGGCATGCATGCACTTAATATCAAAGCTGAGTTAATGCTATTAGTCAGCCATTTTTAGCAGTATTGATGACATCATCATTTCATGTGATGATGCCATGGTGATTAAGTTCTATGCTATTGTATGTAAATGTACACTTAGTGTTTGGCCTCAGAAACCCATCGAAGTGGGATCGTTTGCAGATTTTTTTTTAAAAGATTTTATTTTTGGTTTGGAGATGAAAATACCACCAAGAAAAGAATGCCCGGTCACGGCACGTCATACCATTCTGTGAAAATTTGACAAAAATGTTGATTTTCCTCCTTATCTTGAGAAGTTGTCGGCTCCTTGTGGCAGGGTTAGTTAGTACTGGTTAGTAAACAGTCCAGGAAAACTGGTTAGGTGAACCAATTGTTGTATATAACTGAAAAATTGTTGAAAAATGGCGTTAAACCCCAGTGACAATAAATGGCATAAAAACGAATAAGAAAAGGATGATAGTGTGAAAAAATGTCTGTGGAGAAAAAGGGTCATACATGTTAGTGGTAACCAGGACCTTTTTTAGGCCTAAACTGTTATACATGTATTGTTATTTTTTACAGTCTTGTTGCACTGCTTGTGCTCATCCATTTTACTACATCCATTCCGGGGACAAGATAGTAGGAAAATGGCGGACTACGCGGGGATGGTGAAGATTTTAAGGGTTTTGGCCTTCAACATCAAGATGGTGAAGACTGAAAATTTATGTATCAAAATGTGTCATATCCGTAATCCGTATTACTCAGTTTGTGTTACATGTATTCTGACGTTATTTAATCTAGATTGAGTGTAGTCTGGAGACTAAATAAAACGTGATTATAGTCTGACCTGTATTTGCGACCACATCCGAATAAGGACAGCTCTGTGAAAGAAGGCCATTCTTTAAAAAACCATCATTGATTAATTAAAACAAACTGACTTCCAAATAAAGGCCATCTGTCAATAAAGGCCACATTTTGTTTTCCCAGGGTTGCCTTTGTTCACAGGTTTGACTGTATTACCAAATATTCCTCAAAAATGCCCTTGCTCATTTTTTAGACCAAAAAATTAACTCGGTATAAGTTTTTTAGTAATTGTTAAAATTATATCAAATGCATTCAAAAATTGTATAAACAAATATTGCTCAAAGTGCATGTTCTGTATGTTTGTATCCGGTGATAAAGTTTTAATTTATGTTGTATGTATTACTATAAAATTCTTTTTTTTTACATTTCAAACAGTGATTTTTATTTTTGTGCTGAGCAAATAAGCATTGATATCTCTCTCCACACCTACAAATTTTTTTTTAACGTTTATATGACTAGTGTGTAAAATACTCACTCTGCTTTCTTCTCAGCTGTTTAAGATGAACTTACCTGCCTGAGGTAGATTTTATTTTTTACGGAAGTTAAATTGAACATAATACTGTGTGTCCATTTCTAATGAAGACCTCACTGTCTGAATAAACATAGTTTAAGGTTTTGCAGTATGTGCCAAAAATCCGTTTTTTTCTCAGGTCCAGACTATACTGACTATTACTGTTTCTGTGGTTAAAATTTCTGGTTTTTCAAAATGTTCAACTTTCAGCCATATCTGAATGTTCATAATAAGACAAGTTTTTAAGACAGTATTGCCTGATAAAACAACCGCTTCTGTACTATGATTACCTCTGGTTAACGAGTTTTCATAATGGGACTGTTTTCAGTGTAGCTTACATATATTTCTAGACTACCTGAATAAAATTACCAATTCCCTTCAGTCCTAAAGATGGTCACTTTATTAAAGTTCTACCTTACTTAAGTGCAAGTATATCTTTTAAATGAGGGGTCTTCTTGATCCATCAGTTACGGCCGCTGACTAGTATTCACTACCCCACTCACCGTTGAATTCAAATCCCACGTGGGACCAGACCAATTTCACATGTGAGGAAGCTGTTCAGAAGGCTTGTGGAAGGTTGGTATTTCTGCCTAGGTATACACCTGGATTCTTTCTTCACTATTAAAGCTGGAAAAGTCGCCCAATGATCGTTGCTGTCAGCGCAATGTTAAACCCCAGTGAAAAATATACCTTTTAATTTAGTTGATTAAATTAATAGTGTTTGTAATATCCATATTGTATACATGATTAATCATTTTATAATTCATGATTAATTTTGTTATGATGTAAAATTTGTTTAAGCTTTATTTAAAATAGAATATGAATTTTTAGAATTGTTATGTTTGATTTTTTACTTGATTAAATTAATAGTCTATCTCTTCACTGTGTTTGTTTTATTTTTGACTGCTCTTATAACATTGTCACTTACAGTAAAACCTCAGATAACAACCACCTCAATATTAGAACAACCTTGTTTTAACGACCACTTTTTGGAAGGCTTTCTACAACTCCCGTGTGATTCAACTGAATAGTGAGACCACCTCATTAATATGACCGATTTTTCAGGTCCCGAATGTGGTCTCTATATCGAAGTTTTACCATTGATGCTTAGGAATCAAAGCACTGTGAAGTACCGGTACACAAAAACTGTAAATACAAAGCTCATTTCTGTACAGTTCGTATGCCCCTGTTTCATAGACATATTTGAGATAATGTAGCAGGTTTTGAACATTAAAATCCTGATGCCCCTTGTTCTTAAATTGCTTTGTCTTATTGACTGTTTGGGGGACCAATTGTCATGTATTAAAGGTAAATGTCTTATATATTTACCATTAACAAGGTTTTTTAATTTAAAAACTGCTATCTTAGACATGATATGTCTATGAAATGAACTCCAGAAAAATTATTTTAATAAGGTGTCTTAATATCAAGTTAGAGTATTGTTAGGGTGCTATTTATTCTAGGTGTCACATGACACCCATACTCGTAAATATATCAAGTCCAAGGATACAGACATCAGACTTATAGAGCACGGATTGTTTGGCCAGTGTTGGATTTCGAAAGTACATTGTAGTAATCACATTGTTAATTTTGTTGGTAACTCATGGAAATGCTGTACAACGTAATTAAAATTTAGTCATAGCACTTCCGTACTCATTTTGCATTATGTGGAGCTATGCTTTAGTAACTTATTTATAATTAACATCTGACACAGAATAATGAAATCTTTCAAAGTGACTTGTTTTGCTTAGCAACGTCTTGCATGAATATTGTTCGATTTGGTCTGACAACAAAATAATTCACTGGGTTTTAAGAATACGTACATGAAAAAAAGTCGAAAATAAATATATTTAAAGCAGATTACTTAGTTAATTAAGTAAAATGTATCAGACCCTATATTAATTAATTTCTCAGGTGGAAAAAAATAAAATAATCTTCGAATTTAATTGGTTTTAAATTATATTTTTTTCTTTTTTTTCCTTTTGAAGTTAATCCGACTGATACTGCCATTATTTAAGTTCTATCGAAGTACGTACTGTTCACATCATTCTAGTATTACCACACCTTACCAAGTTCTGAACACGGCATACGCTCCTTGCATCTACTGATAAGCCACTACACACTCGAGCCAGTCTAAAAATAACTCATTCCAACATGGCGGAGTAGATGGAATTTTGTACTTATTGACAAAATGATGGATATTTCTGTTATCATGTAAACTACACGTTCATTTAATTAACAGTAAGTGACAAGATACATTTAGCTCTAGGTGGTGAATTCTACATGGTAAATTGGATTTAATTGTGAACTTTTTGGTGCTTGGAATTTGACGCGGAACTTCGGCAAAAATGAAAAATTCAACAGCTTAGTCATACAGGGTTTGTATCATAACTAACTTCGTAAATAAATATTAAACGACCAATCACCGACATAACCTACATTTAAACAATCATTTTTTATCTAAACTTAATTATTTATTAAAGGCGAGTCCTTTCGTTGAAATAGTTGAACATTACCATGTCATGCTGACATATAAACACGTATATGTTGAATGATCAACCCCACCCACTTTTAAGTTCGTTTGTAAAGTTGTGAACAACAAACGAAAGTATCGTTATAACAAGAGAATCTTTTTCTATTGTACAATAATTGAGTCTTGTGAACTCAATATATGTTTTAATTGTACCGTTTTGTAAAAGGCGAACTCTTCCCACAAGACATTTTTTAATTGATAAGCATTGTATGAAGGAAAAAACGTGGTAGGTTTGCATGACTGTCTTACTCTGGTTCTCTCCAGAACCGATCTTAATCGATTGAGAAAATTTATAATAAATTGTCACGTTGAACTTTCAAAGCACATTTTCCAATTAAGCGCGCGCCTGTCAATTACGTCTTATGTTTGAAATGATCGAGAATAGTCTGTAACGTTCCCTACCTTTCATACGATCGACGTCTGTTGTACATGCGAATTTTGTAATATTCAGGATTTTGTAAATTTCATCATAAATTGTGCTCAGAATTCATGACGTTCTGGTAGACTATTAATCTAGGGTCTTAATTTATACTATGCTTACCAGATATAATCACGTCATCATTCGGGATTTGGCCTGAAAGAGTTTAGCGCTGCAAGACACTGTCTAAGGCCTTTTAAGACGCGTGGGTCTTTGGCATTGTCTATTTAACAACGCATGGATGTTACAAGAATCCTTCCTTAATACCAAAGATTGGATGAGTGCAGATGACTCTAATTAATTTTCATTGAAACTTACTAACTAAGTACCTTTCTTCTACGACAATGTTCTCGATTCTGTATATTTAAAGAGCATTTTAAAATCCAATTCTCTTACAGGGTTAAATAGACCTGTATCACTCTTGTTTTTGTGACAAAAACGTGTCAGTGATAATCAATTCACCTGTTAGTACTCCACAGGCTCGCGAACCATGGAACTTAAGACCAATCCCTCCTCCTCCCGCTCAAATCCTGATTTTATTCGGGCTGAAAGGATATAACTATTCATAAAAGTTTTAAATGCATAATTATACATGTTTTCAGATCAATTCCGCTTACGGAATAATGTATTACTAATAACATCATTGTTACATAACAACAAACATGGAAACATTCAAAGACATAATATGTAGATTGGAAAAAAATGTATTTGAGACTAGAAGACCCGCAATCTTAAGTTTCAACTTAAAACCCTGATATTGTCCAAACCTTACTTCTGTCATAAAATGTACATTTTGTTTACAATGCTTTGGCGTTCAAAGACTGAAGATTTCCAACCATTCAAGCTAGTTCTTGAGTGACATGCATCTTGTAGTATGTCATTAAATAGATCTACATGTTTTATCAACCCCCTCTACCCGTAGGGAAATCCGTGATAAGTGCGTTATTTTCCCCCAGCTCAACGCAGCTGTTTGTTTTAATAACAATACAGATATACACTTATGTTGCATGGAGAATCCCATCTCCATTTGATGATAAACTTTTTTTTGGTACAGCGATTTTGTTATCATGAATTATTTTCTTACAGCGTTCGTTGCCGCTACGCTGCAATCGGATTCCTTTGGTCTAGAATAAATCAAACGTCATCGAGATGGAGCTTGAACCCAGCAGTGCTGAACACAGCCCTCCGTATAGTGACAACAATAGATCGTGGTCCTGGAACCAGATAACTGATGAACTAAGTTCCGTTACAGGTAGTGGCTCCGAGGATGTCACTAATTTCAAATTATTTTTTTTCTGTGAGAACTGGTTCCCGTTCCATATTGCAATGCACTAATGTTTGTGTACAGGCGATGTCAGCGGAAGCCGGTTGACATTCTGTGTTCGAAGCATTTTATCTATGTATAATTTAAATGCATATTCGACTGAAATAAACTGAGATTAGAAAAAGATGTGAGCAAAAAAGTCTCATAACCTTTGACCTGTATATCTCCATGTGATGATGTAAGTGCTTTTTCAGAATGCTGCATTGTCATTTGTCAAATTCAGAACTAGACTTTGGATGTTCTTGAGTTTTGCGAAATGTCTTTGAGCTCAGAATCCTTACATCTTACTATTTAGTGTTAAATCCAAACTTTCAAACTAGATATTCTGATATAACTATCAGTCAATAAATCGTCTGTACAACTATTTAATCATAGCTGTTCGTTGTTAAAGGATTTCTATAGACTGGTTCCTGTGCTTAAAGATTATGTTTTATATAATGATATACTAGGAACGGGTACCAGTGTATGTTGTAAGCGCTTTAATCACGTTTTTATGGTGATAAATTTGTTTGTTTTTATTTTCTCGTGTTTTATGTTGTCCGTCAGGTTTTTATAAAGTCAGGTGATTTGTTTTCGACGTTAGAACTTCTTACTCACGCGTTATTAGTTGATCATTACTTTACTTCAAAAGAAGCAAATTACGCTTGCGAAAATCAAACATAATTAATTGAGCTCCTCGTTGTGTTAATGTTGTCGCATTAACTCTCAGAAAATAAGCTCAAAAACAAACACAGACAGAAGTTTCATTGCAGTTTACCTGCATTACGTCTGTTTATTAAAAAATCCAGATAAAAAAAATGGTCCCAGACTGAAATAATTTCTGGAATGCCTTAAAATCTTGATAGCGGTCTAAATCGTTTAGAAAATATAAACTTTCGTGTTAGTTCTCGTATTCCATTGAGAAAGTCGGTGACTGACTTAAATACAGCTCTGAAGGTCATACAACAGATATTTAGAAAGTTCCACAGATATTTTACACGTTCAACCCACGAATACTCACAACTACTTGTTAAAATCAGAGCATATAAAATATTTTAAACATTAATACAAAAAATACATTGCGTAATAAAAGGGAAGTAACTCATCAAACGGATGATTCTATTTCAGACAGTAACAACGAGTTATGTGGTCTGATGGAGGACAAAGAGATAGCGGCACGAGCTGTTGCTTTTGTAGTAAACAGTACTAGGAAAGGAATTGTACCACTGTGTGCTGATGTTGCCAATCTGATGCGATCTAAACAATGGTATGTCTATGAATATGATATGAATCGATTTCAATGCTGAAAATATATTTCCTCACAAAATTCAAGATACAAATGTATTTATACGCATCACGATTCATGATTGTTCAGGAAAGCGTGCTTACGAACGTATTTATATCAAGTTTGTTTTAAATTCGACTAATACTTGGAGATCTTCGCTCATTAGTCGGAAACTTCGCAGAAAAAATACCTTTGACCTTTAGCTATAGACGCATTCCTTCGAATTCAATGATTGAATTGACTCAGTCAGACATAGTGCGCTTTTTGGTGATTCTTTATTAATATATGGCGTGTACCTCCCGCATCCACCTGGATTAATGAAGTGCACTGAACATTTACGCTAAGGATACAATTTGGAAAAAATATGATTCGTCTCTGTACAATCAGAAAAAAACCTTAGTTACCCGACTGACCCTATTTTTAGTCGCCGACCATAAAGTTCCCAACAGACAATCCGTAGTACGAAAATATTCTGGGACGAATCGTTCATCCTATTCTCACCAAAAGAATGTTTAGAAAAACGATAAAGGCAAGTTTTCCACCCGCCTTCCCTAATTGTTTGGTCTTGTGACCTTAAAGGTATTTATTTTTTCTAGCCTAGTCAGCCAATGGCCAGTAAGCGTAAGTGTAAGCGTTAGTGAGTTTGTTGAAAGAAATGCCTTATTGCCAGGTTTTTATAAGTTCGTATCTAGGGGTGTGATAGATTCCATTATTAAATGCGCCATTTTCGGATTTCTTCATTTTACAAAATTGAATTTTTATGATTTTTAGATATCATCTTAAGTTTTAATCAAAGTATGTTTGATTTAACATTTGAACAAGATTTCACTGAGTTTCAGAATTCATATAAAACTTGATACCTTATCTTACATAAATGTTTCACCAGCATTCTTTTTGTGCGCGATTTTTGCTATCGGTGTTCCAGGTAAATAGCACGCCGTGAGATTTTGATTACATATTGTATTGGATGAGTTTTCTGCTCTGCAAGAGTTCATTATACCATTATACATTTATAAGTCTAAATTATTCTTGAAGTAAATTTGGATTTCGTATGTTATTAGGTATAAAGTGTGTCAACCATATCGTGTTAACCCCAAAAATGGCCCATTCTCGTTTTTTTTTAAATCGTCATTTTTAAGTCCGCGCTGCTAGTAATTTTATATGTATTTTTAATTTGACCAATTAATTGGGAGAATACCAGTGAGCCCAAAATGGTTTCCATGGAAACATTGAACAACATATATGTGTATCGACCCTGACAAGTAATATACATGCTATATTGCGCAAACATTGGCATAAGAGGTGTACTAATAATGCAGTGACCTTGACCTTAGTAACCAGTAAGTAATGCATCGATCGTGACACGAGAAGTTGTTTGTAGTGTGGTGACATTGACCTTTGTACAGTTCACATAGTGCCATGACCTTGTCAGAAGTTAGTGTAGACGTAATGCAGTTGCTCATTTATGTATTTCAATCAATCACACCTACTCCATCGTACCTGCTACGCGTACATTCATTGAATAGCATTGTCTGTTCCATCGCTTAGATCATGAAAAAATGATGTAATTCTCATTCCATTCTGCATTCCATACGAGCCAAGTAATTCGGTCATTAATTATTTCATGATGTAAACACGCTTGCGGTTTACGTTTTTTTCAGCAGTAATGCACGCAAGCTTGCTCTCTACCGAATAGTTTGTATTCAGTTTTATCTATCAAGAAGCCAAAAGGCTTATCAGTACAGACAGTATAACTGAAAATAGAAAACTGTAGCGTGTTATGTCATGTATTGAATAATATTTCTGCGTTTTTCCCAGTATGATAGACTGGCAACTGACGCATATATAATACTAATAAATTAACAAAGAATACGCCAGAATTGATTGTCTAACCTTTCTTAGGCTGTTGGCATAACCACACCCCGGTATAAAACGTCATGTCATAGAGTTTGCCAAAACAACACTGAAAAAATATGATCATCGGTACGAAATTATTTTTTTAAGTTAAACTGAACAAAGTGAGCGATTGTGTGACATCAAAATCGGTGCTTGAAATCATTTTGGTTTGACGAAGTATATCGTTTATAAATGGTTTCCATGGAAACATATGCCAATGGTCACCATACATGTATATACCCGCAATACATTGTATTAGAATAGACGAGTTAAGCGTCCTTTGATTATGACGAAGCTATTCAGCCCCGCTATTTCTCGACGGAAATTGAATTGTGCGACTTTCAGATTTTACACGATGTTCAACGAAGCTATTAATAACCACATAGCACTTTGATTAATTAATTACAATGCTATAAAAATTAGGAAAAATGTTTTGATTTCAGCTTAGAACGAAAGTTACGTGTGTTACGAAGGGAAACAGACACGTACAGATCTTCATTAAATGATGGCTCCATACCTCGACATTCAATAAGTCCGACTCCTCCTTCGCTGAGCTCATACACTGAACAATGTATAAAGTCCCTCCAGGAACAAAGCCTGGCAGTGCAGGTAACAACATTGTTAGACCTTGACATCGAGTTACTTCCCTTTATTCACTCGGCGCCGTTAAATTCGTTAAAATGGTAAAGCAATTGCAGGACGCACCTGTTATGTTGTTAAGTGTTATGTGTTGTGTTGTGTTGTGTTGTGTTGTGTTGTGTTGTGTTGTGTTGTGTTGTGCAAGTAAATCATGTATTGATTAAAAAAAGTTATGACGATTTTTTAAATTCTGTACTGTTACAAACTTCACAAATCAATATCTCACTTAGTATTAGTTACAGAGGACAATGTCGCTAAAGTATTGTCTGTAAGTTTAATAAGAAAATTATGCACCCGCCGCCATACACAGGCTTCCACTTATGACAGTACTTTATTTTCCAGGAGCACTTCAGATCTAGTTCTCGGTGTAGCAACAGTTCAAGCACGTACAGTTATTCTCCTAAAATGGACAAAACTAAAGGAGGAATTTATAGTTACTCTCCAAAGTTAGACAAACCCCGCAGCGGAAGTCTCCGTCCAGTCGGGGCGCAATACTCACCAGCCAGTAGTAATGACAGCCGTAAACATAATTCACCTAGGTAGGTTTTAATTAAAAAATGTCCGAATGATAATCCGTCTGCGATTAGATGGTAAAATATGAGATCAAAATGCCAACACCATCTCATGTCTTATGTGTTAAAATATAAAAGTATAAAGAATGTTATATCAATTTAAGTCATGTATGAATGCGTTGCAAAACAACATGTTTTTTTGACAAGATAAACAAACTTACAACATGTACTAGATTTTTTATCTATGTACATCTACATACCTAGTGATTTTCATATGATTGATATACATCCATTGATTTGTTTTGGGTTTTCAAAATTAAAATGTCAGAAATCATTACATTGAAGAAGAAAAAAAGAAAGTAATACTTCTTATTTGTCTTTACAGGACGGCAAAAGCGGCTCTTTCTGCTTTCAGAGAGTCATGTCGCTCGCACCCTCGTTCCACATTCTTGTCCTTGTCGTCTGAGAATGCACAGTCACGTGAATTGAAAGCGCCACCCAGCGGTCCAGTGTGTAACAAGACAGACGCTGTCATTGAAGACGGCGTAAGTGATATTGACATTGCCTCCTGCATTGTTGGTGATTTATCAAGTGATATTTTTAGTAACATTGAGAAATTAAATTGGCGCAATAAATTTGAAGATGAAGTAGCGCCTCCTACGGGAAAGAACGAGAGTGGCGTGATGGAGAAAAACGACAACCAGAAAGCATCTATACAAATAGTTAACGAATCATTCTGTGATCAAACTTCTACGAGAACAGAAGATGATAAACTTGTTTGTGATAAAACTGAACCAAAAGATTTAAAAACATTTGAAATCGCTGACGACAATGAGCAGGATAATGACAAATGTGATAAATCTTTACTTGAAAGACGACGGGTTTCTTTACCTGAGATTACGACAACACCGAATGTAAATGCTGTGAAAATCAGGTAAGTGACATATGTGTATAATGGTCTCAGTCCCCTTACACGGTTAATCCCTGTTAATACTTGTTTCCTTTACCTTAAATTTAATGCGCTTTACATGACCAATTGTTGTCAATGCGCCATAAAACACCATTAATCTAATTAAAAATTGGTGTACCAGTTTTAACTGATATAAGTCAGTTATTTTGTTTCTTGTTTCAGACCTAAACAATCCAAAGAAACACAGTGTTGTCTTGACAAGACTGAGAGAATCAAGGACCAGTCTTTAGAGGAGCAGTTTATGAAATGTAAGCGTGGGGTCCTTTTGATAATAGTTCAGTAGAGCACAGTCATAGTGAATACACTAGAACACCATTATAATGAATACAGTTATTATTGGTTTATACTAATATATTTTAGCTCATTGCGAAACAAGCAATTTTGCTTATATCAATCCCACTCTAGTCTGCTACTTGGACACTACGCCAGTACGATATCAGAAAAATGGGATTGTGAAGCTCATGAACGAAACCCGTCGTAGCCAGGATTCAAAGTCAGGACCTTCGGATCAGAGGTCGGACACTCCACCTCTAGATCACGATTCCTCCCAAATACCGTAGAAATACAGTAGGAAACTGTTAAAATGAATTATCAGTTATACTGAATTTCTTGGGATCTGAATAATTATTGTGTTGTAACCATGTTTCATTATACCCATTTACAATGAAATAATTCTTCATTGCGTCCGAATATTCACTAAATGCGAGGTCTGGGATTTACTGTATTTATGTGATTTAGCCAGTGGTAAAGAAGATAAATGTTCGAATAAAGACAATTTAGCTACAAAGCCTTAATTCCAATGGAAGTGTTTTCAATTGGTTTATTTTGGATACAGATGTTGCTTAAATTTCTAGTTAATGATATGACCATTGTATGGTAAGTCCAGTATTCCGTTAGAGTTACACAACGAGTCTCGTTAAAGTTTCTAAACTCAGATTGTCATAGATCTTGTCAGAAACTATATTAGAATGCTACGCCACGCCACGCCACGCCACGCTACGCCACGCCACGCCACGCCACGCCACGCCATACTTTAATTTATTGATAAATGCCGGGGACCTTATCGCCGTTTACCAGGGATTTTATTGTCGTCAGCATTTCCCTCTTTCTGTTATGACTTATGTAAAATTTAGTGTTACAAAAGAAAAAAAATGTTACAAAAAATTAACATTGCATTATTTCCAGCTGTGAAGCTCAATGCAAAACTAGAAGATGATTTAACTGAAGCGAGAAAAGAAATTGACCAATTGAGGAAGCGGTTAAAACGAATAGAGGTAAATGAAGCGCATTCTATACATGCATTTAAAAACTTCTTTTGTAACTTAAATTTGACGCAAATGTGATGGTAGAAGCGAAATCCTTTTTACCAGTTTTTACAAATTTATTCCAACTTCGGTGTGAATATTATGAAAAAAAAAACTGTGACGCCATTCTGAAATTCATAAATATATCAAGATAACGTAGGTAAAGTATGGATTATTTATCGGAGGAATTACGTACACTTACACCTACTATAAAAGCTAAAATAGTGCGTCCTTGTGTAAGACTCGTTAATTTGGTCTGTATATATGTAAACTAAGTATGATTAGTAACTTACTGGTAAAGGAAGATTTATCTTAGCAACGCGGTGCCAGCATGACCGGATGTGTTTCTTTGATAAATCCATCAGGGAATAGTCGGATGAATTATGCTGAAGTTTTTCGTAGGAATGAAAAGATATACATTGTACATGTATATAGAGTATTAAAAGGTCTACGGGTACTTATTGTACATCCCTCGTATATAATCAAATATTGGCAGCGGGTTCAAATCCCGGTCGCGGCCGGTCATACCCTTCTATGAATTTTTTACAAATGAAAAATGTTGATTTTTCTCCATATGTGGAGAAGTTGCAGGCTCCTTGTGGAAGGGTAAGTTAGTACATGTGCTGGTTAGTATACAGTCCAGGAAATCTGGTTAGGTGAACTGGCCGTCGTATATAACAGAAAAAATTGTTGAAAAACGGAGTTAAACCCAGTGAAAAAATCAAATACAATCACGTTTTATGTCACTAACATTTTTCTTACAGTCGTCTGGTGCAATCCCGAAAACATTTACAATAACGGATGAGGAGAAGGCGGTAGAAGACAATGGTTACTACACAGGTAGTAACAGGACTTCCCGGACAGGATCTGAGCATGAACGTATAAGGTAAGGCGCAAAAAATTGTTTGCTTCTGGTTACCCGACCTACTCTTTTTTCTCCGTGACCCTAGAGTTTTTTATTAAGGGACAGTACATCCACTGTCTCATTTTTTGTTACCTTTCCGCACAAAAGTAATCTCAACAGCAGCTTCGAATAATAAAAAAATATAAAAAAATCGCAACGTACCTACTCTATTTTTAATGAGCATGTGACCAGAAACAAACATTTTTACGCCTAGGTACAATAAAACAGAACAAAGCTAGAAAATAGGGTTGGCAGGCCTTTGATGAGAATTTGCGGTACAATTCATCTCCAAATGGTTTCTTCCTTTGGATTTCGCTGTAGGGTCTGCGCTGAAAGATAGGGTCGGTCGGGCAATCGGGAACACAAGTATTTTTCTGGCCTTAGTACGAATGTATATTATCGTTTACAAAGCTTGGTATTTTTTCGATCTTGTTTACTATGATTCGATTTGGTAAATGTGTTTGTCATCTTAGTGTTCTTGTGAATATTGCCTAACTATTACAGCTTGTTCAAGAAGCCATCGTCTAAACGCCAAGCAATCACATCAGTCAGTTATGTGGGGCCTCTCCCAAACTGTAAATGTTCCACGTGTCAAGATGCCCTGGGGAGTGAGGACGACTTATCCCATTATTCCGATGTTTACGATGTTGAACCACAAAGATATGCCGTAAAGTACGTATTTTAGCATCTTCCGTAAATCCGATGTCTTAACATTTTATCAGGGTTCCACCATATTAGTAAGATTATAAAAGCCACCTTTGGGACAAAACAAACAATCGGATGGCTTCATTATTGAGCGTAAATGAAGAAGAAATACTGGAAACCAGTCTGAAATAAGTGATCTTTTTAATGAGGTGGTTGTAAGTGAGATCTTACTATGCAAGGTTCTCTATTAAGACTCCTGATGTTTGTGAGCCTCCGTGACAGAGTGGTTATGATCCCTGATTAGTAATCACCGCATTTTCGAATCACACCTGGGACCAAAGAGCAACCAAATAGGAGGAAGCTGCCCAACTGGCTTACAGAAGGTCGATGGTTCTGCCCAGGTGTGCGCATGGGAGTAAATGACCCTAGCCGTTGGAGTGACGTTGAATCCCAGTTACCTCAGATATTGAAGGATAACACAATGTGTTATTCTGGTTACGTTTTTTTCGGAAAGTCATAAATGATTTAAAATTAGTGACGGTACGATCCACAAATGTATGTTCGAACAAGTACAAAAAATACTCAGATGTACCCAACCATCGTGTTTCATATTTATACGAAGGTGAATAAGTTGTTTAATTACATTAAATATCAATTAAGTAACTACGAAATACGAGAACCTGAACTGACGCATTGAGTTTATTTTCACCACAGTGTTTTTCACGGCCATGTGTCATTTGCATAACCTGCGAGTTTTATACGTATGAATTGGCGTAATTTTGCGTTTGATACAATGTACGAGCGTTTCCATTAATTCTATTTGAAATCGAGCTTTTTAGAATGATTAAATGTTGGCTTGATTAAAATGCACATTTAAAATCATAAAATATTTTTTTCGATGTTTTCATTAACAGCAGTAAACTTCAAGTACAACTGGGAGATCACGTGACCACGAAAGCCGGACATTCTGGTTACATCCGGTATATCGGACATTTGGATAAAACGGAACAGCAAAGCATTCTTCACATTGGCCTGGAGCTGGACTTGTCTGGTATATCATTTAAGAAATATCGAAAAAATAAATTGCTCTTAGTTTACGAAGTTGTCTGGACTGTAAAAGGTTCTTGTTACCCTGATCAAACGTTTTTCCGAGAAACGACTTCCTGTACCAATGCGCATGCGTTACAACTTCATTTTTATCTGTAAGCTATTTTATTATATATTGATGGACTTCTTCTTATTTCTAATCCTAATATTCGAAAATCTTAGCCTTATTTTGAAATAAACTAAACTAAACTCTATTTTAGTTGGTACGTCAGATGGTTCCCATCTTGGCAAGAAGTATTTCCATTGTAAGAAAAATGACGGAGTATTTATACCACTGACCGATGTGGTCAGCAAGGTAAACAAAAAGGTGGGTGAATCTTGTGACTTCTAGAAAATACTACTTTAAGACCAAACAGCCTAAATTTTGAAGATATAAAACTTATCCGGTTATTTGGGTCCTTTTATTCGGTATTTTATTTTTTTCTCTGGTGTTTATTGTTGCACCACAGCTAGAGTATTTCGGTGACTTTTCCACTGGCATATGCCTGGGTATAACCACCGACCATCCGTAAGCTAGTTGAACAGGTTCCTCACGTGTGAATTTCGGCTGGTTCCATTTGGGATTCGAACTCATAGCGGTGAGGGTTTAAGTTAATTGTTGTCCGACAATTTCCCAACATAATGTGCTGATAATTAGGTTACACCAAAGTGTCCTCCGTTCACAAGTTGGCCTAAAAATATGACTGATTTCTAAGAAAAACATTTCTGATTATTTGTTGAAACTTTAACATATGTAGGCACAACAGAAAACGACCAAGGAAGAAGTTGTTAAAACGAAGAAGAACTCAAAGAAGTCTAAAGAAGAAAAAGTCACCCATTTGTGATAGAAACACGTGCTTATAATTTACATTTTAACTTATGGATACAAACTTGTTGGTTAATTCAAAAATAGTTTCATTAAGTTAGTAGTTCGTGTCATGGTCATCTTCAGGTGCATTTATTTATAATAGTTTTATTGGTATGAAGCCATTTGCGTAGCGAGTTATCCATTCATAGCTAACTTGTACGATTTTGACATTTTGCTGAGTGTATGTTCGTTACTATGGTTTAATATTATTGTTATTAAGTATAACTATTTAATTATGCTGCTAATTGATACTTGATTGATTTAGACAGTTTTCATGAAAACTATTTAATGTTAGCAATTAATTACACTATTATTAGGACACGTTTTATGTGACAATGATTCACTTGTGTTCCTATAAGATCAATCAATTTACGCTGCAGTAACTGAAGAAAATTTATTTAGTTATACGAGCTAGAGTTGTCTCCCTTTGCAAAAGTTCGGCACGCGGCTAGATGAGTTTGGTCTTGCTCAAATCTTTCCATTTTTAATAAACATTATACAGTGTATAACCGGGCTCATTGAAAACCGGAATTCTCTGACGATTTTTCAAATCCCTTTTTTTCTCTTCTATAGTTCTCTGAAACCGGAATTCTCAGAGAACCAGACTTATGGCCCATTCTGTAAAGGGCCCGGTTTTCAGGGGTCAATGTATTTATGTGATTTGCATAGATATACGCGTTTTGTCATGCACGGCTGTTGACCTTACCAGTTCTATCTGGGTGTTTGGTGTTTAACGATTCTGTCTCACGTGGTCACTTCTTCGCATGAAGTGATTGTGTTATACATTCACCATCAGTAGAATAAGAACAATGTTTGTGAATTTATTCAATTTATGTATGGACAATATCATCCGTACAATAAACCAATGCACAACACATAGCTCGTGGAACTGCACGCGAGCACTATGGTAATGCCCCCCCCCAAAATGCAATAATTAAGGTCAAGTTCTACTAAAACACTTTCCCTGGCCGCGGGTCTTGTATGTCAATATAAACCTTTTTGTTTCGTTAGACTCTGTTTCTTGCTACCTAATTATTCGTATAGCTTCACCGGTCACTTATGTATGGTGGCATATTTCTGCATAAGATAATCTATCAGATTTTCAAGGAAAACAAACACATTTTCACGAAAATTCCATAACTTTGCATAAGATTTCTTCACCAGACAGGAAACGTACTTGTTAAGTGGACGATTAAACATTTCCATGAAAATATTTTTTTCTCGAAAGCTAAGAAAGCTTTCGCGAAAATTAACTCGCTTAGTATATACAAAATATGCCACCACACTACCACAACCACGAACTGTGTTTAATGAATATAGAAATACATGTCTCTTAATTCATCTAGGTATTTTATAGTATACATGCATATTATTTTTTACTCGTTTTTTATCATTGACACAGGCCTAGTTGCATTGTATATACTTTAATATATACTTGTAAAGTTATAGGTCCACGTTGTTTTTTGTAGTTGTTTATTTTTGTTCAAGTTTATTTGTAAAGTTATGGTGAAATCTGTGTGCTATAATTATTTGTTTGTACTGAGCTACAAAGTAACCTTTTGTACATGCATTTGTATTATAATAATGTATGAGGATACTAAATTCAATTTTAATTGTAGAAGCTATATGACTTTAAGTAAATACGAAAGAGAGTGACAGTATTCATGTATACATGGGATCCTGTCATCTTTGAGATCGTATCACAGGTGAGACTGTTTTATAGGTGAGATTGCTTCACAGGTGAGAGTTTTTCACATGTGAGATCGTATGATCACTGAGATCATTCACATGTAAGATCCTATAACTCATGAGATCGTTTCAGCGTTGAGATCCTTTATCAGGGATAATAATTAAAACTATGATATTTTTTAAAGTCTTAGCAAGTCTCGGTTATAAGGCTATCTTTAAAAATCAGTATTTAATTGGGGCGTATTACATGTATAATTTTAAAGTCATAGCAAATTTTAGTAGTAAGGCAATTCTTCAATTGTTGGTTGGCAATAACTTGACCCAAACTTTTAACCATGGGTAAATATTTTTGCCTGGTGTGATTTTTGAGTGAGTAGGTCGCGTAACAGCAATTCAATATTTTTTTAATATTGGCCTAATCATTTATGCTTTAGTCAATTGCCAAACTGGCATATATGCAATGATTTTACATTTTAATATAAACGGTTCTCCGTGATTTCAATTCATATATCAATCATGATTGTCTTTAAGTAGTCATACTTATTAATATCGTTATTTGAATGTTGAATGTTGAGGAAAAATGTTTTATAAAAACACTTTAAAGTTGAACAACTTCATCCATATTTGATTTAGTTACCATGCAACTGCTTTGTTACGTAACATAAATAACCAATAACCATATTTGCTAGCTGAAAAAATATTTCTGACGAAACTTCATTATACTCTGATAATGCGATTTTTGATTATTTTGTTGCAAAATTTGTCAGAAAGAAGTCACTAATTTAAAATTTTCACATGCCTTTATCAAAGAATCAATCACGATTAATGGTTGGATACTGTTACCATTTTATTAACAAACGGTGATTTTGTACATTATTGAACATTAATGTCTCTCAAAGGAGTATAGTTGTACACTGTCGTTATTTGTTTTGAAAATAAAGTGAAATGATAATACATGTGACAGCCTGTCTTCCATGGTATTACGATGCATTTTTGTATATTCATAACAAAATTGAAAACGTATCTGCGTTTATCTTTATTCAAAATTTAAGATTAATTACCTTGTCTCAAGTGCTTGTTATTATTTCGTCTTTTGCATTGATTTCAATTGTGTTTGTTTCATATTTGAGTTAGAAAACTAAATTTTACCATTCATTGAACAGAGAAATACCTTGTTTTTTTCGCGCATTGAATTATCATTGTTTCATATGCAAAAAAAAATAGCTTACCTCTCTTTCAGACGTGTTTCATTCTTCTAGTTCTTCTATAGAAGCTGCTGGTTTAATATCATGTTATGTGCTCTTCTGTCTTGTTTTTTTCATAGTTTGAGATATCACTTGTAGATCACATCCATTTATTCATTGAATAAATTAAGCTCAAATACGAGACTTGTGTCCCTATTATTGTCATTGTTGCTGTTGTTGTTGACGATAATCAATATTAAGGATGATGGAGATGATGATGATGAAGGAGAAAATGCTGCTGATGATGTTGTTAATAGAGAAGAAGGTTATTATAATGATGATGATGATATTGGTGATGATGATAAAGGCGGGGGGGTGATGATGTTGACGATGCTATCGTGATGATGTTGATGTTGTTGTAGCTTATAGAGAAGGAGATAATGATGATGATGATGATGATGATAATGATGGTAATAATGACGATTATGATAATGTATAAATTTGATGCAAGAACATGAATAAGTTTAGATAACATTCATTTGACCTTTGTAACTTATGGTTACCTTAGTTGGTAGAGCTCGTTAGTCCATACACTCGTCTCTTTACAGAAATAGAAGAGGTCACCAGAGGACAAAAACAACAACTGGCATGTTTTAAAAAAAGCTTTACTTACAGCATTCACTTTTCATCAGATATGCTCTTCCATCAATGCTGTAAAGACTGCACAAAGTTTGATAAAACCAAGACTAGATGAAAATCGTTTGCCACTTGCTGTTTCATTTGGAAGAATGTATGAGTCAAAAGCAAGGAATATATTCCTGAAAGGTCATAGGTTTAAGCGCAGGCAATGTAGTATTGATGTACCTGGCCTTGTTATGTACCAGGACATGAAGTTTGGGAGAAAGTAAATTGACTTTAGTAAAAACTGGGACCAATATACACATGTGTATATTGGTCCCTGGTAAAAATCACATAACTCAGTTAATTATTATTGAACATGAAAATATGGGAAATACTAAGTGCTTTAACTTTAATATGATGCAAGAAAAATAAAAAATAGATTGAAAAATAAAAAAAAATTAGACCCTAGGGCCGTAAAATTTGGACCCAAAACAAGCGACAATTTTTATCAAAATTTTGATGGTTCAAAAACATATTTCGGAAAAGATTCATTTAATTTATCTATATTTTCTGAAATCTGAGAGCTTCATCTTTCATTTCATGTGCATTCTATTAAAATCGATTGAAAAAAATAAAACCCTAGGACCGTAAAATGAATTATTTTTTCTTATTTACCGGCGCTAGGGTCGGGGAATACACATTTCCTACACATTGGTCGGACAATAACACTTCGGCTAGTTGATTGATTGGTTTGTTGTATGCACATTAAGTCACATGTATACTTTTGCGACCACTTTAATACTTAAATTAATTGCTAATCTCGTTTCCGCCACTTGAAATTTTCAGAAAAGTAAGATAGGTAACTGCCAGGCTAGTCAATCTAAAATTAATTCCTGTTTTGTATATTTTTACTTTGCTATTGATATAACATTAAAAAACAATACCTAAATCAACACCAATACCATGATTAAGTTGAGAGTAAAAGGTAAGTCAGATATAAAACATCATCATCGTCATTTCAGGTTTGCTAGTGCATAAAGGTTAATTTTTGGCACCCACCCTGAAATTTCTGATCCAAAGTATGAAAATATTTGGGATGAATCGTACCTTGTATTCTCATATAGTATGTATAGAGAGAGTTTAACCTCACTATACCCAAATGTTTTGGTCAAGCTACCCTAAACAATGCTACTTTTTCCAAGCCTTAACTATAGTTACACTTATTGTCATACACCTTTGGAGGAAGAATTTACTCACAGCTTTCAAGTTAATCTTTCAACCAAGCTCCAAGCAGACCAGAGTCAAAGGGTACCAGTTAACGTCAAATTGAGACTGAAACAAGAAAGATAACTCTGTATATATATTAGGGTAGTAAGCACTCGAGGTGCTTTTTGGTGTTATAAATGCGCAGTTCTCCAAACATCACGTGCCTGCTAGTGTAAGCCGACAAATGATAGTATTTACGATCGACACCTGTCGGTGAACCAGCACACAGTCATACTAATATAAGACTAATTTACGTATTCTTTACAACGTTTGTAAACATGTTATTTTTGTGAGTGAACGCGTTAAGCTAACTAAGTGAAAGAACAATGCTGAACGTCTGCGCATGAATTTACATTAATGCGTATTTGTACCCGGCTTGGTCTCTTCAGACCGGTAACCATCGAATGTAAGTAGGACAGTGGAAGAATTCAGTGGAAAATCCCCATACTGTTCTATTTTTAGACACAAGTATTGAGCGTTACGAGTAAACAGTCGGAATACTTTTTTGGTGTTTAAAAGTTTGATTTAACGCGAGATTTGGACATTACCAAAAGGTATTTATGCTTTGTATGATAAACTTACTGTTAATTTTGATTGTTTATGCGTTTGGTTAATTAAATCCATCACTTTCGCGGACCTCGTCGTGGGCGGAAGTTTTATACCAATGTATCATTCTCTGGAAGTGGAACTAATATTGCTGCTGGCAGTGTTAAAATTATATTAGTTGTTAAATCATATTATGCAATCCTCGTTCAGTTGGTATGCTTGTATTAACGTATTAAATACATTATTTTCCCACTTGTTTTAATCATAATTTCATCGCTATGTTCAGTAATTTAAAGACAAGTGCGCTAATTACGCGTTCTGATTTAATACTGTATATATTACTTATCACGTTCAAATAGTTAAATTTATGCATACAAACTTATATACATATATTGTATATGATTACTTGTACGTGACATGGTTATTATATATCTCTGAATTAAACTCTGTTAGTCTCTTGGATTTTTAGAAGTTAAACACGTTGTCTTTTAAACAATTGAATGTTTGATTTCGCTACAAGGACGTATTATTCTCAGTAATAAATATATTAGAGTTAAATACACTGTTCCCGAATGTTGAATAAGTTTAAATGAGTTATAATATACAAATAGTAACCCTCATGAGTTGAGTATTGCGTGTTTTTTACACTCGTCGTCTGCACAATTTTCTGCGCGTTCGTTGTATACAGTACTTTGTTTACTTATTGTAGACTGTAGTAATATCGATTTCCCCAACAAACCTCCATGGTGGAATTTTACCATTACTTAATATTTCAATGTATACGGAAGTTATTTTTAGTTAAGAATTTCATTCAATGTTGGTTATGGCCTGTTCTCACTTTGGACTATTTCAACAATTAGACTGGTTTACTAAGTTTTTCTTTACTCAGTAAAATTCTGGCACAGTCTTGCCTATGGACTGGTTATCTTTGATCTTTTAATAGTTTATTTTACAGTCATACTCTAATTTTGGATTGGACCTAGCCAATTTTGCTTTTCAGTTATTTCCTGTATAATGGGCTAAATAAAAAAATTGCAGTCTAATTTTTTGTAGTAGAATGAGTATTAGTGACCAAGTGCAGATTTGGTGGGGTAGGCAGAGCTGGTGTGGCCCCCTCTAAAATCTGGCAAGCATAAGTAAAAAAACATCAGTTATGCGCTGCTTGTGTCCATATTCTATGTAAACATCTAGACTTTACACCCACCCCCCTAACAAAACAGCCTGTATCTAACCCTGTTGACCATGTTTACCTTTGTTTATAAATGACGAGTATTCATGTTTTTCTTTTTTGCGGGATGAACTGATTAGGGGCTGAAATTTAGTCATATTCCTCAGTCCGAAAAGCATGTTTTTCGCTTTTGAAAAATTCTGCTTTCATTTTTCATAGGAGATATTTTTTAGGAGACTTTTTTGGTCAATAAGAACATAAAATTGATCTGTGGAATAGATTGTTTTGTCTTTAACCATCAAAGTTATAACCTATTAGTAATGAAATGATGGGAGGTTATATACTCCTTGTCATGGAGTATTTTAAATATAGGGATCACACATTTGAGGAAAAACACTTGTATTTTAAATAAAGCGATGATTTTTTTCCTTCTTTGTTTCTTTCCCAAACAAAAATTAAGACATTTTTTCCCACTGTCCAGTCTAAAAATTTCTAATATTAGCATCACACTGCATATTTTTTCCAATTGGACTGGACCCAGACCCTTTCCCAAAATTACGAAAAAAATCACTGTAAAGGTATCATGCATTTCATTAAATGACTATACATACTATACGGGACTATACATAACATCATAATGTACAATCCTCGTTTGTATCAATGAATTGATAATTTGACTTAGCAGAAGAAATGTTTTGTTGTCTTTTAACGTTTTGTATTTTTCTATGTATTTCCAGATTGAGATAAATTGACCTGGATATCTTTGTGACAGAGTGAAGTCTTCACTTGTTGGGAGTGGTGAAGTTTGTGGTACATACATATTAAAAACAAGATAAAATCAAGACAAATGTCAACAGACACTATGCCAGTGTTTGACTCGCTAAGTTTTGCGCTTTTAATACCGTTTGCAATATGTTTCATCCTAATATTTCTAGTGTGCTGTTTTGCTGATGAAATAAAAGACATTTGTAGAATGCCAAGTCCGCTACCGGCTAGCTACTTAGCAGCAGAACGAACACGTCCAAGGAGGCGTATTTATCGACTACAGAGCGATGAAGCGCGGAATTTGATTCTAAGCGAA
Source organism: Lutraria rhynchaena (assembly GCA_008271625.1). Classification (NCBI taxonomy): domain Eukaryota; kingdom Metazoa; phylum Mollusca; class Bivalvia; order Venerida; family Mactridae; genus Lutraria; species Lutraria rhynchaena. Next base: position 1,749,235 of record VIBL01000089.1, on the reverse strand, counting down.
GAAGGACGTAGTCGAAATGTTTCAGAGAGCTCAACTGATCATGCGATTGCCAGAATAGCACCTTCAACGTCTGTCCCATTTCATGGACGTACAGTGATGCAAGCACCACCAGCGCTATCTAACAATATGACTGTAATATCAGAAGCCGCTGGCGGTAGCAACGAAAGAAGAAATATTGTGCCTTCGTCGAGCAATCAGGTTAATTGTACAAATGTTTCCTTGAAGTCTGCTCCACATACTGTGATGAGAAATAGTGATGATTCTGATATTAAGGGGCATTTTTTGCGGAACTTATCCATGAACACAAGTGTTTTAAATGTGCCAGCAATACCTTACAGTTGTGCTAACTTAACTGGTGTACAGAGTGCAAATAGTTCAAAATCTAGCACAGAGGATACCACATCAATTGTGCGGAATAAATCAGCACCATACGCCCTGAACAAATACCTTACATCTGTGCTACCTTCAGTTAATTCCAATCAGACAACGAACGATAGTGAAAGTAGAGTGCGTGATGACAAAACCACTCCATGTCATGAATCAAGGAAATCGTAAAAATGAAATGTGAATGACATTGACATCTGTGGCCTTGACCTGATTAATTCTTCATTCATATCGTGTATCATATGTTTGTCTCACATGAGGTAACCATGAGGTAACCAAGTGACATAGTGGTCATGATAATATGCTTGTAGTGTAAAGGACTCGGTAGTATTTTATGCTACATTGATCATTTTATACAATAGTGCTTGTTTGTCATTTTGTAAACGTACTTCATTAATGGTTCTTTGTTACCTGCCTTAATTAGCTCCGGTTTCAACATCTATTGAGCAAAAAATCATTCAAGTTTATCAAAAAAAAATTGAACCTCTTGAATGGTTGACAGTCCTTATATACTCCATATTCTGTCCATATTTATGATGTATCTGTTTTATTCTGAGTGGATCTAATTGTCACATGTTTTAATATCACATATTTGGACCATATTTATTTACACCTGTAAAATTAAGGTGAATGTGTTTTAGTACTTTTTACTGGGAAGAAATTAAGGGTTTATGACTAAAATACTTTTTACTCAGACATTTTTTTTGGTAACAAGCACATTTTTTTATTGGAATTATTCTTATTAATATTAATTAGTATTCACATACTTAATAGTTGTGACTTGTGAAGAAAATGTACACTTTCTTTTTGTATACAAGGACAATAACAGTCTTATGGGTTATATTATGTAGCTAAAATTCTAGGACACAGTCTGCATTATTTGTTACCTAGCACATATGAACAATTACAGTATCATGCAGTTGTCATGAGACCCCCATGACAGTAACTGTCTGAGAACGTTAGAAATACTCACGAATGCACTACTCATATAACACCTCTTTTTATCAAACTGGTCGTGGTAATATTTTACGGTGTCAGCTAGGCATTGGCACTTCAGGGCATCAGACCTCTAAATTGAACTAAATTTAGCTGTGACATAATGAATATGATGTATGTCAACAGTTGGGCTTCAAGTACATGCTATGGACTTGCCGGTTGCTGACCTAAGCTCTCGGCCTGCATAATACCTTACCCCCACCCACCTGATAATATTTTTCTCAAGAGGAAGTAGATAATACATCTGTCAGAATTCACACTAAACATTTATTATACTTGCCTGAATAACTTAATGTATTTTTTTTGATCCTATCGTTATCATATTGGGGAAATTTATGACTTTTTTCTTGCCAAAAATTATCTTTATTTGCTTTCAGCTGTTGACAAGTTAGTTATTATCACGACTATTATTGCAGTTCTTCAGTTCATGTATGCATTGTTTGTACATGAATGAATAGGTATATGTTTGAACAGTTTCATGTACATTTTAACCTATTTTTGTGGCTTATGATGTAATGGTATTCTGCCATTGTAATTCTTCTTGTTTCGTAATAATAACATTTTATATTATGAAATATACAATTTTCTGACATATAACATGATAATACAGTAGGTTATAGTGAATTTCTACAGTCAAACATGGTTACAGTGAATTTCTACAGTCAAACATGGTTATTGTGAATTTCTACAGTCAAACATGGTTATAGTGAATTTCTACAGTCAAACATGGTTATTGTGAATTTCTACTGTCAAACATGGTTATAGTGAATTTCTACTGTCAAACATGGTTACAGTGAATTTCTACAGTCAAACATGGTTATAGTGAATTTGTACAGTCAAACACAGTTTTGATGAATTCCTATTGTAGAATATAGTGATAGTGCATTTGTTAACTGTGCTGTACCAAAAAAAATACAACAAAATTTTATGTATTTGATATTTTTGAGGAATTTATAAAATGTATCCTACAAACATTTAGTACTGGGCAGTTAATATTATGTGGAGAACTTGTCTGGAATTATTTGTAAAATCTCATAAAGCAACCGTCTGATTATAATGACCACTTGTTATCAGTTTTCAATGTTTTGTCTATATTTAAACTGGATAATCACACCATATCAATAATAAGACCATCATTTGTTTCCAAAGGTAATACAATCAAACCTGTGAACAAAGGCCACCTATGGGAAAGACAAAATGTGGCCTCTATGAACAGATAGCTTTTATTTGGAGGTCAGTTTGTTCTAAATAATCAGTGATGGTTTTTCAAAGAATGGCCTCTATTCACAGGGTGGTCTTTATTTGGAGGTGGCCACAAACCCAAACGTGACTGTATTATTATAAAGATTTTATATTATCATTTCAAGAAGTACTCCCTGCCTAAACCATATGGTATACAATATATCACTTTGTCATAATATCCCATCTTCCAAGTCCCATAAGAATGTTTACAATAAAGGTCAATCCCAAATTAGTTATCATGGTTTGTCAAATGCAGGGCTTTTTTTCACGGGTAGGGGAAGGGGCCTTTCTTAAATTTTGTGGAAAAAATAATAACCAGGATCGCAGTTTTTTCGCTGGTGATAGTACTTCAGTACAGAAGATATAACATGTATTCATGTACCGCGTATTCATGTGTGTTGATCATATATCATAATTACAATTGAGATACTTCATTTATTTGTGTCTATGTGAACATACACATGTAATTTCAAGAATATATAATCATACAAGTCCAAATATCATCATAATGTATGTGTCTTGTAAATCGCACAACAGTGTCTGTTGTTTTTGAAAAACAACAGGTGTGAATATCAGTAAATTTCTGTTTAACCAGTCCACAATGCAGTACTTGAATCAAGTGTTGTATGCAAAAGTACCATGTTGCATGCCAAGGGAGTTTTATAACATGTTTCTTGTAGAATAAAAGATTTTGATGATGTAATTCATACGTCATGGTGACATTTCTCAGATATTCACCATTTTTTTTTAATTGCAGAAGTTTTTTTTCTTATTTTTAATCATGTGGTACGTTATTGATAAAAAATGACTCATTTACTTGTTCATTTAGAAACAATTAGTGAAATGTCATTGTAAACATTTAATGTTTATTTAATGAAAATTTTTAGTGCATTACTTCATAATTAATCAAATTATTCTGTTTTCAGTTTTTTTCACCTTTCTGCGTCATAATTTGTTAATGACAAACATTTGTAAAATATCAGACAGGTAAATTAATGTAATGTACCTGAGGAATTCATCCACTTATAAACACACTGTACTGTTGTACAGTAAAACCTCACATAGCGACCACCTCAATATTACAACTACCTTGTTATAACAACCACTTATTTTTGGACTGGTTTTCAATAATCCCCTTGTAATGCAACTTGGTAATGAGATCACCACATTATCTTGACTGATTTTCGGGGTCCTGAAAGTGGTCTCGTTATCAAGGTCTTTCTGTATATGACTTATGTTATATCAGTCTCCTTGTATCTGACATTTGTGTTTAGCGTTCACTTACTGCTGTGTGTGGTGATAATAGTATTACCGTGGTTACGTGGTTAAGTTGTATGTGATTTGTGCCAAGTACTAGCACATATTATCTGGTAGATATTTACACTAACAATAAAAAGTCTTCTTGTTGATTGGTTATCTGAAGATACTGAATACAAGCAAAATTATTCATCTAAAAGGTTAGTAAATATGAAGGGAGATAATCAATACTTAAGCTAGTTCATTTGAAAAGTAGGAGTTACCTTTCTTAGATTTCTTAGAAATTTCAGTGAATAAAGAAAATATTTCACTCAAAATTGTTTTAGACTTGAAATTTCTTACAAATGAAGTGAAATGCTAGGTTGTTGACAGGACTAAAATTTAGTTGTTAATTTGTCCCTATCATAATGTGATGTGTAACAGTAGTTGATCTTATGTTATTTTGATATGTTATTTTGTTGTATAATAAGATGAAAACAGTTTGCATAATATTATTGTAAGATTTCATGTCATTTTATTCCATTTGTGTTACTATAGCGACCAATTTTTATCAATTTCAAGAAGACTTGAGGCAACTATTTATGTCTTGTATATTTTTTGTCCAACATTTTGACATGATCTTCATCTTCTGTCATTCTTGCATAATTGTATTATTTGTGTAAAATTGTTTTGACTTTTTTTTAAAAAAAAAGAAACATTTCAATGCACTTTAATTAATTTGTTGTTTAGCATTAATTTAAATGTTTTTTGTTATTTTTTGTTTGTTTATTTGTTCTAAGTGTTCGGTTTTAAAAAAATTCAGATTAGTCTTAATTCTCAAAATTGGTTTCCATAGTAACTGTGAGCATTTGTTCAAATTGTGTACAGTAAGAATTTGTTTAACTAAATGTATCACATTTTCCAAAATGCAACAAAATTTACATCAGACTGTCGTAGAAATTTTGTTGTAAAAGTTTTAACCCTGTATGGGATTTCATTTTGAATAGTTTTGGTTTCACATTGACTTTAATAATGTCACATCAATAGTCAGGGTGATTTGGTGACTTTTCCCGCCTTAACGGTAGAAGAAGCTCCAAGGTATATATGTGGGTACAAACACTGACCTCCCATAAGCTAGCTGGATAGCTTCCTCACGTGTTAACAATGGGATTCAAATATAGGTGAGAGGCTAGTTCCTCACATGCAAAGTAACAGGTTTGAATCTCATGTGTTGTGATTGTGATCCTGAATTTGTTTTTGCTGTTTTTTTTTCTGTACATTTTTTGTTGTGTACACTTACCTGTTCATACATAGAGTAATATTGGGTTCTCTTGTTCGCTGGGAATATTTCCATCCCTATTTCCAAGGCGTTGTTAAGATCAAATTTTGAAATTTTTGTACCCAAGTTGAAATTTAGAATTATCAGTCAGAAAAAATTCTGAGAATTTAAGTTACTAATTTAAAAAGAATATATGAAAACATTGATGACTGACTGAATTTATTGTCATCTATTTCATTTTTTGCTAGCTTTGTAATTCAATTATTTTTCAATTACACAACTCTTAATTGTTTTGAAGTGGGGAAAAACACATTTCTGTTCAAGTCTTAATTGAATTTCTTGTGCTATATTTGTAATTGTTATATATTGCAGATAGAATCTAATAATTGGAAAATTAAATTTGTTTTAGTCATAATATATAATCTGTATGATTAGGCCAGCCTTAAAAAATTGTTGGCTTGCAGTTACATGACCAACACATTAAAAAATCCTTTGACCCAAAAACTTTTAGCAATTTTGATAATTTGTTTGTTTGTTTTTTTTATTTATCCTGGTTTTTCATTTTAAATGCTAGCATAATGTTGACAAAAACATATACCTGGCCACCTAACCACTGTCGAAAGTTGGGGTACATGCCACCGCAGACCAACATTTTTTTAAAGGATGGTCCTAGTTCAGGTCTTATGAACAACAGTTTGTGAAAGTCTTATTTTGTTAAATTTTAAGAAATTGCTGCACATACGATGTCTGCTTTCACAACATGAAAAGCTTTGATGGCTCATAGTAAATTCACGGGTGAATAATATGTTTGTTCTTCTGTATGTCTGAAACACGATTTATGATATTAATGTCTGTCTGGATTAACGACTTTAACGATTATTTATCTTTTGTCCTTTGTTCTGATACGGACTGGGAAACTCATCTTTAATGAATTAGGACATTGTTGTATTCATATTTTGTCATGTAATAATTGTAATTCATACTGTCAGCCATGAAAGCTATCTGATAGTGTGGTTATTCAGACATATATTGTATATACTTGTGTCATGTTTTCATATGTGTAGACTATAAGTCTTTAAGCTGTTTTAATCAAATGTAATATTATGTTAACTGACGTTCTGCTTGACCAGTGCAACTCGGTCATCCCATGTTTTTGTTGCTTATATGTTGTATATTTGTTATAATTTTACTGAACTAATGAAACAGTTTTGATTACTGTTTTGTATTATGATTAGAAATGCTTGAAAAATACTGTACATACACTTTTGATACTATGAATAACTTGTTTCTAAGTTGAATGGGCTGTGTAATGGGGGACCAGTCTGAAAATACAGACATCTGATTGGTTAGTTTTTGGCACAGTCAAAACATTGACCAATTGTTAAGCTGCATTCTCTGACTGGTCTCGAACCTCAATAATAACATTTGACATTTATTCATAATACAAACAAGGATTTTTTATTGAAGAAAAATAGACTGAAATTTTTTTTGAATTTAAGATATAAAATGTACATGTTTGTGAGGCAAACGCGGGTGTTTTAGATTATGACTGTTGATCAAGAGAGTATTTATGACCGGGGTAAGGTTAATGACTGTACATCAGGTGAATATTTAAATGGACATATTTTAATGAGAAATTCATCGAAGTAAACAATGTGTTTGTTCTTGTAGGTAATCAAGGCGCATTGAACAGAAAGAGTCATATGAGAACCAGTCTAGATTTAGAGCATATTGCCTTTTATTGAATCATCTTGTTAAATAAATAATGAATTTGTATTTATAAGAAATGCTTCATTCTTGTTATTTTATATGTTTTGCTAATTTATTATGTTACTGAACATATTTTGTACAATGCAATAAATATTCAATAATTATGAAATGTGTTTACAACTTTTCAAGTTTATTTTAGTTTCATGTATTCTAAAACATTCATGAACCATTTTGTTGCCACATGTGTTACAGTTTCAAATGAGCAGAAGAAACTATGATCTCTGAATCAATTTTTTTTTCACTCGATTTTCACGTCACTCCAACAGCCAGTGTCACTTGGTGACTTTTCAGCTTTAACAGACTCCAAACATTTACCTGGGTAGAACCACCGACCTTCCGTAAGCTATCTTGACTGCTTATGATGTAAACCCATCTAAAAATTGCTGCTAAACACTTTTTACATCCAATTAGTTGCTAGTTAATTGTCTTAACATTCTTTTGTTTACAGACGGGATAACATACAATTTGGTGACTAAAATATCCCAGTAAATACTGCATCAGATGATTTCTCCTGTCCACACAGACAATCTCATTCATACCAATTTCGCTCAACCACATCTCCCATACATCACTATGGGATGTTCAATTCATCAATACAATTACGTATTTTTGGCGATTACTCCACATTAACCCATAATGCATGTAGAATAATTGTTGTTTTATCAACATGTTTAACACATCTACTAACTCAGCACTATTCCCAGATAATAATCGAGGACGAATTTTCCGCCGCTGAAGCGGGACTCGTACACTGAAGTGACTTATGTACATACGTCTCTTAATCGTACTCAGATTCACGTAATAACTCATGTTTATGGCCTATGGTTGCGCGATTATCTTCGAGTAAATCCTCATTTCGTGTCAGAGATTCTTGCTGCTTATTATCTGTTTTAACATAGATTTCGACAACTACGTTGTGTGTCGAATGATATCAATAAATAATTGAAAAATAGGTCCCTTCAAACAGTTGGCTTCTAAGCGTAAGATACCTGCCCCTCATGTCTTGCAGTCTGAGGTTTGAATATAAAACACCCTTTCCGTCCTGAGCGGAAGACGTCGTAAATATAAAAAAGGAACATGTCCATGCCCAGAAATTTAGACGTGACTTTTTTTCTAAAATTACAAGTAGAAGAGACTTCTGATATTTGTCAGCATGTATTGTGGCGAGTATCGGCTCCAGTAAATACTCTGCAGTTGACTTACGCTGACCAAAGCCATATTTTAACATCACTGTGAAATCAAACATCAATGATTAATACGTTTGTATATACACCATTGGCAAATAACATCTCAAACAACAGGTTTAAATGAACTACTGCAATTTTGTCTGTGCCTACACAACGCCAGAACTCAAACATAGCAAGCGTGTCTACGACTGCCTTGAAATCACATCAAATCAAATGAATCTAGACTTGATTTACACCGAAAAACGCCATCATAAATAAGGCTATCTAACTGCTATGGACATTAAAATTCCACAACGGATGCACGTAATTACATAATGTGTTGTTTTACGTAATTGAAGCCGTTTCCAAATGCCTTTTTTTAGATTGGTTATTTTTTATATACGTTGTTACAAACTGGTGTAGTTGAATTCCTTGTTCAATGTACAGACAGATATGACGGTCCATTATGTCCGAGGTGGCGTCTCCATATAAAATATTCACCGCTGTAGTATTGGAAAAAAATGTTCCATTCAAATTCGTTGGATGATCAAAGAGGTCGTGGTTAGATGCTGGAAGTTAAAGAGCGTATCGGAGAAGACGTAGGAGAAGAATAAAACAAATCACTGGATGAGGGAAGCTGATTGCAGTTTAATTGATAAAAGAAAGCTAAATGGAATTAATTATACAGAACTATTCCGCCTGGAATTAAAACGCTTAGTGTGATATTTTGGTGCGAAAGAACATGGTATTTCTGAATTCAATAGAAAACGTATTTAAACACAACGTCATTATACATTAATCAATAATTAATTAGATATTTTAATTGTTTTTATTTTTGTTAAACTATTTCATTTGAGATAAGGAACTGATCTTGAACTCTGTCGTTGAATTTAACAAGAAATTATATGTATTCATCGTATATGAATTCCCGTCTGTAGAAAATATATAAACTAAATATTGGATTTAAACAATAACATTGTACTAACTTGAAGTTTTTTTTAATACCGTGTCAGAATATTTATTAAGTGAATTGAATAGTGAAAATGTTGCCAGTTAATATCAGTAACGAATCATTATCATCACCATCCATTAACAGTACAACAGGTGCGACCTATCAGTTTTACCAGGTGAGTCGTTAAATATTTTCTATGTAGAATTTATGTCTTAATGTTTGTCAACAATTTAGTATGTCTAAAATGTACATTTAATCTATAAAACTTTGTACCAATGGCCTTCGTGAGATAAATAATCTTGTAACTCATGCGGTTTAAATTTTCATTTTTTTCGCCATATTAAATGTCAGTAGCGCTTTTTTACGATTAATCTTCCATTGATATTGAGGCATGCTAGATACCATTATTTATTTCAACAAATATATTCAGGGTCGATAATTCAGGTTATAAGAATAGTTCTGTAAAACTGGCTGACCTTTAATCAGAAAATGATCTGTCTGCATGTATATCTAAAAGCACGTAAATATGTTCTAAATCGCCTTTCACTTATAGAAAAATTGAAAAAAGAAAAGCCTCGATTATAAAACCATCTTTGGAATTAAATTAATCGTTAACAATACATAGATGTTACCTCATTGTGTATAATGTTAAAATACAGAGGGTACAACGAAAAACCGGTCCGAAAATAAGTAGTCGTTATAATGAAATGTTCGTAATAATGAAGTGGCCGCTAATTGAGGTTTTACTGTACTTATTAATTCACTCATAAGTTATCATTTTTACTCTATCGTGATAATTGCTTTATGTACGGTTTATCAAATCATCTTCTGTATGATAATGTTTTAATATTCTGTTAGACATGAGCATTGCGGAGGATATAAGGTTATTATAGAAAACAGGAATCTTGGTGTGTCAAAGTTGAAAGGTCATTTTGGATTTCTTCGTCGTATAAAAAGATCAATGACCTAACTATACACTGGATCTAGATAATCTGTATAATTGTCTGTTAATTGTTTGTATGACATCAAAGTAACAGTAACGTGGTATGTTTATTGATTTTAACTATTAAATTGTTGTTTTTTCACTGGGTTTAACATTGCACCAACGCCCAAGGTTATTTAGCGTCTTTTCCAGCTTCAACGGTGGAGGGAGACCCCAGGTGTACACTCGTGTAGAACCGTCTACTTTCCGTTAGCTAGCTGTACAGCTTCTTCACATGTAATATTTCTCAGGCCTCGGGTGGGACTCGAACTCACGGCGGTGAGGTGATAGTGATTTCTTGTCAGAGACGATAACCACTCGACCACAAAGGCCACCTTGTTTTTATCACCTACTTTGACCAATTGTTTTAATTTCAGATTTCCAAAAATGATATTTGTATGACAATTTTATAGGCTTTTTGAAAATGAAATGTTTCTTCTTTTGATCATGTGGTTTTTGGTCTGAAAATGTCAGCTTTTACGAATTTACTTTGATTTCGAAATGTTTACTTACTTACACAAAAATATGTCTAGAACTAGTAAATTGTTCGATAGATATTCGCTGCAAGTGTCAAACCTTAAGGCAATAAATAAACTATTTCATGTACCTATTTATCTATATTGTAAACGAAATTAATTTTCATAATTTTGTATAATTCTTATTTTTTACACTAATCGTAACATATATAGTGAGCATGTATCAGGAGAACCTCTTTGGTCGTGTGGTTCTGGTCTCTGACTAGTAAGCACTAGACCCTTAGAGCTGTGAGTTCGAGTCTCATCCGGTACCTGACAAAATTAGCATGTGATGAAGCTATCTAGATACATTTGGGGCTTTCCCTTACAGTTATCGCTCCAAAGTCACCAAATGTCACTGGCTGCTGCTGCTAAGTTTAATTTCAGAAAAAAAACACGTATCTTTTAAACCGGCGATAAATTATACTGGTTATCTAGGGTTTTAACAAACATGTCACTATCCCCAAAAGGTCAGCAATTTGTGATATTTTCAGTTTATCAAATGAGTTCCTAATGACAGCCACTTAACTATGTTTTATCTAAACACTAATCAACTCAGGAGTCTTCATATTACTAAAACCTCGCAACATGACTAATTGGATTATAATGACTTGTTGATTTTGTTATTATTGTTTCCCAGGAATGGAGTGATGATTGTCAATGTAGATTCTGCGGTTCAGTCAATTAATATAAAGCTAAGATAAAACAAATTGTGCGTGTAATTCTATGTACATTTATCATAATGTAACACACAGACCCGCGAGGTAGCAAACAATGAAAAAGACGTGGAGCTAAAGGGAGTGGACTTGCGAACAGGTGGTCACTCTGTGTCACGTTCTGGATTAATTTATACCCCCCCGCAAACGACGTTTTCGGGGATGTACTGGAATCACCCAGGCTGTTTGGTTGATTGGTTGTTGGTCGGTCGGTCGTTGGTCGGTCGCGCAGCCTGTCCCCATTTTGCGGGGTATTTAATCACAAGTTAGAGATAGGTCTAGTTAATTTGTCAAATACCTCTGAAATGTGATACAAAAAGTATCGCTTTGATGAGAATGCAAGATCAATTCATCAACATGACATATCTCATTATCAATTTGGTATGAGAAACATGTTCGGAAGGAAAGAATTAGAATATTTGAATATTTTTACATGTATTAATGTCAGTTTTTTCCACAAACCTCTTGTCTCCAAAATACCTTTCATTCTGAGAATGATACAATTGAAATCATTCAATTTGGATGACTAAGTTGATTTGTAAACAGAGGACGATAAGTGGAAATGTTGACACAGCCATTCTGTGGTTGACGATGGAATCGAACGAGGTCACGTCCGATCAATGACTTAAGATTTCTGTATTTGACAGAAATTTGAATATTTAAGTAAAAAGATCACACAGGGAGATAGGGAACGAACCGAATGCATATCGCAGCATTCATGAGTGTCGGGGACTGGTCCCTATACGCTCTTAATTTGTTTTTATGCCTTCCATTAATCCTGATACGTGTTGCCGAATTCGAGTAGAGATTGCCAATTAAATATACAATGCATGCTCTCCAAAGCAACATCCCTGTGGGAGAAGCAAAATTATGTTGTTGTTGTTGTTGTTGTTGTTGAGAGGTTGCTGCTCTACAGAGGTTGAATTAATAGTTAAATCGTACAGTAGGAACAAATCATGCTGTTGTTGAAGGGAGACTAAATTGAAACAATAATAAACGACGGCTCCGGTTTCAAGCATTTAATGCATCGATTTTAATTTTGAATATTCGGAATATTTCTTGGCTCGGAGAGTAAAAATTAGCATAGGGGGCTAGCGCGTTGAATGGATGGTATATAGTTATGTATTAGGCCTAAAATGGCCCTACGGACCGAAAACACTTATATCATATAAATACATGTACCACGGTTACAACTTCCGAAATGACAGTTTCTGCACCAAGTTTGTTTAACACTACGCAACTTTTTCAGAAATCACACAAATTTCTAATACATTATACAATATACCACATATAACCAATAACCACTTAGTCCAATTCAAAACATAGAGACGCAAATATTTCATCTTTTTCCTCCAACAAATGGCCATTTAACACCATCCCGTCATTGCGCTAGCCTTTATGAAAATTAATTAAGCAACCTGTTGAGATTCGTCTCGTGTTGTTTATTTCACTAAATAAAAACGCAGCATGTAAGTTAATATATTTTCGTGCTCTTTTAGAATTGGCACGTGGGTAGTGAACCAGTAGTTGGATACAATTATTATATTGGAATATCAATTATTTTCATACGCAGCAAGTGTGACATTTTCAGCTGACATGTTTACTTGGTAAATGGGACTACATTTTACAAGCGTATTTTTTCATGTATTTCGCCGCAGCAAATTACAAAAAAATGAACCATTAAACAGACAATTTAATCCTGCAATATAAGCTAGCTGAAAAAACGAGTAATTTCCTTTTTTGTAAAATGACTTCTTTAACGGAACCATTCTTAATGTACAGCCACTTTGTTTACATCGCAAACATTTTCATACCGTCACAGAAACACGCACCTTGTGTGGGTAAGTATAAAATAGAACCGCTACTTTCGGTTTGAAAAGTCATCCACAATATTCTCCCCTGGTGATATTTTGGAAAATAAAAATCGATTTGGATACAAATAAAGTTACCATCATACTGCAACAGTAAGTTCTACTACATTTAAGACATGCAGATGAAAATACTTGAATGTCATTTGTAACACCTCGGTCTATTAGGAGTCGTTCAAAGTTTACCGAATGAGAAATTTGTCAATCTCTATCCAGAGTTATCTCTCCCATACATCTCTGTCAACGTCTCAGCGTTTTACAAGATTCTTGTAAAACAAGAAATAAAGCCACAAATGTTACAAAATTTACAACTAAGTGAAGCAATTTCTTTTGCACTACACATTCGAGACAAAAGATTTTATAATTTACCAGAAAATCGGAGAAATTATTTTATTTATCTAGCGCACTATTTCTTGACGGAGAGTATTTGTTTACTTTTGGTGATTAGGTCACTAAGTTCCACCGCATAGATGAAAATGAAACTCAGAAGTCGAAGGTGATTGTGCAAAATTATGACAACAAATGTACAATTAGAGAAACAAAAGCGTGATTCTGTGTATCAGATGGAAACTAAAGGAGACTCGGACACGTGTTTTTGAACTACTTTCCAGACGTTGACAGAGATGTTTGTGATGGATAACGAACGACAACTCTGGGTTGAGATTGGAAATTTGTTTGTAATGGCGAGGCATTTCTATTCATTTTAATTCTGTTCCTCCAAATCATTGTGTGCGGTTTCCGGTTCCGGTCAATAGGTGTAAATTAAACACATGTGTTAACTGTATGAACTACTTATAATATAAAAACACTCAGCTCTCTTCACGATAAAAGTCATGTTCAGGGTTACTTGACCAGAACAATTAATGTAGGTTGGTACTTCATTATTGGTACGTACGCTTTTATAACATGGCGAATTACGAATGGCCGCTTATGTAATATTGTACGACTCAAGAAGATGTCCACACCTATGCCAGATGATATTGTTTTTATTTATATCAATAGTGCGCTTGTAAAGGTTATTTTCTAATTAATACAACCCTAGGGGTTTGTGTTTCTGATGAAACTCTAATATCGGCCACTCCCTGTGTTTTATTATTGTACCTTAGATAGTTATACTTGATATTGAAGAAAGATATTCAAATATTGTATAATAGTACACGGTTATGTTGAAATCCGATCTAGCGAATAATCAGTGTTTTTAGCGCCATTAAACACTCCCTTCTTTATTTCAATGATAGAGTGAAATATGGTAATATTGAAGTGATTATTCGGATCCCAAAGAATTCACTGTAACGTTATTCTACTGTATAATTATCTATGTAGTTCTACAAATTAATTTTATATCATTGCACAAGACATCACGTAAATACAAGAGTCCCCTATTTTTTTATAATGATTTTAAAGGTTTTACTGTAGTCTTTCAGAAAATAACAGAAAGAGTTGGAAAGTAACCCCACTTAAGAGAAACGTGTCTAAAGACTAGAAAGGTAAAAAATAAGACTAAGCAAATGAAATTACAAAATGCGGTGCATACCAAACGAAAGCATTAGTTAGTTAAGTGAAAGATTTGAGTAAACAATTCCGAATATAAATACGATAGTAAGAGAATACTGCATACTTAATGTCGACTACTCAATAAGTTTATCAGTTCAGAGAAATCAAATTCACAAGAAACACTCGAGGCAATCAATCAGACCTTTCCACACAGACAACGAACTTCACGTCCAAGAGAACATTTATTATACTTATAGTCAGAGTTATCGTTCTTTTCTCAAGAATTGTTCACCTAACCAGTTTTCCTGGACTGTATACTAACCAGTACTAACTTACTTTTCCACAAGGAGCTGGCAACTTCTCCACATATGGAGGAAAATCGACATTTTTGTCAAATTTTCATTGAAGGGTATGACCTGCCGCAACTGGGATTTGAACCTGGATCTCTGGGTTACAAGTCCAGTACAGTAACTACTGGACCACGGCCGCGGCTTTCTATGGATTCTCTTTTAACTTTCCGTGTTGTTAGTGTAAAACAAAACCATAGGAAACAAATTAGTTTGATGATTGTATTGTATTACAAATCCTAAGTGTTCAATTAATTAAAACCACGACAATCACGCTCTTTGCAAATATTGAACTGCCATTTGATTCAAATCTGAAGAACAATGTCGTAATTAGCTGTAAAATGATACTCGCCTACAGTTAATCATTGTATATATATGTAGTTCATGAAATGATCATAACACTCTGAATGTTACATTTTATATAGTGAGCTTTTACTCCTCTTTATAAGGAGAGTTTTGTCGGGCAGTAATGATTATTATGATGCTATTGTATGCTATTGTATGGTATTATATTATACTGCACGATAATATGTAGGCTATTATATGCTATTGTATGGCATTATATAATACTGTACGCTAGTGTATGCTATTATATGCAATTGTATGGTATTATATTATACTGTACGCTTGTGTATGCTATTATATGCTATTGCATGGTATTATATTATGCTGTACACTAATGTATGCTATTATAAACAATCGTATAGTTTTACATGTATTTGTATGCTATTGTGTGCTACTACTAGTACATGTATATGCTATATGTTCTATTATATGCTATTGTATGTTTTTATGATATTATATGCTGTTTTATGCTGTGGTATGATATTGTATGCTCTAGCGTGCTATTGTGCCCGCTATTGTACGCTATCATAAGCTATGGTATGATATAATATGCCATCGTATGATATTGCAAGCTATGATATATTATGATATTCCAGAGTATGCTAAATTATTAAATGGACGACTAGTGTGTATATTTCTGGTCTATATTGTTAGTTTGTGTTGTCCATGTTCCGACAGGATAGAGTAACTGATCGCAGAAAAATTATGTTCACTGTATAAAGTAAGCCTCATTGAAATTTCATCCCAATTTTTAGTGCTTGTATCATTAAGGAAAAGATTTTTCCGGTAATCGGCCCAGATTTATCATCTTACATTAATTTATCATCTTATATTTAAACTGTAAACATTGGAAGTATTAATTTTTATACCAAGATTTTCTCCCAGACTAAACATTGCCAGAGAAGATAAAATAGAAGTAAATGAATTTTGTTGATTTGGAAGGATTAATTATGAGCGAGAATCTAACGTAGTTTTGTTATTATCTGGACCTGGGCATTTAGTCCAATTATTTACGAAAGGAAGGCTAATCTAGCGTGATATAAAATCACTATTTATCGGAGGATATATATTTTATATGACTTTGTTCCGCTTGATCTGAAATACATCAATCAGTGTAATAGTGTTGTCACATTATCTTTGGCTTTCTCTTCAATTTGGTCCGCGGAGGACACTGGACACTTTACTGGATACAATCCGTAAAAAATGTTGGTTTGAAGCAATGTGACTGTCTCATTAAAAGATCCCCAATTCCAATTTTTGGGGATTCCGTCATTTTTTTTTTGTTCTTTATTTCCACTTTTTTCATTTTTAGTACATGCATATAATGTCAGCATATTAAACGCCTACCATCTACAATTAAAAGTTTGGATCGCGTAACCGCAAAACAATATATTTTTTTAAGGACGACCCTGATTATCGATGTATACATAGATATCCCAAGTCCAATGTGTGTTACAAGTCCCAAAGGTTTGACAGCTGAGAGAGTAGGGTTGAGGAATTATTAGAGATTATTTCGGAGACATCGTAAGCTTTTTTAAGCCGAATGATGTGTTATACGTCACGACAAGCAACAGGAAGGAGCTCACATTCAATACTTAGAGTGTTATCGCGCTCATAGTTCACGCAATATCAAGTTTTCAAACAAGAGGACCACAATGATATTGTCTTATGAATATGAAACAGTAAATACCACCTGTAGAAACCGGGTGGCATTTATGAATCTTTATATTTTTATATTGCCCTTTTGTTGTTTGGCAATGATCCAATCTGGTCTCAACTTTTCAGACGGTTTGGAATGACATTGAAAATCTTGTTTCTGGGCAAGACTTTAAAACATGTTGTATTGGCAAGAAAGTGCCACGAACTATGCATGTATGTGGGCACTTTGTGTGGCGTTTTAATGTACTAAGTGCGATTGGTAAACGCGCAGAATTTTTACACAGCTTTTTAGCAGTACATGCAGCATGGTTTTATCCCTTTACCTCAGAATACCACATTTTCCCACATCTGAAGCTGACGACTTTTGAAAAATGGCTTCAAGTGTTCGAATATGATTTTAAAAAATACCGTTTTGTCATCTTAAAATTGTTAACATGGTAAAGAATTTCATAAACTCCATGTCTCCGAACCATTTCACTCTCAACTGATTCAAAATCTGTAATAAAAATTATTGTATTTGTTGAAATGAAATCATGGTCGGTGAATTTCTTCAGTGGGTCTTTAACTTTATATTGGATACGTTATGATATAGCTGTGGAACTTCCGTCGAAGCTCGTTGCTAAAATCAATGCCTCACATGAATATGAGTACACAACATTTCAGATATATAGTGCAATCTTTCCAAAGCAACACCCTTTGGGAGAAGCAAAATTGTGTTGTTGGTGAGAGGTTAAATTAATGGTTAAACCGTACAGTTGGAAAAAAAAACATGCAGTTGTTGAAGGGAGGTTGTTGTTCAAGAGAGGGCCGCTCTGGAGAGGTTGCACTGTAGCTCTTATTAGGTCTTCATCGACCGTATTCAGCCAGTACATTTAGCATTGAGCCCACATCTGTTTCCGTCCATAAAATTCACCGGTAAAAATATCACCGTGTGCCGTTCTGTTGTCTATATTGACCCTAAATATCGATATCATGTTCCGCCACTGTTCATAAACCACAAATCGAGCATTAGTGACTGCCCAACACTCTTCACACCCTGTGTATGTGATTTTACACGGGGGTCACATTTTCTGGAGAATGTGATAAACCAACCAATTAGAATTATGACGTCTGTATCTTGGAGCCGTCGTGTTTTCAGGATTGGTGGCAAATTTCATATGTTAGGAAGCTATCCAGCTAGCAGACGGAAGATCGTTATTTCTACCCAGGTGTACGCCTGGGGTCTTCATCAACCGTTAAAGCTGGAAAAACGGCCAAATGACTCTGGCTGTTGGTGCAATGTTAAACACAAACAAAAAAGTTAAATAGAGATAAAGTCATATTATTAAATGGCTGATAGTATTTCAATTTTAAATTTCCATGAACTTTGACCTTTTACCCATGTCACGTGAACACAAGTCTTGGTATCGGTATACTGTGGCCAAACAACGCTTTTCGGATAAAATTCTTTTTTTAGCGAAGCCATGACAGGTAGAAGAAGACTTGTCTAGGGTGTTGGCTTGGAGTGTAAATTACGTCAATCAAAATGGTATGCATGGTTCGTGCTTCGATACTCTATATGTGATTGTATTAGCTTGCTTTACCATTAATTAACCATATGTCTTGTTGTTTCAGTAAATGATCTAATTCTAGGTATCAAATAGACGTATAATTACATTGTTGCGCCAGCTAGAAAGTATTTTGCATTATGTAATTTATTGCTGAGTAATACAAAAAATACGTTAGCGACTATTGGTGACAGAGGAAATACCACGTGTTATCCTATTACATTACAGCACAGTCATCTTGTGGCTGTAATTGCAATTGTCATCCGTTGTTTGTTCAGATAATCTAACCCCTAAAGGGTAAAACTGTTCTATTGTCTGTATAAGCACATGTTTAAGAGACGTTATTGCGCATGTAAACGTTTTGGTGGTATAGTTCTGGAAATTACTACCTTCCATCACGACTCGGTACTCGGTCCCAGAATGTATAAATGCCACTTTGAGGTATTATATGAATTTATGCCATAAACATATTCGAATCTCGGTCGCGGCAGGTCATACCCTTCTGTGAAAATTTGACAAAAACGAAATGCCTATTTTCCTCCATATGTGGAGAAGTTACCGGCTCCTTGTGGAAGGGTAAGTTAGCGCTGGTTAGTATACAGTCCAGGAAAACTGGTTAGGTGAACTGGACGCCGTATATAACTGAAAAATTGTTGAAAAAACGGCACTGAAAACCCAGTGACAATAAGTCAAATAAAATTAAAATACACACACACTATATATGTCTGTGTGCGTGCGTGTGTATTTTAATTGTATATATATATATATATATATATTCATATGTTACAATAAAGGTGTAACTCTACATTAAATACAACTGCAATACTCGTCCTGTCGTTGTTTTAGGATCAGACTTTGCTTATTTCAATACGATTATCTTTCCGCCGTTGCAAAGTGATACCTATAACGACATTTCATTGCAATTACCACAAGCTAAGTGTAAATTTACAGACATTAATTGCTTAAACAACGTTATAACCATCAATGGTCTGGCATATATTCCTCAGGGGAGCAGTTTATAATTAATGTCTGAAAATTATGACCACTTTGTCCATCGGGTACAATTTAAGTATCACCGCCTAATACCGCTATATCTTAAGATTGGATGTTGCGTTGTAGCTTACGATGTTCAAATACACAGAAACGTCTTAACAAAAAGAAATGCGCCAAGAATGACAACTTTAGAATTATATTTAAGAATGTATTACTATATCTGTGCAAAGCTGCTCACTTTTTCCTGTTGCATAATGTCTGATTGGATACAATTAAGCCTATTTATGACTGTAAAAATTAAGGTAATTGTGAGATCAAGATTTTCAGGAAAACACTTAGCGTAGAATTACGCAGTGCTTTATCCAGGCAATCAATGAATAAGATTCATTGGTTAAATTTAAACAAAAACTAGTGTATAGTTTGTGCAGAAACAAACAGAAAAAAAGTACAATTTCTATGTCTGAAGAACAATAAAACGACGCATGAATGACGTCATCAACTAACCAGGCAGATATGTATCCCTAATTGGTCCTACCAACAGACAGACGCAAAGATCGAACAAAGAGGGATAACGTTAGGAAGGAAAGCGACGAACAGAATGTACGCGAAGTGTAGAATAAGTCATGCGGGAAATAATTATTCATTGTCAATGTCCACGCACTATCATTCATAATCAAAACAAGACGTTTCTCTGAACCTTATGAATAAGACTGTGTCATGAAGCACGATAGTCTAGAATTCTAGAATCATAAGACGCGGATCAAGATTGAAAAAAACGACACAAATACAACAATGGTTACTGTGGTAACAATGAATTCTGAAACATTATTTGAAAGTGAAAAGGACTTGTTTTAGAATACCACATTAAATTAAGCTTTAGAACAACTTGATACATAAAATTGCCGACATGACTTTTTATTCTCAATGGCACGTGGGTCTGAAAGTCGGGCTCATACAGAACAACAATAAAATAACTTAAAATGTTTTGTTGTTTTATATTAATGCACTTTAATATAAAACATTGTCGTACAATTGTAATGTGAAAATTGCATGCTTTGAATCCACGATTCGTCCATTTTCTGAAACCTATTGTCCTCTTGAGAGAAATGGAAAAAACACTAAAATATTTCATGCAGATATGATCTGAAAAATATCTCTGTTAGTTTTCAATTAATTATAACTGGGTACACGGTTTCATATATTAAACTTAATCGAAGTCACGAATGAGCCATATATATCAAAATGGTTCATTAAGAGATCAGCAATGTAATATAGCAGTACGTCAAAATTCAGTTTGTTTATACGACGTTTTGTCGTTAATTGTTGAATTTTGGCGGAAGTAAGTTCCAAAATGGTATTTCATGAATTGTACTATGTAAAGTAGAATGAAAATATTAGACCAGAAAGAGTAGTCATATTTACAGTTGCTTGACCAAAACAATAAGGTTGGTCGGTCGAAAAAAGTTTTCTTTTCCGATTTTTCCCAACAATACCTTTTGTATTTTGAAGATTCCGTTCGTCCCCATAAGTCTTCGTACTTTGGATTTTGCTTATAGTAACTTTCGGGTCGGTGCCAAAATAGTGTCGGTCGGGTAACCAAATACAAATTTTCTGACCTTTTCTTTTAAAAAAAACAACGATATATTTGTGTATCACCGTCCTTAAAAATAGTTGGTTTGCTGTTACGCTACCGACTCATTAAAAAATGATCCCCTCAAAAAAAAGTTTGGGTCGCGTAACCGCAAACTAAGCTTTTTTAGGATAGCCTGAAATTATATTTTATTGACCGTATACTCAGCAATTTTTTCTGTCAATTCAAAGGAGAAAGAATCTTTATAAAAAGTACAACACGTTTTTCTACGGCGCGTAATAAGAATTGGCGTCATTTAACTTAGAGATTTGGGAATTCAAAGTGATTATTATGTCTGCCTCATTTTTATTGTGTAATGTTTAATTTTGTCTGAAGAGATAACGGAACATCTATATTTGGGGGTGAATTAATTTTACCCGTGGAATTGAATATCCCAGCTATAAATCATAGATTGTCATTTATGCTTTAACGTAAATTGAAATATCATCAAAAATTTACATTTCGATTCATGATTTTACTGTTTGTAGCCTTAATAAACCTATATACTGATCAAAGAAGACAATTTCAATGATAAAACACGAGATAAAAGCGTCAAATCGGTCAATAAAAGATTGTCTTATGGTGGATTTTAACATGTATTATCAAATAACTGTACGGTTATTGATGATGTTTTGGGTCAGTTGATGAAATTTTGTTGTTTTTTGCAATCTTTTAGCACGATTAACGTCCAAGCTCTATCATTGTCAATGAGGTTTATTTTATACCAACAGCCTGAGTCAGTGACGATATTCCAGCTTTAACGATTGAAGTAGACCTCAGCCGTGCACTTGAGCAAAACCACTGGCCTTCGGTACGCTAGCTGGACAGCCTCGCATGTGAAATTTGTCTGGTTCGTGAGATTCGAACTGAACGGTGATGGATTTGTGAGAGACCCAAAAACAAATATAGGGTCGGTCGGGTTAGTGGAAACCAAAAATGTTTAACGCCCAATCAAGTACAATAACCCCCTGATTATGATCATTTTGATATCACGACCGCTTCGGTCAGGTGCGGACAGTATCAATCGTCACGTTCCCTTAACCGTACCGTACACGGTTTTATATGACGTTCTTTGATACCAACAGTGTAACATTAACATGGAAATAGTATTATAGTTTGACGTGACACATGTCGATTATCACGTGACCAGATCATTGAACAAAATACTAACATTGCATGACAGAAAATCACTGAGAATGTCGTATCTAAATTATCTCAGTGTATAATTAACAATGGCAAAAAAATAAAAATGCTTGTTCTGTTTCAAATTACCAAGAAACCAAATCATAATTATTCACAAACAAGTTCGCTTAGAATTAGAATGTCAGTCCTCATGAAATGTAAGTCCCAAAGTGAGGACTGGGTCAGAGAGATCGGTCTCCAAGCATAAATCTCATATTTTGTCTATCCATGTTTCCAAGTTCATTATAATAAACACGACAGTTGTATTAATGATATATAATTCTGTCAGCATAATTGATCTGAACATGCAATTAAATATTAAACTGTAATATCTTATTAACCAAAATACTCCAAGAATTAAATTGAGATTACAGAACTGAAGCTGTTCTCGTGTTTTATAATCTCAGAACCTGGGCTCGTTTGTAAGACATTAAACAGACACATGAAAACAACAACTATATTATAGGTACAATCACACACAAAAGATTAAGTAACGAGATTACGTATAACTCATAAATCTTGTATAGCATGTAGTGAGTACGTAAATAAAAACAGACATTCGGCATTTTTTTATGAAAGCAGACATTTCATTTCCGCATTCGGAAGCGCATCGAACATAGCGCATTCCCCTATATTCAATAACTGAAGAAAATAACAATTGACATAAAACACCACGTCTCTATTGATGTCGGTCTAATTTTCCCTTTTCAAAAAAAGTCGAGTAGATAAAGTCTCCTTTACTTGACCTGAAGTCTGGAATCTTCAACAATATTGCAATATAATTATCCGCCGACCATACAACTAATGTCTAAAGAGGTTTTAAATCCAAGTTAAAATTACTCTCATATGAAAAATTGGACGAGATATATATACGTATCTGTCACTCGTCATTTTCGTCCTAAAATATCTAAAAAGTTGGAGTGTTGAACAGCAGACAAATACTGAACACTTGGTTCAATTTTATTTTTAAAATTCAATTCCGTGTCGTACAACAGGAAGATTATTCAAGGTTTTTTGCAAATTTTGTTGTGTAATTATACATCTAAAGGATTACGAATGCCAGGAAACACGCACTCTATTACAACATGGATAATTCTCCTTATCCAACGAGGGAATCGAAACAAAATGTCTCAAAATGTCATTTCCTTTTGATTGTATTGGGTTTAACGTCTTTTGTCAGCAACATATAAAAAAGGTAATAGACTGTTTATCCAACAGATATCATAATTTGCCTGCGAGTGCCGAACCCACTACCGCTCACACGGTCATGAGCAGCCACCAAAATGTGAACCGCATTCCTTTACAGTATTTTTTTCACTCTACATCTTGTAGTTTGGTTTATGTTCCCCAGATTGGGTCCCTTGAAGTGTAAGCTCCTTCTTTTCGTGTTGGTCCCCATTATCCGATATGGACGTGTGGCATTAGCCTTATTACTTGGGTTTTAGACCGGCGTGTACCCGTAATATCTGAAAAATTTGCAAGTGGCTTCACCGACGACTGTTTACTGCTTCCAATGTCTATGGTCTATCTGTCTTTGTCTGATGTTCTGTTATGGTGACAAGTACGTACGCTGTCTGTTTCTTTTAGAGCCTGTTGGTCTACATGGGAAGGTGATATCTACGTTGTTTTTGTCACTATTGGTGCAAGCTGTGATTGTTTAGATGTGAATAAATGATCCGCTTTAAAACGCAGGATTGGCCGTACGTGTTATTGTCATGGAGTACGTCTTATTTTCCAGTCTATTGTTATAAAATTGATTTAAATAGAAATATTCTACACTTACAAAGGGGGTCAAGAAGAACATGTGAAAGTTCGTTCTGATGGTTCATCAAGGATAGGATTAGTTCTAAAAACAAGACATCCATGTAAAATGCATGCTAGAGTGAGTAGCATGGACACTGTACTACTTAACAGATGGGAGCCATGATACTTTAAACAAACGAAATAATAGAAGGGGTGAGAGCAAGAAGGGTTCCATTTTCACAAAGACTCCTTAAATTGTATACAGCAAAAGCTCGATAATGATACCATGTAAGTAAGAGGTCGTAATATTGAGGTGGGTCCGAAAATAAGTGGTCGTTATAACAAGGTGGTCGTAATATTGAGGTAGTTGCAATGTAAGGTTTCACTGTAATCGATAAATCATGATATTTATTTATCATACGTTTTAAAACAAACAAGCTTCCCAAAGGATCACACTCATAAAAAAGTTAATTTGATATCCATGAAAACAAAATCACTCAATTGTCCGTTTTATCACACATGAGAGGTCAAAATTGATACAGAAATCCTATCTCGACTGATGTCAACTTAACCTTGTTTTGAGAATTTATTGTAGATTTTGTCCTATCTGATCATCGTCTTGATTTTTCACTATCATTACGTTAGATTCACAACAAATCAGGCGGACACTTGTCTAAGTAGATTTATTAAGTAATTGTCAATCAATCATTTAATATTGATAGAATCGAAAAACAAGCCGAAATACATGTACACCATTTTTCCCCTAAAGAGCTTTGCGTTGAAATGAGGATGCGACCTGACTAGTAAAACAAACAAATAAAACTATGATAATAATAATAATAATAATTACAGTCAAACCTGTCTTTTAGGCCACCTCTGAATAAAGACCGCCCTATAGATAAAGGTCATTCTTTGAAAACCGTCATTGATTATTTGGAACAAATTTTCCTCCGAATAAAGCCATCTGTCAAAAAAGGTCACATTTTGTCTTTCCCAATGGTGGCTTTCGTTCACAGGTTTGACTGTAGTTACAAGAATTGTGGTTAAAAATGAAATAAGGCCATACCGGAAATGAGATTCAAACTGATTAATTCCAGACCACAAATTACTAATTATACTTATTGTACACATGACATTCCATACACAGTAGAATGTGACAGCAGCGGTGTCTCGGGACAAAAATAATTCACAATATTCATATTCACATAACATTTAAGTATTCAGTGGCTTGGTCGTGGAATAATTATTATTTATAAATCTGAGTTCACTATAACAGTGTTCAACTCTATAACATTAGTTTATTTGTGTAAAATTGTGTTGATTTATACTTGGTGCTGACTACGCACTCCCTCTGAGAGAACTTGTTACATAATTACTGATATGCTCATGTTATTTGATTGTCATGTCATAAAATGTATATAAATAAGATATAAACAATATTATCTTAATTAGGGAAATAATGCTGGTTTCATTTTGCAGTCAAATTTAATTAAGATTTATACTGCGTGCATGTAATTATACGTACGGATAATTGGTTTGGCAGGACGAAGTAAAGTTATTATAATGTCTGTAAAAATACCAAATTATCACGTAAATTATCACGTAAATGGTAATTGTCGGCACGTTTGTTTTGTTACTGTGGAATTAATGAGGAACATCATCATGTTCGTTGATTTACATCCTGTTAGAGTTGATCTCATCACTGTTATTTTAACACAGGAGTAATTATTGTAATCAGATTCAGTATGGTGCGGGTAATGTAATGTACGTCCATAAGTCTGCATCGTCATTTACCTCAAGTATAAAGCGGTCAACATGAAAGTTCGAACTCGTATTTAATTGGTACAAGGCAACCTCCCCAAAGTAACACCCTTTGGGAGAAACCAAATTATGTTGTTGTTGTTGTTGTTGTAGTTTTTGTTGTTGTTGTTGTTGCTCTAGAAAGACTAAATGAATAGTTAAATCATACAGTGGGAAAAATTCAGGTTGTTGTTGAAGGGAGACAGTAACGATGTTATTGATACATTATTCTGACAGCATGATTAACCTGAATATGTATTTAAACATTAATGATCTCTATCTATTCAACCATAATATTTTGGAGTTGAGATTTGAGTTTGGAGATTGTTATTGTTATAACCCCGAGACCTGATGTTTGATAAAATCACTGCGTACGTGAAGCGCGTGCAGCACGTGCAGCACGTGTTGTTTTGTACTGTTTTTGTTACTGCGTTTCTTGTGTTTAATGTTTGTCCTGTTGAGATTCTGGTGGTCAACATTAGAAGGTCAGACTTCTTTAATCAATTTATTTAACAAATCACTGCAACCCACAATACTGTGCATCAAAATGTGTGAATAAGCCATAAATAACTAATGGGAAATGGTTACCAAACAATAAGAGAGAAAGGTAAAAGTGTTTATTGACCAAACAAATGTGTAAATTGCACATCAGTCGTTGTGAAGCAAATATTTCTACTTTCTGTGTGCTTAAATTAATCACAGGATACAAATTGTTCTCTTGCATTGATAAATGTTTTCAGAATTGTCTGTCAAATATGAAGAACCGTCGTATAAATTGTTCTGTCTGTTGCCATTAATCATCAACATTCGTGTCTGCTGACAGTGCACTGTAGTGCAGTAACACTGAACTATGGATGTATATCAATATTGATTGATGCGTTGATTGAAGAAAAACTCGCAAATTAGTACTTTTTTGCGCTCGGATTTCTTTGTCTTTCTTTTGTTGTCGACAAACTTGTTGTCAAACCCAATAAAACGACTTGATGTAATGAAGTTACTGTATGAACCATGTCCGCTGTTTGAGAACAGCACAAAGTCACCTGTATATAATTGAACAAATTAGACTCTGAATCAACTACTGCATAGTAGTAAGCCTATGTTTCATTTCCGCCTTTGGTGACCTTTGTTCACAGGTTTTGCTGTGTTTTTGTACTTTATTGATTAAACTACAGAGAAACGGGCATCCGTGGTTGAGTGTTTATGGTGTAATAATCACTAGCTCTTCACCGCTGTGAGTTGGAATCCTATCCGTGACATGACAAAATTCGCACGTGAGAAAGCTGTCTAGCTAGCTTATGTAAGTTGGGTGGTTCTCCTGGGGTCGTCCTCCACTGTTAAAACTGAGAAAGTCTCAAAACGATATTAGCTGTTGGTGCGGCATTAAACCCAAGAGAAAAATGAAAGACAGAGTAATCCAGTGAACGCCTTTTTTGAGATAACTTAATGTATGATTAAGCATGGTTGTGATTAAGTGAACCATAATGCCATATTTGGCAGAAAAAGACAAGACCAATAAATGAAGTCTGCCCTTTGACATTAAATGTCTGTGGAATATAATAGTCCCATTCATCGTACACATTTTCCAAGACAAAGTGACTAGATACGTCTGGTATCTACTGATTGTTGGAGCCGCAATTTACTTACGATGGGATAACTTTAAAGTTTTGTTAATTGGTTGTTACTCTATCGTCTTATAGAATGTAAATTTTGTCGTCTAGACAACAGCTGGTCGAGAGGATACAGGTTCTAGACCCGCACGAGCAAATGTCTTACAACGACAGTTTAACGAAACAACATATCTTACCCTCTTCTGTTTTGTTACACACACCATATGGGAAATTGGCAGTAGCTAATTACATAATGGAGACAGTGTTTGCTTGTAGGTAACTTTTCAGAGCACTGGTAATGACAACAGAAATGTTTCCATAGAGACACTATTGCCATGAATCAACCATAACGGCACATACTAGTACACACACAACTAGAGTACAGAACTATTGACAAACAGAATATCGCAAAGTACTGAGGACAAACATACGTACAAGCGCGGCTCACCCGAAAATGGGGCAAATCCCGCGACCATTATTTTCCACAAAGTTATCTGACACATTAATAGTCACCAACAAAATGTGTAAAACGAAACAGCATAAATAACTTAAAACAAAGAAAGATGCAGTAATCGGGGGACAAGATGGGACCGTGAAGACATTTATTTTAAAGAATTAATGAGCAAAAAGCGCTGGCATATTGCAGATGGACAGATATAATGAATGTTTCCTTTGATTTACGACCCCAGACGTTACTGTGTCTGATCAATGTTCAATTAAGGACGGCGAAAAAGTTACTTAATTTAGACACTTTCCGGATTTTGAATCTGTGAACGAAGTAACCGTGTTGCCCAGAGCTAACACTGACATTCGTGTCGAACATATGGCAAACACTTAACGGGATTATAAATAATGTTCAATTTCTTTTTAATTGAAGACTTAAATCGGTTGGATGATTAAGTAATATCACACATTTGTCTTATATTCCAGACATTAGAGACAAGAACTAGATAATAAATCAAGCATTGATCTTCAAAGGGAGGTAACTTCATGACAATATGGAGAGGTTCCGCAGAAAGATATCGATGACTGATTTTTTGTCAAATATCTATTTTGTTACAGTTTTTTATGCAGCCGTTGGGACATGAAGATAATTTTTCATGCTCTGATGTTCTGCTTGATAAAATTAAAGTCGACTAGTGCATCAATCTCACCTTGTTTTTATCTGTTTAAACAATAAAGTGGGTCGTTCACGCTGTGGAAGAAAAACGCGGAAAAATCGTCAGTCGCTTAAAATTACTCGCTCCGCAAACATAAAATATGTTTCGGCAATACGTTCCTCCAAGAAAGGTTAATTTACGCTGGTGAATTGAGCGTAGCTTCGAACATATCAAGTTTATTTTTTTAAACTATCAGTCACTGAGGCCCGTGTGAACATACACAGTAAAGCCTGTGAACAAAGGCCACCCTTAGGAAATTGTGACCACTATTAATGGATGACTTTTATTCGGAGGTCAGCATGTTCTAAAATAATCAGGGACAGTTTTTCGTGCCGTGCCGTGCTGTGTCGTGTCGTGCCGTGCCGTGCCGTGCCGTGCCGTGTACGATCATATTTGCTGAATGTTTTGTGATTGTCTGTGTTCATATTGTGGCTTTTCTCTGGTGGATAAAAAATTCTGTAATTACACGATTCTTTGCCATTTTACTCCCTTGAAAATAACTTGAAGTATGATTTTCGGGGGAAATGGCATTTAAATAGAGTATGTAATACGGAATTCCAAGACTGTCACATACAATTACACTAATTCCAATTTTCTATGAGAGATCGCCAAACTCGCCGAGCGAACAAGGAAAGCAAAAATGTCACGTGACACTATAAACATCGCAGAATAACAGTCACGTGATAAACATGTTTTGCATCTAACCATACTGAAGAAATGTTTGACACAAAACAGTAGCTGAAACAAGTCAAAATTTTCACCTCCATGCTTCTTGTTAAGACGTACTGCTAAGTCATCTCATTTCTGAGAAAGTTAAGGGAAAATAAAATAATTCTATTTTCTCATGCGAGGAAATTAAATCATTCATCTCGACATATGGTATCCTATGTAAAATAAATCTTCCTATTATAACACATAAAAGGTCACAATTTTACAAAAGAAAAAACCCTTCTTATGTCAATCCAATCTTGCTTTCTAGGAATTTATTTTAGATTTTGTCGCTTTTGATCGATAAATCGTCTTTCAATTTTCACCATGATTACATTAAATTCTCAGATGATCAAGCAATACATAACCTACGGGGTTAGATTCTCAGTTTTGACAATCATCGAGTAATAGCAAAGATCTGAAATAACACAGAGGTTACAAGCACAGCTGTATTAGTAAGCGTTCATGATTTCTTGATAAGGGCACTTAGAATTTTAGAATTGTTGTTGCTTCAATTGCACTGAAGCACGAGGCATGAAATGCGACATTCAAAAGGTGATCGTTAAGGTCACATTTATCAAGGTCACATTCACCAAGGTCAAATTCATCAAGGTCACTTCACCAAGGTCATACTAGTCTTCATTAAGGTCACGTTCATCGAGGTATGTTCATCAAGACCACATTCACCAAGGTCACAGTCAACAAGGTCACATTCACCAAGGCCACATTTAGCGAGGTTACATCAATAAGGCCACAATTACAAAGGCCATAATCATCAAGGTCGCATTCGGCAAGGTCATAGGGTCATAGGGTCATAATCATATTTTGGTCAACAAGACCTTCCCAATACATATACTTGTTAAGCGAATATAGAGAAAACAAACGTATCTAAGTGATCGATGATTAAACCGAAGGTTAACTCGCACGATATCATTAAAAAGAAGAACAGAGTACATGTATAAAGGTATGATTTGACAAATGACAGACTCCTATTCACATCATACAGTGTCCGTCTAATCCCAGAGCGACGTAAATCTAAAATAGGAAACTGAAGTCACAGGGCGAGTTCGCTGAGACAAATTAAATCAGAACGATTATCATTTTTGACGCCATAAATGATTAATGGAAATACTTTAAACACAAATTATACAAATAGTAAAAATGAAACATATTATATCCTGGGAAAGTTAAAATAAACTTATATGTTTTATTGTTTGTTATTACCGAACCATAATTATATGAGGGGGCGTTTGAAGTGTTTTAATAATAAGCGTGTAAATCTGTGTAGAATTTATCGATTTTTATAAAATACGCATGCGCGGATAGCGTGAACTCTGCTGGCTACCCGGACATCCCGTGCAAAGCATGCGCATAAAAGTGTCACATAATAAGACGCATGGTTTTAGCGCATATTAGTAAATATGGCGAAAGAAGAGCAAAGGTTCATGTACGGGTTAGAATATTACTTAAATGTCCTGTACAGGAGATAAATCCGATCTAGAAAAGGTATACAGGATACTTTGTCATATCCAATGTTTGATAGATTTGATCGCTCGTATGCTCAGGTCCACGGAGAATGTTTTGGGGACTGAAATAGTCATTTATCACCAGGTTAGTTTGTTTTTCTTATTGCTAGCATCTATTAGACCACCATTGACTAGTCGTTTCTCCCAAGACCGTTTCGTCCCCTGGTCATTTCGCCTCCCGGACGATTCGTCCCCTGGTTGTTTAGCGCTTTTCAGTCATTCAATGAAATCGTTACTAATTTTGAGTTAGTCTCATTATGAAGTTGTGGAATAGATAAGATATTGAAAACCTGTTCGGGAATACGCGTTGTTTCAGTTGAAATAGACACTATGTAAAGGTTTTACAATAGCTGCCCATCTTAGGCCAGAGTGAAATTAGTAGTGTTGCCTTACAAAAACTTATTTTTGACTGACCCTAAATTTTCTGTTGGTAAAATCCTGAGGACGAAAATCTTTTTTGGATGAATCGTGACTCGCATTTTTACAAAAGTATGTTTAAAAAAATTGAAAAGAAAAAAAAACGACCTTCCTATATAAAGCATTTTGGCCAAGTCCCCCCTACCCACACACACATACACACTAAATAATTGTGTGTGTCCTAGCCTCATCGAAAAATAATTTGTAATCAATGTGACAGATGGCAATATAATTTGTACGTTTCTGCATTACTTCGTTGCCAAGGACGACAGAACGTATA
This sequence comes from Lutraria rhynchaena, assembly GCA_008271625.1. Classification (NCBI taxonomy): domain Eukaryota; kingdom Metazoa; phylum Mollusca; class Bivalvia; order Venerida; family Mactridae; genus Lutraria; species Lutraria rhynchaena. The sequence goes on along the minus strand of VIBL01000089.1, from coordinate 1,717,691 downwards.
CTTCCAAATTTCCATTATTCTAGATATTATTTTAAGCAAAAAACATTTCAATGTAGAATATATTCATGATGCTGAGAAATTTACAAATTTATCGTGTAACAACATTTTCCTGGAATAGAAATTATGTTAACATCGATGATTGGTAAGAAAATGCCAATCAACCATCGTAATCAGGGAAACACTTATTTTCTCTGCACGATGTTATGTAATAAATCAGTCTTATTTTGTATGAATTAATATTACTAAAATAATATGATAATCAATGTATAATAAGGCCGATTTTTTTCAATCATTCTCTCACGAAATATTTGACACTGTGTACAATGTATAACACGACATGACAAAAATTAATGTTCTCTTCATTTTACGCTAAATTTAAATGTAGGCGAATTTCTGTAAACGTTTGAAACACGTAAATATTTAATATCATTGTATCAAAATGACATCCGCAAAATATTCATACCGTCGCAACAATGAAATTGTAATTTATATTGAATGCCACAAGATAATTGAAAAATTTAGAAAAAAAATGTAATCGCTAAATTCAATATCATTCTATTCTGGATTCAATTATAATCCTGTCAAAAAAACGTGAGACAGACCGATCTCACATAACTTGAAAATCTCTAAAAAAGTATCGCACTAATGCACAATAAATAGTGCAGTGAAAACTCAGTCTATGCCGCAATGTTGACACTTACTGTTTTCTCTCCAAAGAGTAGCTCGTGCCATTATCAGATTGTCTGGCCTTTTAAAGAAATCGGAATAGTTTTAAGAGATAGCTATGCTTTCAAACTCGATCACTCTTAAATCCTAAATTAATTCCTTAAAATTCAAGTCAATTTTACTGACGTGTCGTCCTCGATTTTCTTACTACAGTTCGGAATCTCGATGTTTAGTTCGTTCCCAGTTTAATTTGATATACAGTAAAACCTCACTAAGCCATCCTCTTTCATTGCGGCCGACTCCCTTTATGACCACCTTAATTGAACGACTTTCTAAATATAACTTCAGCTTGAACGACCACCCAAATAAAATGAAGAATGAAATACTTTGACTACCTCAATATAACTACCATCTCATCGTAACGAATACTTCTATAGTACGACCATTCATTTTCGGACCAGTTTTCAATGCTTTTTACTAGTCCTAGAGGTGGTATTAATGCCGAGTTTTGCTGTAGAGGGAAAAATTGTCATTTAACCTGAAAACCAATTGCCATCTTTCGATTTAAATGGGTATTAATTAACCACATAATTGATAATCACATAATGGTTTAATCAAATTTCCCCAGTACTATTAAACTGGTTCCCATTGACTCTGGTTGCAACACGGAACGGGGACCAGATTACAATTGTGAGTCTTTTAATTGGTATTTAATTGTTTTATAAGTGTGCGGCCTTCTCATTGGTTGTAAGTTGTACTCTGTGCCTCTTATGTCATGTCCTCTGGTAAATATGACAGCAAATGTTCCCATGTTTATATTCGTAGATAATCATGTAAATCATTTAAAAATTGACAAATCATTTTACCAATATCATCGTAATATATTTAACACACACAATACGGCGTCTTTCGTAACACTAGTAACTTTAATACTGTCTGACAAAAATGAATGAAATTGACACTAACTTAATTTGTCTGCTTGTATTAGTGTACGAGCGTAAATAAGCAGAACAGTTTGTCTCAGTATATACCAATAATTTACAGATTGTGCGACAAAAATGGACAACGTTGACACCAACTTATTTTGTCTGCATCGGTAAATCACTCCCGTATAAAATTTGGTGCCGGGTGAGGAAGCTGTCCGGCTAGCTTACAGAAGGTTGGTGGTTCTACTTAGGTGTGCGTCTGGGGGTCTCCCTACACCGGTTAAGCTGGGAATGTACCATAAAGAACCTGGCAATTAGTGCGATGTTGAACCCCAGAGAATTTCTCTCTCTAAGCATTTTGATAGTTTCATAGCGATACCCCGTGAGAATCCTTCATGATTCACGTGTTGTTTGATTTATTTATGTTCCGTAGGATCGAACCATGCAAACAAGGTGGTAGATTTACAGCCTCGTTACGGAGAATTTATTGCACGTGGCATCCCCGAGACTCTGTATATCTATCTAAACAATCATTGTTTTTCTATCTGGAACAGTGTTGTTTATGCTAGGATGGTGTTAAATATATCTTACAACAGAATTATCTGACATTTCCATTACCGGAATATATGACCACGCTATCAAATAGGTTTGTTTACGTTAAAAACCTATAGTAAATTGTGACCGTTCAGACGAATGAGGTAATTTTAACGTTTTGCGTAATTATTCCGTATCATGTGTTGAATTATTACAATTTTACATCACTAATACATTATCATTTATTGTATAAATATACTACGATAACAGAATGCATTAACGTTAGAAAATATTTTTTTTAAATGTTTAACATTGGCTATATCCGCAAACGCGTGCTTCGAAGCTTGCACAAAACGCACAATAAGATTGAACGATTCTTTAACATTTAATAGTGCGAACGATTACAATCCTAAGATTGACTCTGAAAATAATTATGATGGATTTCTAGAATTTAGGGGCCAGTAAGTCTGTCCCCTAGAAAATCACATCAGTCTTCTTCGTTTACGTTTACGCCGGAAATTAATCTTGATATTTTTTCGGATGTTATGTTACCATTTCGCTGTTCCAGAAGATTGATTGGGAATTTAGACATTCTGGTTAATAGTTTTAAACTCTTGACTTCTTTAAATGTATTTGTAATTAATATTAATGCAACGAAGGGTCAATGCCAAATGCACATTTGTTTCCAGCTGACTTGCGGTTGGAATAATAACGTACAGTCAAACCTGTGAACAAAAGTCACCCTTGGGAAAGACAAAATGTTGCTTTAATTGACAAGTGGCTTTTGGTCGGAGGTCATTTTGTTCTGGATAATCAGTGACGGGTGTTCAAAGAATGGCCGTTATTCACAGGATGGTCTTTATTCAGAGAAGGCCGCAAACGCTGGTTTGACTGTAATTCGAGTGAAAAAAAGTATCAAAATCGAATCTATATTTACAACATATAACCTCCCTGTATCGTCACAGAAGACTTGGAGAGGAGAATCCTACACGAGGAATAGAATGGTATCATTACAAATTAGGATCCTAAAATTTATCACAATCTGTTTGTATTCGCTATCAATTTTGGTTTAGATTGGATTTATAAACGACGGTTCACACATCTTTCAAAAGTCATAAATGTGTCTGCTTGTCAGTCAATTAAAAGCCAACATCATCACAAAGACAATAAAATATTTATTGAACGCGCTAGAGGACTGTGTCATAGACATATTTTAGCTAAGTTAGCATTTTTTAAAATTGACAATCTTTCTCTATCCGTTGTTTGTAAATGATCCATTTATACTATTGATTGTTTTTGTGATGTGTCGTCAGCTGTTAAAAGTAAATGTCTGAAATGTGTACCATTAAGAAGATTTTTAAAGTTTAACAACTTCTATCTTTGCTACGTCTACGAATCGGGTCCCCATGAGGCCGTGAGGATAATTGCTAATGGCAACGGTCAGGGAGCGAGGGAGTGTTGTATCAATTATAGAGAATGTGCCGCACGGTTTTAACGGTTAAAACGATCTAATTTATTTTATCACCAAGTTGATAATGCATTACTCGCCTACGCAGTAAACATTTCTTAAATATCTTAAATAACCTTGTAATATCTTATTAACCAACTATGATGCAGTCATTGTTATACAATATTACTATTATGCAGACTATTATACTGTCTTGTTTGTTTTTTAGATTCTTATATAAACTATTCCAGACTACTTCCCGTTTTACCTCTTGCAAGCTGTTACGTTAGTTAGTTACCTCCACTGTAACTAAGGCTAGACCAATCAGAATCATGCTTTTTGCTTGTTATGATATATACACATTTTGCAGCTCAGTTAAAAAGGAATTTAATTTTATTTTCTGATAAAACAGCTGCAGTTTGTGATTTACACTGCTGTTTAACTTAACATCTAAATTTCATCTGTTTCATTAGAAACTCTATAATAACGAGTACTAGCATCAATTGTTACAACAATAATAACCATTTATAGCAGACTTATAGATAACTACATGCTTGTTTATCCGTCAATTTACTGTCACGAATGTACGACTTAATATAATATTACATGAAATTAATTCTTTATTGTGACAAGATATGGTAATGATGTACTGAGATATGCCAGCGACTTATAGCTAGCATTTTTTGCGACATCTTAGTCATTTGTCGCTCAACTGTGAATCCAAACTTGCTTGTAACAATGAACGGAAACATGTGTGTATTGATGAGTGACCCGCTTAAAGCATGTTTACATCATCTGATGATTCTACATAAATAAAATATTGTGGATAATGTGCGTCAGCACAGATAGAAACAACAAACAAATTGTTTGTAATCTTTAAGGCTGATTTGGATTATCTCCCTTGCACGGAGAAGCCCCCCCCCTCCCTGCCCTCCCAGTTTCAGCTGTCACCAAGTACAGTAAAATATAGTTGCAGTGAACTCGGACACTGCAAGAAATCGGATAGTGAAGTATTTAATTTTCCTATAACAGACCATTATCTATTTCATTGTTATAAATATAGTGAAATATGGATATAATAAATCAATTGTTCAGGTCACCAGGAATTCACAATAACTGTGTTCTACTGTATTATGTTGGACATAGTTTGCGGTGCTTATTGCATTGAATTATTTACTTATCACTGTTAATTTATAAGATAATTATAATACCCTTCTTGACACTGATAAGTCACTGTCCTAGTTTTATTTCATCACTTTAATTAGTATAAACATTTCGCTTCTAAGTACACACTCAATGCTACAGAATAATTTGACCTAACACTTATAAATCATGCAATTAAATAATTCCTAGGGAATTTATAAGGAACAAATTCTCTGTTTAGTATTCATTTAACCACATTTTAAGTAGGCCATAGTTATTGACTTTTAGCACGTTATGTAAGCCAATTAAAAAAAGAATTTCAATGTATCTCCTGCAATTAAGCAAAATGTAATAAACATTTTTGTATCTAATTAATCTGAGCGTTGATTACAGTGGTACCTGCATATTGCTTAATTGACTTTGAGTTATTACATCACAGTGCGTGGATAGACGTGGATACAAGAGAAAGCATGTGCTGAGATAAAATCAACTAATTAACTTTATCAGATGCGAATCAAATAGTTCGCTATAGTAGAAACAGTTCCGTAAAAATTGCCACCTTGAAAATAACCCCGCTATTTGATACAAGACAAATAAACCACGAGATTTTACAATGAATGACAATCAATTGGATTCAATCACTCACAAGTATTTTAAAAGCTCTATTTTATTCTTATATTTCTCTGGAAAAGATTATTTCTTAATTCAAACGTTACCATGGCGACAACCGTCGTGAAGCGGTTTTAAACATTTGGACGACACATTGGTGTCATTCATTACGAGAGAGAGAGAGTGAGTGAGGGATAACTGGCTGAAGTCTAACTTCTTATGAAAAATGTGATACGAGGACAATTGTCCTATTTGTATGCACACTTTACTCCATCTGTAGGATGCTATTCAAACATTTTCCGAATTAATCTAGCTTATTGTCAATGGGATTTGGTTCAGAATCTGTGATTGGTCGATGAAGTTTGAAGAATTCTTTGAGCGTGTCTCTAGGTGGCGTTTAAGTCCTGACATCAAAATGTACACGGAGCTATTAAATGAATATTTTATCAAATTTTGTCCTGAGACTGATCTGCGTTGTATGTGATTGTGATGATAAACGTTTGTTTGATAGCGGTTCTACGATTCTTTTAAACAATTCACGAAATGTTTTGTCGTGGAAAAGTTGAACTCAACAGAATGCTGGTTTTAGTAAGCCCTTAAGATATCAGCTGTGAGTTGCGTTATTTGTAAGATGAAAACATGTTTTGATCATTTCGCCCATAAAGTCACCATCGTGCCAATATTCTACGAAAACGTTACCATGGAGAGAATTTAAACCAGTTTTATTTGCATGTCTGTCTAGAACAGTATAAAGGGGTCTGTACAATGTTTCCCTATCATAGCGACACCTCGCATGAACTATGTCCTTTCTTACCCCCCCCCCCTCCATCCTCTGTATAATAATTCTCTTTCCACAAAAACTCCTCCTCTAAAAATCTTCTCTTCGAAATTTCCTCTGCATATCACCTCACACTCTACAACAATAGCCTCTCTACAAAAACTTCCTCTACATATCACCTCACATTCTACAACAATTGCCTCTACAAAACGTCCTCTACACATCACCTCACATTCTACAACAATTGCCTCGCTACAAAAACTTCCTCTACATATCACCTCACATTCTACAACAATTGCCTCTCTACAAAAACTTCCTCTACATATCACCTCACATTCTACAACAATTGCCTCTACAAAACGTCCTCTACATATCACCTCACATTCTACAACAATTGCCTCGCTACAAAAACTTCCTCTACATATCACCTCACATTCTACAACAATTGCCTCGCTACAAAAACTTCCTCTACATATCACCTCACATTCTACAACAATTGCCTCATTACAAAACGTCCTCTACATATCACCTCACACTCTAAAACAATTGCCTCTACAAAAACGTCCTTAACACATCACCTCACATTCTACAACAATTGCCTCTACAAAACGTCCTCAACACATCACCTCACATTCTACAACAATTGCCTCTACAAAACGTCCTCAACACATCACCTCATGTTCTACAACAATTGCCTCTACAAAAACGTCCTCTACACATCACCTCACATTCTACAACAATTGCCTCTCCACAAAAACTTCCTCTACATATCACCTCACATTCTACAATTGCCCCGCTACAAAAACTTCCTCTACATATCACCTCACATTCTACAACAATTGCCTCATTACAAAAACTTCCTCTACATCACACCTCACGCTCTACAACAATTGCCTCTCTACAAAATTTCCTCTCAATCAATTCTGCCAGTCTCTTTAAAGTCAGAAAGGTCTGTAATATTTACTGGAAAAAGAATCCAGACTTTGGATGTGTATAGTTGGATGGGAAATAGTCTTTGTGCACTTTATTATATTTTCATGCATAAAAATGTGTAAAAAAATATTATATGTAAACAAAGCTTTTAATTTGTCATTGAAATAAGTTTAATCAATTTGTATCAAAATCATTACATAAAATATAAATATGATGTCAAAATCTGGAATAATCTAACAATGCACATTGTGAGCTCTTTATTCTGTAATTTTTAATTGCAGTATTTTAATCTCAGAGAATGTTTATTTACATGATTCTAAAAATAGAACAAAAAACTGCAAAGCGCCACCTATACAACAAAATTACATCAACATCAAACCACGTGTCAGATCTATCAACACATCATTAGTTCTGATTGTTGGTACATGTATGTTATGATTTATCACCCACTCCAAAACTGACCACATTCCATGGATTGTTCATTCATTTTTGAAAGCGCCTGTAAAGGGTTTTTACGAGTAAAACTTGTTGTGTCTTGTGAGCTTCTAGTTTCTTTGTTTTTTTCCTAACATTTCATCAATCAAGTCGGTGACCCAACAGCGAAATCCAAACAAATGAGTTTGATTAAGAAAAAGAAGGCTTTGGGACAGCGATGTATTGACAATAGAAAACATGAAACAAGCATACAGCTGACAGTTCGATAAATTGTAAGGGAGGTTGGGATAACATTTTGAATTATTCAGATTTAATGTTCGTGAATTGAAAAAAGAAGTCTTTGTTACAAATTTTATTCCAGTAGCTCTCAGTCAGGTACAATGCTATTGTTCGTTTCGAAAGGAGAATTCGTATCACAATGGCGAGGTGAGAACGTATATTCAAATTTCAGCCTGGTCTCACATTTTCCAAGAAAAGCGTGTCATAAACTCTGATAATTTGTTAGCATTAAAACAATGTACAGTGCAACCACTGAAAATCGGACCCCTTCCGGCCAGGGCCAAAAATCCGATTTTCAGAGAATTCCGGTCTTCAGGGGTTCCGCTTTCCAGAGGTTATACTGTAATGACTTTTTAAACTTAACTACGGTGCTTACTAGTACAACTAACAATCCGTTTAAGAAGTCGACAGTGCAGTTAATTAAGTAATTTAGAAACTGGGTCGATATATGTTTTAATAGCATTGATAAAAAGTTGTGATTTGTCGTCTGTGGGCGGGGTTTATATACTGGTGATACATTGAGGTCAGGATTTTAAAACAATATCTACGTGATGGTTCATACAAATATACGATTAAGTTTGGATAGATCTTATATATCGGTTTATGGATTTGGTGAATTCTAGAACTATTTGTTAAAAGAGCGTGAGTTTAGTTCAATAAGAAAATTGTGGAAGTTTGTGTATACAATCAATTACAAAGACGTTTGTTTGAAAATGAAATTGACCTGGCATAAGTGTAAAATTACGGTCATGTATCCATAATATTTAATACTAGGTTGTTAGTTAATAACTGGCGTTCAAATCTTACAGATCTTGATGCGTTAAAAATAAGCTTAAATTATGAAGTATTTCTTCGAAACGCAAGGAATCGCCAAATCACGTTCTTCGTGAATGTACGTTTTATCCCTTGAAAGATATCGTGGAATTTCTTTTGGGGGGAGGGGATTGAATACGTTATAAATCACGGGTGGACTTTAAGGATGTTTGGTGATTATCATGTATCAAAGTCGGGATGATACTCTGTGTTTCGTTACAATTACACGTTTCTTGTTGGAGAAAAAAACAGAACAGTTTTGTTGAAGGAATATGCTAAGACATTTTGTAGTTGGTGTATAGTAAACTCGGAAAAGTGTTAAATCGGATACAGTGAAGAATTGATTTTTCCCTTGATTGGTCATTTATTATTTATTTGTTTCGTATGTAATGAATTGTGGATATAACGAAGTAAATTTAAGGATCCTCCCAATTCCAGTAAAGACCTACACCAGGATCACTGAGCAACACAAATATCACTGAGCAATACAAAGAGCACTGAGCAACGCGAAGAGCACTCCGAATGCGATGAGCAACACAAAGAGCAAAGAGCAACACAAAGAGCAAAGAGCAACACAAAGAGCAACATAAAGAGCAAAGAGCAATACAAAGAGCAACTCAAAGAGCAAAGAGCAACACAAAGAGCAAAGAGCAACACAAGAACAACACAAAGAACATTGAGCAACACAAAGAGTATTGAGCAACATAAAGATCACTTAGCAATACCAATAGTTCTACCCATCACAAAGAGCACCACTGAGCAACACAAAAATCATAAAAATGCAAAGAACAAAAGAAAACAAAAATAGAGTAAAGATCGATGGAACATAGGACAACAGGACAAAGAAAACAGAAAAGGGGACTAAACATTTGCCACGGTTACTGTGTACCCCGAACAGGTTGTTTAAATGAACACACTGCCAAGTATAGGAACAACGTAGTCTATAAATGATAAATGCTGCATAGGATATGTAACATTTGAGTGTAGAAGATACGCGGGATATTATAGCTGTTAAGCACAGCATGTATTAGCATAATATTTCGTTGTTGGTGACCAGTAATTGCAATCATAGAGTGTAGGCTATGAGCATTAGATAGAGCTATTTAAGGCTTGCAGTGTAAGCTTGTTAAAACTTGTCCACACCATATAAGGAGATCTCTGCCATAATCTTGAAATCTCCCAAATGATTAACTTGATATATTACCGTTATTTGAGACAGATACGTCCACATTTGATGAATGGAGAGGACAACTCGTGTATAAAACATGTGAGACGTCGTTGAGAACAGTGACATAGAAGTGTACTCGATTCATGCTAAGATACAGTCAGACCTCTCTAATCCGCACCTTTCCAATCTGGAATCCTTTCTAAACCGAACGCGTCAGCTGATCCCGATGTTTCTATACAATGCTGAAAAACATTTGTAATCCGAAACCTTTGTATTCCGAAAACCTCTGTAATCCAAATAATTTTGTCTGTCCGAACAAGTTCGGATTAGAAAGGTTCAACTGTAGTATGTATTCAAATAACTTATTTACTCATGTCTACGGTGTTGTACCGTGTTATATAAGTATTTACAAAGTTTCTTGGATATGAATACAATGTGATTATAAATACATATGGTGTGATGCGTGAGATTCACTAGCCGTTGTATGATTGATTTCTCTTCTTCAATGTTTTGTCCATCGTTTATTTTTGTTCGTTTCTATGTGATGAGTTGGTTTGGAGTGATGGTTTCTTGGTTAAGTTAAATTTTGTGGAATGTAGGATTTTTGTGTTTATTTCTAGAAATCCTTTCCTTTCATACAATCAAGAAACATTTTACTATCCTACGTTAATGTGTCTATATATGGATTTTACGTTTTTCAGCATTATTTATATTGTATAAAGTTTTCCGTGTTGTTAGTACTATCGATGTGTTACAAGTTGTGTAGATAGAGTAATTTCCGTTGTACTCTTTGTTTAGCTCTCGTGATGGAGCATAAGGTCTATGAACCTCAGGGTCGTGGGATCGAACCCTCGGTACTTCACATGCTGTCTGTGTCACTTTGTTCCAGACGTCGCGTCTAAGGTTCGTCTCCCTCCACCTCTGATCATTCATGTGGAGAAGTTCGCAGTTCCTTGCGGAGAACAAGGTTTGTACTGGTACAGAACCATGAGCGCTGGCTAGGGGAACTGCCCGCTACTATTTAAGAGAGATACCGTCGAAAACCGGCATAACACCCTGAAGAAATCCATATTATAGAAAGTCTTTGTGCCAAGCAAATTGTTTTGCTTGTTTTGTATTTTCACCTTGTTCTTATTAAGAGGTCATCTGTGTCCTTGACAACGGAAAATTGTATTTTCCGAAAGAACTAATTAGACGTGAAAGATCGCATGCCTCTATACGTCATCAATTCCCAGAATGCTTAGTCTAGTATTACGTTGTTTTGTCTGTAAACTGAAGCACAGTATGAGGTCCCAAATTATTTCTAGTTATCATTTTTGATCACCATGTCTATACCCCGAAATGTTAATTCTGCGGAGAGACTATCTGATTACATTGTTATTTCAACTGAACTTCGTGAATCACGTGTCATAGGCAATGTAAGTAGGCGGATATTTGTGTTATAGTTTCTCAGATACCAGCGGGAGAGTGTAAATTATGTTTAATAACGGTGCTACGCTGAGCTAACAATACTTTTAATAGATTCCTGGCGAACTAACTAAAATGGGAAGCTATTAAATCAAACATCAGACGTTGCATCAGGTGACAATCAAAGTTATATCTCAACAAAACTAAACGACAATGCTATTAAACATTCTAGCTAGGATGGAACTTTATTGTATCTCTAGAACCAATTATAAAGCATTATTGCTTCCATCCCAAAATTATTTGTATGGCACTAATTACCAGATAGCTCGTAAAACGCTTTTACGAATTAGTGAACAAATGTTATGTTGTACAGTAAAATGATAAATAGATGAATACTTTTGGATTTGTAAGTCCGTCGTATACTAAAAAATATTACCAACATAAATAGCTGCCTTTACAGTATTAGATCGCCGAGAAAATTCAAAATAAGAAGAATTTTTCCTGTATGCCTGCATTAAAATCAAATTCTGTATAATTCCTTGTTTTTGAAGCCAATGTAGTTTTTACTACCAATAAATGAATGTCATTATATAAAAGATAATAAATATATTCCCATATTACGGCAGTTGAAAAGTTCATGGCGGAGTTCGGCTGCGTAGAACTAAATTTTCAGTCGGCTCTTTGAATTTACTCCTCTGTATAAAAACAAGTAGTCCGTGACGTCATTAGTAATTATATTTAATACGTTACAACGGATGGGTAAAATGGAACAGCCGAACGTGTTTTATCGCAGAATGATGCATGGACAGGTTTTCTATATACACCTGAACCCCGCTTTGCGACCACACCGAAATTAAGACCACCCCACTAATACGGGCATTTTAAATATATTCATACAAGCACTAATGCTGATTGTGTTTGAATTGTGTCTCATGATCTGCACCGCTCCAATATTTACACACCGTGTTGAAAATCTTGCGGGATTTTATTACGTCGGTAATGCGTGCTAGGAGAATATAGTTCCTTAATCTGTGACATATAAATTAATTAATTTAAGCAACACTGTTGTCCTGAAACAACAAGGAATTCACTCTCTAATTTACATTTTATTTAAATCACGTTCATTGCAATTTCCATCATTCATTTATTTCCGTCTACTTGGAATACTTTAATTAACAATTCAAATTCATTGTAGTGATGTCGTGGTAAAACTTCGCATAAATCAGTGCGAGCTGAAAGTATCACTGTAGATCTAATATAGCTAGAACAGAAAATGGGAAGAGTAGCCAAGAAGTGAAATAAATTCGAGTCGAATTGCCGTCACACCACAGGGATCGGCAGTGAAGCAAATGTTTATGGCACGCTACAGTGTTCAATGTGACAAACTCTCAGTGTGTCACGCATACAGTGTTCATTGTGACAAACTCTCTCTTGGTGTCACGCACACCGTGTTCATAGTGACAAACTCTCTCTTTGTGTCATGCATACAGTGTTCATAGTAACAAACTCTCTCTTTGTGTCACGCATACAGTGTTCATAGTGTCAAACTCTCTCTTTCTGTAACGCATACAGTATTCATAGTGACAAACTCTCTCCGTGTCACGTATACAGTGTTCGGTATTAAGAAGCTCTCCTCGTGTCACGCATACAGCCTCTGATCTGGTGTTACTTGGCGACATGGTATAGTACTGTCATGTAATACAATTAGTGCACAGAGGTCGACTTCAAACTATATACTCGTTGACCTTATTTAAATTTAGTGCACGTTCTATGTTCAATACCTGTGTCATCGTTTTCTAAATAAGCGTCATACAATGTCGCCACTAGAAGCAATTATTGTGAAGTCATTATTTTAACAAATTGTATAGGACGAAAATCTTATAAGTTTAGTCATGAAGAAGCAAACAATGTTCGTCCGTCCGTCCATCCGTCAGTCCATCCGTCTGTCTGTTTGTCTGTTTGTTTTTGTTCGTTTAAAAACTTGTGTGCTGACAGTATTCTCGGCAGTTCGCCATTAATACGAACAATCAGCGATAAGAAGGACTTTTAATATCGAAAAAACCAGGCATGATTCGTCGGACATATAATTATTTTGTGTTTCTCTAACACATAAAAGTAATATCACAAACTGCTGTTCGTGCACATATCGCGACAATATCGCACCATTCTCTTCTTCAAGCGCGCACAAATGGCATTTTATGCGAAACATATATATAAAACATGCATTTCAAATAAAATGTTATTAATTAAATAGCATTAGAATAACGAAAAGTCTGTACAATCATACAATGCAATGGTATCTTACGAGATTTCTTAAATTGTCGGAAACGAGGATGCTGACTCCAGACTTTCCTCATGGTAATACATTTTACATTTCTTGTAAAGAATATATAATAACGTATTGTGTTTATCGAATAACTGGAGTCAGGCTTGCGTGAATTATGCATTATAACACTAATAATGGACAACTGAATTAATACATTTTATCCTAACATATGATTTTCCAATGTCCCTAATGTATGAGAAATAGACGTAAATTTCTCGCCTACGACATAATGAATGTGCTTGTTTAGAAACACATACAAAATATGTAATCAATTACATGGTTGCAAGTATCGTATGTAGTTATCTATAATCCTTCTAATATAAGCTATGATAAATCTTTGTATTAAGACTAATTGTATGATTAATGCTTCAGTCGACTAAGCCGCGTAACTTCTCGTAAGAAAAGCAAATGGATTAATTCAAGTACAGTCAAACCGGTGAACAATTACTACCATTATGGGAGACAAAATGTGGTCTTTAATGACAGGTGGTCTTTATTCGGACGTCCGTTTGTTCTAAATAATGAGTGACGGTTTCACAAAGAATGCCTTTAATCACAGGGTGGTCTTTAATTGGAGGTGACCGCAAACACAGGTTTGGCTGTATATAACAAATATTGTAATAATATCTCATGATTTCAGTCATTTCTCGTGATGCACGTGACTATGTTCCGTATTAGTCATAGTCGATGTTATTTATATACATTATCATTTGTATAATATAATAAACAATGTGTGCTTTTGTTTTTGTTTCAGACTGAACAGCTGATATTTCTCTGTATTTTGTTCGGGATGATTGTGGTTGGGAACACACTGGTCTTGATTGCCATAGTGACGTCTGGTAAGAGACGTTCCAGAATGAATTTCTTCATCATCAATCTGGCGTGCGCGGGTATGTTGCAATTCTTTAATACTGTGCACTTCCGGTAAACGTTCTCATAAGTATACAGTTGAGTCAGGGGGACCTCCGTGGTCGAGTGGTCATAGTCTCTGACTAGTAATGATTTGCCACTCAACACTATGAGTTCGAATACCACTCGGGACTAGTCAAATTTCATGGGTGAGGAAGCTGCCCAGCTAGCTTACGGAAGATTGATGGCTCCAACCTGGTGTAGACTTGGGTCTTCCTCCACCGCTAAAGTTGGAAAATTGTCAAATGACCCTAGCTGTTGGTGCTACGTTAAACTCCAGAGAACAAAAATACGACTGAATCGCAGAAAACACCAACTCGAAAAAGTTGCCACATTCCGCAATTTTCCATCTATTTTCAGCACAAATTTGATGCATAAACAGGAATAAAAATGTCGAATAATGCAAAAATCATTTAAATCATCAGATGTAAGATGCATAAATGAATACACAGGATTCCACTTAATTTGTTTACTTCGTTAGGATTGCTATATACAATGAGTTATTTGGTTTGTTTCTGTATGAGCGCGCGGCAGTGTCATATTTTTGTCTAAAACATTCATTCTATATCAATCCTGTTGGAGACAAAACTCATTTGAATAATTTAGCGTTGATCATTTATTTATGCCTGTCCTGACGATAATATATTTGACATGTTTTTGTCAATTTAATCAGCGAAGATATCAGATGATTTCGATTGTTATGAGATGTTTTCCCTTGTTTCCAGCGAAAGTTGGTGACTGGGAACTAGCAATGTACCCAAATGCTTTGTCTGCAGAAATTTTGTTTAATTGCGAAGCGTGTTTCACATCTCTATAACACTTGTAACACAGTTTGTACATACGCTTGTATGGTTTAATAGTCGTTCAAGTTAGACACTGATAAGTTTTGAATCAAAATTAGGTATTAGGTCTGACTTCCTTTGTTTTTTTCCTTTTTTAAAAAAATTCAAATTCGTAGACAGTGTTATATTGACGTTATGTTGACAAGTCGCCGAACAGCTATTTTTTTTAAAAAAAAAGCTAATGTTGTACAGTAAAACCCTTGAAAACCGGACCCTTTCCGGACTGGGTCAAGTTCATTTTTCTGAGAATTCCGGTTTTCAGAGAACAGAAAAAATGGGATTTGAAAAATATTCCGATTTTCAGAGAATTCCGGTATACAGAAAGTTATTTCCGGTGTTTAGGTTTCACACTGTATGTATTGATATGCACGTAAAATACGGGCCTCCAGTAACAAATAAATCAGAATTGCTAGCGTTAAGCTCCAACCCGCTTATCGCTGCACCACTGTGAGACTATTTCTGCCCATGCTTTATGAGAATCGCAATAGTTTTTCTTTACTGAATTAAAAAAACTAGTCTCACAAAATAGAACAGAGCTAATTATGATGTAAATCTTCTGTTTTTCATTATTCAGACGTATTAGTGACACACTAAATATGAATTTGTCGTATGAATATAGTATTTAAACTGAATTGTTCCTTGGATATTTCTTAAATTGGAATTTAATTTAATCTACGCGCCCCCAATCATTACAATGCACGTTTCTGCTGTCACAAAATTGCCCTACGCGGATTAATAATATTGTTTGGCGCTTTCAGGATGCCGTTTGTTTTCAACTTTTAAAACAAGGAAGTTTATTTTCATTAATCAGAGCTGTAACAAAGTGTTAGCTGCCAGCATTAAACAGATGCTTTGAATTGATATTAATGTTATGATAAAATTATCTCGGATATTTAACGTCACATTTCCTGTATTTTAGACATATCTGTTGGGTGTGTGCTCGTATTATCGGACATCATTTGGAAGGTCACGATCACATGGTATGCTGGTAACATCGGATGTAAACTGGTGAAGTTCGCACAATGTGCTGCCACATACGGAGCGACGTACTCTCTGGTCGCCTTGTCTATTGACAGATTTGATGCTATCGCTCGACCATTGAGCATGGCCGGAGTAGGTAAGTCAAATATAATACAAAGTGCAGTACAGCACAGTTATAGCGAACTCATGGGGACCCAAATAAACACTTTATTAGGATATTTGCAAAAATGTTACTTTACGGTTACACGACCATAAGTTTTAATAGCGTGTAGGTGGGGGTAGGTATTTTTAAATGCTTGTACTGAAAACGAAAAGCGGGAATATAGAACAAAAAACAAAATTCGTCAAAACCGCTAATAATTAGAGTCGGGGGAAATTTTGGTGAGACTGTTGCGGTACTGCCAAACAATAAATGTTTAATGTTTAATATTACATTATATTTGTAATCATGAAATAAAAAAGTAGTGTACGGTGTAAATTATTAGTCCACTATATCAGATGAATTACACTATATCCGAGTTCACTATAACCGTGTTTTACTGTATATTTACGTCAATATTATTCGGCTTTGTATGAACGTTGACTTAATGAATGCCGTGCGCTCACTAATGAAGTCGAAAATAATTGACTTACTGACCACTGACCACTTGCTAATTGGTATCATTCGGTGACGTCATCAAAGGTCACCTACTATTTTCCAAAAGTTATGTTTTTACGATGTGTTTATGAAGTCGACCCTACTTTCATCAAAAGTATGAACACTGGTGCCCGTAAACCATATACCGGGGTAATATCTCGGACTTCTTTATATTTGCTTTCACATCGTACACGTACGGATAGATTGCTTCTAACGACCATTTGTATTTGTTAAGGGTCAATAAAGGTCTGAATATTCTCTGAGACCCGGTTCTCAAGGGAAAGAAAATGGGGAGATATATCATCTAAATCTTTGAAGTATGCCCAAAATATGTCTTTGCCATTGTCCACATCTCAGTTGTGCTTACATTAAACCCGGATATAGTTAATAGTTAATTGCATGTGTGGGTGTCGACTGATTGGAATATTGAACAGTAGATGAATGTATGGATGAAGAATTCGTAAATGTTACATACCATGAAATAGATGTTTCAAAAACATTGATAAAAGTGCAAATGTACCAGTATTCAAAAAGGGCTGGCGATTTTTTGTTGGGCGTTTCATGATTTAGATTTGGCATGATTGAATGTGTATCGTTTAATTAATGAAGATGAACTAGTTTGTCAATACAGGGGAGCTAAGTAGGCCGCAATCAGAATATAATTCAAGTGGCTGCTATGAGTGATAACCAAATAGATACTTCGTTTGTTGGGCGTCTGCCACGTTCTCTCCGACATGCGTTTGGGAAAGCAATTATTCTAGCGTTACTGGGTAAACTTGACGAGTGTATGAAACCTATCAATCATAGATTCGATTTTGCTTCTGATGCATAAATGATACGACAATCTTGAAATGGATCATTTTTCGAATATTTCGAGCGCCATCAAGCGACCCTGTATCCAGACCTTCCCATCGATATCTTTTACACAAACATCCCGAATGATATTAACGTGAGAGAGACTAGATTCCTATGTTGACGTTATCAAATATTGTCTTTGTTAATTTATTGCCTCGTCAGCGATAAAATGTCGTAGAAATCACATAAGCTGTGATCAGATAACAAACAATTTCAATCAACATTAGACACAATAATTACTGCGCCTAAAATCACATTCAGACAGGAAACAAATCATGATCATAAAGCGCTTGATGTTTGAAAGCGTCTGTCGGTAACCGGAAGTGCCGTAAACGGAAATGCAGGAAGTTTAACTAAAACAGTGTTAATTCATTTATTTCAAGGACTCTAAATGTAGCTTGACTGAAGTTTTTATATTTCGTGATTCATGTTTCCATGATTCGCTTCCTACCTGTTTGACAGACAAGAAATTCGCACTTATCACGAAAAGAGACTCAGAGAATCGCCATTAAGCGCGCAAATTTACATTGAAATTTATTGACTCGTTTTTGAGATACACAGTTTTGTTTGAGACGTTAAACTTAAGAAATTTAGCGCACATTGAAGTGCGGCGTTCTTTGGAGACATTTGCACAGCTGATCTTAGGCAAATTTAGTACTCTAGATGGAATACATAAATATAAATGATAAGTTATTGACTTCATAACCTTTTATTACCATCTTGGCATTCTTCTATTTGTGCTAGTTCAAATGACGAACAATTTTGTATATTAACCATAGTATTGATATCATAATTTGATAAAAAATGGTAATACTAAAATCTACCATCCGGTATTATTCTCCCAGATTGAAAAATGATTATTTAATGGTACTTATTTCTACTGAATATACATTTTCATGTAAATGAACGTCCCCTGGAGGCGTACCATGTTCTTGTTACGACACGGAGAACTTGATTCTGACGTATATTTATTTAAATCATGTCGTAATTACGAAAACTTCGCGTGGCACTATTTCTGAGAAATGACTAAATATGTTGATTTGCCATATAAGGAAACTTACTCAGAGGTTCTAGTTTGAAAGTGGTTCGCATGTGAAACTATACTGTTTTTTACGTTAAGATTTCAACGGAGGTCAATGGACACATTCGGTTACCATGGCAACCATGCTCTCGTAGGCCTGATATATTAGGTACATCGTCAGTATACAAAAAGTATAGTATACATAAAATTCTTGGTCATTTGGCGTCATTCAAAAAAAAACATAAACTATGGTCAGTACTTGGGCCATAGCTGAATATCTAAGTTTGTTGGAGATTTCAGACATTCTGAAATGTATGAACCATGGTATGTGCTAAGGACAGCTGGATATTTTAGTTATTCTATAAACTGACGTAATCATCAAATTGCGTTATAACGCCGTTAACTCGTAATTGTTCACAACACAACAAATAGCCGAGGAAACCGTTAAAGAGCATCTTGCGAGGGAAATGACTGGAATAATTCTATCAATCGAGTGTCTTATAGAACACTAGTCTGACAATAGAAGGAATTGTGTTCCCCTTATTAAGTTAGGCAAACACCGTCACATCAAATGTACTGATATTTGCCGACGGCGCAAACAGCATTGAACGTTTAATGAAATGACAAAGAACTGTATATATATTGGAAACTTGACGGTGAAAACTTGTTAGCGCTGTGATTTATCGACACTATAGGTGCCTTGAAGTGGTCTACAAATGGTATTAACACCAATAACGATTGTGTTAGATTCCCGTAGGATAGTTCGCTTTTTTAAAAAAATGTATACCAACTGCATTACTGTACAGAATGGATAACCTAGATGGTGTTTTGCTCGTAAAAAACACATTACTGTCAAGTTAACATGTTTAAATACACTGTTTGAAGCAAAAGAAAACATCTTTTCAGCAGTTTACTATTTAATGGAAATGTTAGTTTCTTAAATTGATGGGCTAAACTAGACTTAACTACAGCGTTAATTTTGATGATATCACGGCATGTTACTATTGTCTTACGTAGCAGCATTTTATTTTGTTGCATTACGTTTACGGTCCTCGGGGTTTTGAGGTCGAACCCTGGGTGCGACATTGGTTCTCTCCGCATTGGTTAAAAATCTCTTGCATAAAGTCACTCTCCCTCCGCCACCAATTTGAATAATTTGTGCGGAGAAGTCGGCAGTTACTTGCGGAGGACAAGGTTATTACTTGTACAGAATCCTAGAATACTGGATTGGGTGACTAAATCACTGTTGAAAACAGGCACAAAAACACGAAAAACAAACGTTTTATTTCTATAATACTATAGAATATATGTACTATTTAGTACATAATAAGACACAGAACATGCAACAATTAATCACCTGTACCGTTGTGTTGATATTTTTAAGGAAATTGTGAAAGACAACAGTTGTTCCTTGAAAACAATCCTAAGAATTGTTACCTTCTCCTGTTGAAGCTTTAAAACATTACACCTACTTAATCCTGTGAGATTTTATGTAATCTAGAATTTACACTGTAGCACACCTGGGTCCCGATTTCACAAACAGTAATGTAAAATTTTACCTTAACTCATAAAAATATTCACAAATTAGATTGAATTGCTTGACATAACATAGGTGTTTTTTTTTTAAATTACTGATGCAAATTGAATAAGTTAGGAAGATGATATTAAACTGGCATTAATTATTTCAATCCTTTGTTTCTTTATGTTGATGAATAAAAAGTTATAATATGTTCTTAAAGGATCAAATGATGTTTTGTAATGAGGACAGATATTATGAAACACCCTATACAAGAGAGCAGGTGTTTGAAAATGTGCTTATGATACTTACGGCTAAAAAAGTATTTTGAATTCAGACCAAATATCCAATTTCGACCCTCATCGCTATGAGTTCGAATCCCACCCAGGACCAGACAAATTTCACATGAGAGGAAGCTGTCCAGCCAGCTTACAGCAGTTTGACGTATGTCTGGGGGTCTGTCTCCACCATTAAAGGTGAGAAGTCGTCGAATGACCCTGTTTGTTTGACGTTAAACTCTAGAGAGAAAGTAATCGCATTTCACTTGCGATATTCTGGCGAATGTCTGTAAACTGTGAGCCTTTTAGATCTCTGTATAAATGATATATATACCATATACATGACACATTTGTGTGCGAAATCCCCATCACGTTAAAACTACAATATCTGTGAACAATTTGAGCCGTTCGGTAGGCAGGAAACACGTTTGTATTATGTAATTATATTCAGACAATTTAAGTCTTTGTTTTATTGCGTATTATATATGACAAACAGTACATATCGTCTGCTCCATGTGCCAAATAAAAAGTCATACCATTTGTTCTACGGGTGTAATCATTATAGTTCTTAAACCAAGATTAGTATTTTATTGATGCGAATGTATATTGTTTATTCCAAACTTACGGAAGCCTTTGATAGTTTGTAATCTTATGAGCTATGTATATTGAGCGTAATTGGTCCGAGGTGAAAATACTTCTAATTTTATTGAATAGTTTATGGCGTTAATTGTCTCTGTTCATGATTCTCTCACAGATGTATTTTGTAATAAGACGGAGTTTTTTTTTGTATTTTATTGTTATATCCTCCTGTCATAATGTACTTATTCTCACATTACGTATCAGGTTGACAGCATTTTACTACAAGAAGATATTCTTATTAGACTTGTAATATTACAAACAGTTTCTTATACCATCATCAAACCGAGACAAAAAATCTGGTTATTTGATGTTATTCCGTATAGTAAAAGTTAATGTTCTTTTTTGCTACAAGTCAGTTATCGTTTGGTGCGTAAATGATGATTTTATGTAAATCATGGTACATTAGCTTACCACGGTTGTAAGATTATGATCTTTTGTTGACTTCATATCTTTGTGTTACTTTCATCGTGTCCTTTCGTTACTTTTGATTCTTTTTGTTTGACTATATTTTGTGATAGACAGAGCTTCGTTTTTATCGTGTTAAGATGATTCTTTCACGATGCCCTCGTCTCCATGACAACCAACTGACTTATATCTATGTTGTATGATTGTGGATTTCCTTACGAATGTTCCACAGAATTTTCTGAACTTGTTCGTCATGGTGTAATGTTTACATCTTCATGCTTTAAAATAGTTTCATTTGTTATCAAGTATGTAAATACGGCTCCTAGTGCCATTAGAATGCTTCATATCCATCTTGTTACGTGATATTAACAACATGCCGCAGTATAGGATCCTCCATTTGTCTTAAATTAAGAGAGACATATTAAAAACACGTAATAAGAAATTTCTGTTCGCGGGATATCATTGTTTTTAGGGTAATATTTTATGAAACACATTGTTAGCACATGAGACATATGTTCGTCTGCTAACCTCTGTAATTTAGCATGGTAAGATCATTTTATTAACAAAAAACATTAATATTGTTATGCTTTGTTTTGCACGAATCATGTCGCGTTTATTTTACGGCTCAACTATTCTTTTCTGCTGTTTTATTACAGTAAAATGACTTCGTTTTAAAGAATATGTCGTCGGGTTATTCCTACAAACCGGTATATCATTTTTTCCCATTCGGAGAAAATCGTTTTGAACTGCAATATTTTAAGCTAAATTACGTGTTAGTGGAATAGGGATTAACCCTATTTAGGGCAGATCTACAAGCAAGTAAGTATGGTCATTGTAAAGAGCACATCGAGACGAAAATCTCAATATTGCTAAAATTGAGTTACGGGGTTGTAGAAATAACCCGACGATGTTTTTCTAGCTTTATAATCACGTTTCGAGATTCTTGCTACGCAAAATTTCATTTTTTATTTGTTGAAAACGATTAATATTTGCCAAGGAAAAGCAATAATTCACTATTCTTTGTTCTGATGGATATTTTTTAACAATTTAATATCCTATTTTTTCTCGACTGGGGTTTGCAGACGATTAGAAATTTATCTTTTTGATGAATAGCTATCATACACGTATCGAATGTCTCAGTGTTCAACCTTTACCATATATCATACTTAATGATTTATCGTTGCAAAGAAAGCCATCATTAACAAATGTTGGTTTGTGGGTACGCGGCCCAGACTTATTGTAGATAGGTTTCTAGTTTCATTTTTTGGGGGGGTACGACGCACCAACAGCCGGGATCGTGTATTGACGATTCCTGCCTTTAACGGTGGAGTAAGACTCCGGGGGTCAGCAAAAATAACCGTAAACAGGACGAATTGTTCGGGCCTAGTCAAGGTGTGATAAGTGGTGATGCATTGTTTTTTGTTGTTGTTGTTGTTGTTGTTGTTGTTGTTGTTTTTCTCGTGAATGTCAGTAACATTTTAAAAAAACTAACTAATTAATTTTGTTCCATGCAAAAATGGTAGAACCAGTCTTGCACTGTATAATTAGTGCGTGTTTAGCTTAACATGGGGCGTGAGAAATTTCATTGGCTGAGATGCGCGTCAAAACACATTGATTATTTTTTCATATACTCCCGACAAATATTAAGTTGTTTTTTTGTATCATTTTCAATATCGATGTGGACTTCTTTTCATGCACTCTTTGTGGTTACGTTCGTTCCTTATCGAATTTGGCCTGAAGTAAAGATTTGTGTAAAAATACATTTGAGAAGATGCGTTCAGGAAGAGATAAAAAGATTGCCAGGGGGAGAAGCGACTGACAAGCTATTACGCTGCAGCTGGTACTGAAAGTTTTTATGTTGTAAAACTATTTTTGTTTCAGTTTTTCTGTCCTTTCATGTAGTCGGATACTTCCAGGGGTTTAACGTCGCACTAACAGCCAGGGTCATTCCAGCTTCAATGGTGGAGTCAGACCCTGGGTAGAACCACTGATTTCCGGTACGCCAGCTGGACAGCTTCCTCATTGTCTGGTCGGTCCCGGTAGGATTCGAACTCACAGCGGTGGGGGGCAAGTGAATGCTAGTCAGAGACCATAACCACTCGACCACGGAGATCACTTTAGTCATGTACACTTCATACCTTAGCTACCTATGTTATCGTTCTAAATTTTAACAAATAGCATTTCTTTCGCATTGAATGCATTCTATACACCTCGGCGGACTCCGTAAAACTTCGGCTGTACTCGGTTAGCTAATATTGGAACAACATGGGATTTCCCGCATATAAAACTGACAAATATGGCGGCCTCCATGAAAGAAACGCATGTCAAGTTTGATTTTTTGTTACAAACTACTGTTTTTATTAGGTTTTCCGAAGGAAAATTTGGTTATTAGAACGCCACATGTCGGCGCCAACAATTGGCTTTCGCTCAATAACTTTTGTTTTAATTGAAAGATTCTCATCAAATTTTGTACATCGCATGCTCACATAAAGACCTGCTTTGAGTTTGTATTTGGTGGATCTAGGTCAAAGATCAAGGTCACGTTAACACAAAAAATTAATTTTTTGCACATGTAATATTCTCCTACATGTCTCATGGGATTTCAACGAAACTTCACAGAACTATTGTCAGCAAGTACCCCAGCGCATATATTCCGGGTTTTTGATTCGATCGTTTTTTGCAGAATTATGTCCCTTTGTTTATTTTGACAATGTAATAATCTGCGCGCAATTCCTCCTAAATTTCTCAAAGGATTTTGACCAAACTTATAGAGAACAATTGTCACTAAGTACCCCAGCATATATTACTGGAATTTTGTGATTCGATCGTGGTGGCGGAATTATGGCCCTTTGTGTATTTTGCGCACATGTGATGTACAGAACAATACTCGTCTGTATACAATTTCTCATGGGACTTATTGTCATCAAGTGATCCAGTGAAAACCTGGTTTTGTGACGGTTCCTGTCATTTATTTTTGTTTACACTATGTATTAGTACATGCGCACACAAAAATGAAAGTACATGTATGTCAGTTGACTGAGTTTCTACTCATGTACATGAACTTCGTACCTGCATCTTCTTCAAAGAGATTGGGTTAGTAATTAAATACACTCGTGCTCCTTAAATACACTCCGTATGGATCAAAGTTAATAATATCCCTTTGATGATATAGAAAAATCGTCATTTCAAAGGTCGTTAGCAGTCAATTACAGTGATATCAAAGACATTCAGTAATGGATATAATTCGTGGCTCAAAACATCGTGTACAACAGACAAATAATTAATTCCTATTTATTGATATCACAACAAACCTTTTTGAATACGATCAACTGTAATTATTCTATGTCCATTACTTCCGTATACTGTATATACATTTACCTGGCCATCTTTAAAACAATTGTTGGTTTGCAGTTACGCGACCGATTCGTTAAAAAATCTCCTGACTCAAACATTCTGGCGATGTTGATATTTTTTATTCTTAATTCCAGCTTTCCGTTCTCAGTTCAAGTGTATAATGTTTACAAAAATGCCTGCCTATACACCCACCGTTAAAAGCTTGGACCGCGTAACCAACATTTTTTAAGCATAGCCCCAATGAAAGGTTTTAAATGCACGTATAATGGAATACAGTCAAACCTGTGAACAAATGCCACCCGTGGGAAAGACAAAATGTGGGCTTTATTGACAAGTAGCCTTTATTCGTTGGTCAGTTTGTTCTAAATAGTAAGTGGTGTTTTTTTAAAAGAATTACCTTTATTCACAGGGTAGTCTTTAATCAGGGGTGGCCGCAAACAAAGGTTTTACTGTATATGGACTTGACGACCGTTGACTTAGAATTGTATTTAAGTTGAATTCCTAGGATACAGTTCACATATTTATTTTCTGCATTCTACATGTTTTTTACATTCGGGTTTAACGTCACACCAACAGCTAGGGTCATTTGTTGACTTTTTAGATTTAACGGCAGAGGAAGATCTCAGACATACACCTGGGTAGAACCACCAACCTTCCTTCAGCGAGCTGGAAAGCTTCCTCACATGCGAAATTTGGTACCGAGTGGGACTCGAACTCACACCGGTGAAAGCTAGTGATTACTAGTCAGAGATCTTAACCACTCGACCACGGAGGCACCTGTAAATTTATTGTGTGTGTGGGGGGAATAACACGATAATCATTAGAGCTATCATTTGAGTTTGATTAATTTAATGAAAAAATATAAACAAAACCTCAGCTCCTGTAGTATTAGTACAAATTGATGATAAAACTGATTAAAAATGATGTGAATTGTCCTCTCTGTGGATCCCTATTCTGTGCGGATATAGATGTGATATTTTGGTCGGTCACTCTTTTATACAAAGAAAAATATTTTGTTTTGCAACTAATATAATAAAGTCTCCGTGGAAGCACCAAACCGTCTTGGAGATAATCGTTTTTTAATCAAGAATTCTACATTTTTCGATCTAAAGTTGCAGAATAAAAAGATCTGCGATCATTCATAAAAAAATAACTTTCGAGACAAAAGTTCAAGTAACTCACTGATTGACTTGTAGTTCGAGAATACCTTAAAATATGTCTGCGATGGAACAAGTGATTAATATTGTTACAATTAAATGGTCAAGTTTTATGATATCATGTAACTAAGTCAAACAAAACTAAACCTGCTATTTTTTTTCTCTGTGGTTTGACGTTGTACATAATGTCAAGGTCATTTAGCGACTTTTCCAGCTTTGACGGTAACGACTCCAGGTGTATACCTGGGTTGAACTATCAACCTTCCGTACCCTGGCTAGACTGCTTCCTCGCTTGAGCAATTTGTCTGATGCCAGTTGGGATTCGAAACCACAGCGGTTATAAGATAGTGAATACTGGTCAGAGGCCATAGCCAATCGACATATTTCAAATAAATATCAATATGTAAATGGTATGTCTTATGGTTTAGACTGGTTTCAAGCTTAATTTACTCTTCAACTACTTATCATTTGAGTCACATAAAACCAGTCTGGGTATTTAATCTGGCTCATTTAAACAGATTAACACACGCTGCTTAATATAATATGTGTCTGATAGTCAATTCTTTATTCAAATATTTCTTTAATAATATATATACATAAACATTTCACGTAATTCTGCATTTAAAAAGCTAGACTCCAAGTTTAGTATTTCATTTGTTTCGAAATTTGGAAATCTCTTTAATTAGTTAGTTGGTGAATAAAATAAAAACACTTCCAGTATGAATCATGGATTTAAATGTTGTATGTACAGTGCAACCTCTCCAGAGCGGCCCTCTCTTGAGCGAAAATCTCCCTTCATCAACTGCAGGATTTTCCCACTGTTTGATTTAACTATAGATTTAACCTCTCTAGAGCAACAACCTCTCAACAACAACATCGTTTTGCTTCTCCTAAAGGGTGTTGCATTGGAAGGGTTGCACTGTATTTACCACAATGTTTGCTTCAGTCTTCATGTATGCAGTATGTATAGTCAAGGTCTCCGACTGGTAATCACTAGTCCGACAACGCCGTGAACATCTAGAATCAAACAAACTTTAATGTGAGGAAGTTGTTCGGCCAGA
The DNA here is from genome assembly GCA_008271625.1 of Lutraria rhynchaena. Classification (NCBI taxonomy): domain Eukaryota; kingdom Metazoa; phylum Mollusca; class Bivalvia; order Venerida; family Mactridae; genus Lutraria; species Lutraria rhynchaena. The sequence goes on along the minus strand of VIBL01000089.1, from coordinate 1,690,572 downwards.
TTGTAGTTTCTACTTTAAGCCCCAAACAAATACATGGAATCAACATTCTATCGTGTCTTTGTTAAAATGAGGATTCAATTGATTCCATTTGCATGTACATTAAATCAAGATTTCATACCTTTGCCATGAATGAGATGGGTCGCGACTGTTAAAGCAACAGCAATGTTTTTTATGTTAGCATAAATGACACACATTGCTCTGCGATATACGAGTTTGTGATGTGTGTAAAAAACGAATCAGAAACATTAGGATCACAGAATCTGCATCTGGTGTGATTTATGTTCACTTACGGCGTGTCTTTTGATGTCCTTATTGCCGTAATGCGTCATGATCGCGATAATACATGATAAACTGCTGGCGAGTGATGGAGATGTCACATGACCGCGGAACATGGAAAGCCTTCTTGTACTTGTAAAATGTATGAGAGCATAAAACACGCGGTTATTACCACACCACAATACAATAAAACGTCACCTAGCAACCACTTCAATATAACCACCATCGCGGAGAATTGTCACCTATGATTGAAGTATTAAATTTCTTGCGATTCCGCAGTTTCTAGCTATTATGTGTTAAACAATCATGTCAATATTGCGGTAAAAGTAGTGACTGTCATTACGATATATTTTAAAATGTAGTGCATTCTTGTGTCACGTGTTATTGATGTTAATGATGAACGTCCCGATGAGGCTAGAATGAAGATAGTGTTTCCGATTACCCGACATCCCTAAAGTTTCTAGCGACAAAACCCAGCGAACGAAAATATTTGAGAATAAATGAAAATGTATGTTAATTCACAGTTTAAACCTTAAGCGCTTCCCAAAGGAAAAATCAGTTTTGACATAGCAGCTTCAAATGTCTATATGTATATAATGTGTTCTATATACATGTGGATGTTTGTAGATTTATTTGTGTGTTCCGTATGGTTTAGTGACTTACTTGGGACACCATTTTTTCCTGTGGAACATTTTCATTACATCTGCTGCATATTGTGGTAATGTTAACGTTAACAATACACCTTTTGTCTCAAACTATGAAATCAAGTTTTCAACGACGAACTAATCGTGTATTGTCTAGAAGGAATCTCAACAAACCTCGCGGTAATGTAAATCAATTACACGAGATCTAAGACTCCTTACCATATGGCTGTGAATATTTTCTAAACAACTGATGAGTTCCGAGCAATCTAAGGCCCAAGAAAAAAGCAATTTGTCCGTCAAATTGCGACGGAAATTGATAAGAAACCAGAAACGCTATAATACCTTCATCATAATATGTCAGATGTATTTTATGGCAAAATGACAACATTTGAAGCATTTTTCTTCTTTTTTACCAAAACGTTTTAGGTCACCGAGATAAGAGTATATACTCGTAATGAAACGTCGCTTTTTTTCGGCATATCATCTACGTGATGTACTTACTGACAGATATTCGACATCTTATTATAGATTTCGTGTCTTATTATCTCCCGGCTTTTCTCGTTATAAATAAAGCTATCAGAAATTTCGCCTTACCAAATGTTCGATAAAAAATATGTGTTTTGGGAATGTTTGGATTATGCGTACGTGTATTTTTTAGAAAATTATTTCCTGTGGGTATATGAGACACTCGAAATATTTCTAAAGATGAATCTAATAAAATGTGTATCGATGTTTTTACTGTCTGTAATGTCAGTTTTGAATTTCATAATTCAACGCCTTTGACTAGAAACTTCTTAAAACACCTCGAGGTTTCTTTTATCTACGCTGTATTGTGTTATTGCATGTTTTAGAGTATTGTATCCATAATACTGTACTTATTTTACGTATCTCCTCAATGCTACTAAAAATTGTGATACAAATGTATTATAAAAAACGTTATTGCCCAATAATCATAATATCTTTGATAGTTACTTTAGGTAATTCAATTTATTTCATGACTTATTCATATATTTTATAAGAGTTATTGCCCTTGTTGAAAAAATACTAATAACAGAAAATTTTGCATGGTGACCTATATTTTTCTTTATTATATTAGATTGGTACTGTTTTCTGGCATCTTTTTACTGCGAATTTTCATTGCAATTGATCTTTTTCTTTAATCTTCAAAAATGGGTTATTCCTATAGACTTCAATGCAAGTTAAAAGTGATAACTCTGAGTATTGTCGTTTTTTTTAAACATCTCACGGTAAATCAATTTCTTTCATGGAAACATGTTAGAAGGTTCCCAAAATCTGTCGGCTCCTTTCTGAGATACAGTCAAACCTGTGAACAAAGGTCACCCTTGGCAAGTATGTTTTGTATAGCTGGAATGCTACAGAATCATTTGTAATTACGTTAGAGATATCTCTAACTCGGACAAAAAGAAGAATCTTGAAGGCACAGTCAAACCTGTGAAAAAGGCCAACCTTGGGAAAGACAAAATGTGGCCTTTATTGAAAGATGACCTTTATCCGGAGGTCAGTTTGTTCTAAATAATCAATAATGGTTTTCAAAAAATGGCCCTTATTTACAGGGTGGTTTTTATTCAGAGGTGACCGCAAGCACAGGTTTGAAGGTAATGATTTTGGATATCATGGGTACAAAATCTTTACGGGCTATGTTGACTGTCCTGTGTATTTGATCTGGTTTTTCTTTGATCTTTTCAACAGATTGATAAAACCATACCGATAAAGGATCGCCTGAATGGCTTGGTGTTTATATACTAACTAAGCGAAAATGATGAATGTAACGAATTGTTCATCTTTGTGTTTCTCTCAATGGTTATTTTTTATGTCCGTGCTTGGACAGAGTGTAGATCTAGACTGGTTACTTATTCCGTGTTATTTTCACTCTTTACATTGATACAGTCTACATCATTATCAAGGCTAAAAGGGGAAATTTCACCAATACCTAAGTCGACAAAAAGTTTGGAGTTTCGGTCTGAATAAGACGTTTTTAGTTTTGTAATTGATTTCATTTAGAATAATCGGTCACGTGATGAATCCATTCTTGTCCATTTTGTTTACGGCAATCAGACGGAACAATTTTGTAATATTAGAATTAATTGCACAGTAAAGCGACGTGTGGTCGTTGAGTTATCTGAAGCGTGTTTTTTGTTTACCTCTTTAAGTCTTCGTGTAATTAATTCTGAAGTTGTTGGCATGCTTGCGACTGGCGAAATCAATGTACTTGACGTTCCCTGAATAACCGTTTTTAATCGCAGTAAATACCACTCTTTTCTTGGGTTCATTGTATTAAAGAAAAATAGCGATTTGTGTGGCTTTGCACTGCTTGATCTTTTTGGTTCGCATTTTGTTGGAAGTTACCTTTGATCTTTGGTATCCTTATTGAGATAATTTCAATGAAAGCCACGGTGACTAGATATACTGGCCGTCGTAAGAAAGTAACTACATCTCCAGTCATTTCTTGTGATATTGCAACAATAAACATGCACAGTAAAACCTCAAATAAAACCTTCGTATTACGACCATCTTGTTTTAACGACCACTTATTTTGGCACCGGCTGCCAATAGCTCCAGTATATTTAAACTTAAAAATGAGACCACCTCATTATAACGACCGATTTTGGTTTTCTGAAGGTTTTCTCGTCATCGAGGTTATACTGTATTTACATTATTAGTCAACTTTTTATATATCACACAATCCAGCAGGTGAACATAAGTCATGTTGGCATTTGTTTCATAGAACAGTAGGACACGGTTATTGTAAACTCCTTTGGACCCGAATTAATAGTTCAAGTTATCTGCATTTTACTGTGTCCGCTGTAATAAAGTAAAGAAGGGCTTGATAAAAGAAAATAATCATTAACTGTATCCGATTCTTTGCTTAATCCGAGTTCATTATAACCGTGTGTTATTGTATTCGGTATACAAGCACATTTACCTCATGCTTTGAAAAAGATCGGACAGTTCTCGACCCCACAGCATTGAAAGCTTGAATAGACCTAACTATGGCTGCTCATACATCAATGTCTCCAAACTTGAAATAATTTACTTTACATGCCGTATTTTTTTTAATTTTCAGAGAAAAGATGTCGAGCACTCGTGATTCTCGCTTGGTTCTTTGCGGGTTTGTTTTCACTCCCGATGTTATTTATGTATGGAGAATTGGAAGTAGATGGTCTTCCCCAATGTTGGATGGATCTACCGGAAAAGTGGATGTGGCAGGTACGCCGTTAAATAAACTTTTTATTTCATACATTAGCCGCATTCGGGACACTTCGTCCGATTCCGTACCTCAAACGAACGAAGTCGGTAGAGTCATGCCGAATAACATCGGCCGGACATAATGTCACAACGCCATTGCTCACGTAACAAACAGTGTTCCATCAAACAACGCATTGTCCACAATAACTAACACACAGTCCACTTTTAAGCATCTTAAATTATTGTCTTCCTAGCTATGCAGTATGTCAAAGGGTTTGCATTATACAGAAGTCATAGTAACGAGACGAAATCCGATTTAACGTTGAATCTGTATTAAGATTTGTGAAGAGTTTGTCAATTTGTCGTCTTGTTCGACTCGTATATCAAGAAAATAAACTAGCACATGGATTTTCTCGATTATATCATCGAGGCATAACATGAAATATACTGTTTATGCTTCAAATATGACAGTCTAAAAGAAATTGAGCGAGATTTATGAGAACCTAAATGAACTATCGCATACTTCGTAAAAGCTCCTTTGCTCTTGTGATAGTCAGGGTAAAAATATAATATCCGCATGGTTTCCGTTGACGTCCCCAAAAATATAGGATCGTAAAGTCGGCAAACTTTTTTTCAGTTACATTCTTATTTTTTTGAAGATATACTTCATACAAAAATTAGAATATCGGAAAGAAAAAAATTGACCGAGGCCTTATTTATTATTCTCGAATCCTCGAATGATGTTTCTTCTTTGTTTACCTGAGAAAACATCTTTATTTTAAAGTTATGATTTAAATGATGAAAAAAAGATGAATTAAAATGTTGAAATAACATAATGAAACAAAACGAAGAAAACATGATGAATTGAAATGATAAAAAATGATGAATTGAAATAAAAGTGCTAAATTAATATGTTGAAATAAAATTATGAAATATGATGAACTAAAATGATTAAATAAAAATGTTGAGATAAAATGATGATTTTTTTCCCGAAATCGATCCCATTTCGAGGAAATTTGTCAGATTAACTGTATCTTCCTGACAAAATTCTAACTATTTTTTTTGTTAATATTTCATCATGAGGAAATCACACGTCTAAAACAAAACAATCGAGTATCAGGAATTCAACAACATCGTTTCTACAAAACTAGATGGTTTCTAACAAATCCTGAGACACGGTGAATTGGGTGAAATGTTATTTACATGTTCTTTTTATGCTACATCATGAACATCACCCGAACAAAGCCCTAATCACACTCATACCAAATGGCTGACAATAAGATAAGACATCGTTTGACCTCGCGGCATTACACAGAAAATTCATTTTGTCATTCGACAATGCGGGTTATTTATGTTTGTGCTGACTTAATATGATGCTGCCGACCGGATATTATTGATGATTGCGCGATTTTTCCGAAGAAAAGGCGAAAATTGCCCTTATATGATGGCAATCGATGTAATGTTGCTCCAATGCCTTTGCAAATAGAATTGTCCGTCCTTATCGGTGCAATAATATACGTTTTTTCCGTGCTAATGAAAATACGACTTGGCGGCTCTAAATCAGAGAACTTTAAACATTTCAATGGAAATCCATTCTAGACTTAAGATGATGTTATGATGTATTTCCATTTTTTTTTTGATAGCAGAAAATCACAAAAACTCATTTTCTATTCTGTCTACGGGTTGATTTGTTTTTATACGCAATGTCGCTGCTGATGACTAGTCGTGTGAGGTCCAGACACAAGATTTAGATAAAGACGAGGATAAAAAAAACACAGCGGTGACTAATAGAGAAAAGCGACGGGTCGACTGTTAAATACTTCATCAATGTATAATAATCCTTAAATCAAAATTAAATCTAAATATGAAATAAATGTAAAAATTTTTGCGCTGAATTGATTTGGGAGACATGTTTACCTAATCTGTATATCCTCAGGGTTGAGGCTTACTACTTAGACATTATAGAGCCATATTTAATACACTGTCGAAAAAACGTTGATCAATATGTATAAATAAACTGTTAGTGAATCATAAAAAGATCTAGGAGTCTGTTATCTTAAACAAGTTTCACAATATGTTTTTTTTATATTTTTCCCCGGCCGTGAATGTGAGGTTGGATCCCGCAAAACTAGTTTAAATCTTCAGTAGCTTTGTTACAGACCGTTCTAAGACTGTGTTTTGTTCTTTTTTTTGTTTCTGTTGGCTGTATGGGTTCTGTGGAAGGTGGGTTTCGGGAAGGTAGTATTTTGTTGTTGTTTTTTTCAGGGAATCTTAAATGTATTTTTTCAAAATAAAATAAATATTTTTGCATATAAATAACGCTGCTTAATTAAAGCTAATAAATACGATGGAACATTTCTTGTAAAATGATTAATAAAAAAATATTAAACAAAATGTATAGTAGTCCTTCAATATTATGTAGCGCCGATTTAAGCGTAAAGCGCTAATCTGATAAGCGAAATTGTCCCACATGCCTATTGCAACGCGTGTATTTATGTTATGCGCTTCGAACAAAAATATATTCAAATCTGAAATTAATAAATGCCACTAAAATTTTTCATGTTCTATCTGGTTGTCAATCTTCAGATTAATAGAATAATACAGAGATAAAAGAGAAATAATAAATAAAATACAGCGTGGAATATCATCAGAGATAACTTTGATGTCATGAACGCACGAGGCAAACACGATCATTTCAAAGACAACGAAACTAACAAACTAATTGGGAAAAAAACTATGTGACTTTCTTGTTAGAAGATGTATAGGAGAAACAAAACAATCTGTTTTAATGATATAATACATTGTTGCTCGTTTTACTGACTGGTCTCCATATATTATTCATCAATCTTAATGAATTCAACAAACATTCTGACGGTTTGAATTTTATGCCAGTTGTTATTCGGAATGCAGACAGTAAGATATATACTTCCGGTTTTAAAAAATGGTCGCCCAATAATTTAACTTGCAAATAATTCGTTTAACAAATCAAACATTAAAGAGATATTTAAGGTCTGGGTCGTGTTGATTCCTTAACGAAGTAAAAAAATACAAATCAAAGGATTTATAAATATCCCTAGAGTATGTAAGATTAATTTTAAATGTCCCAAAAGATTTTTTTTTCAGCTGGCATCTTATTTGATAATGGGCGTAGTTCCAAAACATATTAAACCCTTCCCTGATGAGATAAAAAACGAATTTCTTTTCGGTTGTTTTTGTTTTAGAGTTAAATTCTGTTTTAACAGTATTTCAGTTAAATTCAAATACGGGTGGACAATAAACAGATCCAGTTTTCCTGGGTTCAGAACCTTGTTCTCCACAAGTTACAGCCAGAAACTCCACGCGAATCACAGGGGCGCAGAGGGACACAGCAGCAGAGGGCGAATTAACCAAATCATGACCCTCATTCAGGTTTCGAATTCACGACCCCAGTATCCGTTCGTCTAAAACTTTAACTGTTGAATCTAAGCGGGCGGGTCTCGCCAAAATAAAAAAAAAATCACCCAACACTCGTTTATTTCTTGTCAACTTTTATGAATATTGACAAAAGATTAATCATCACCCCGTATATTCAGTTACTGAACCAATTCGAATGCCACTCACATCTGCACTACATATTCATAATTTTTCTACAATTAGGAATTAAATACGTCAATGTCCTTGCTTTTCCTCTGATTATTGATCTAATGATTATTAATGGTTGATATTTGTAATAAAACGGAACGTATTAGTAAAAAACAGACACAAAAATATCATTTACTGGTGGACGTGTAGACCCTCAAAGATATGAGCTCTCATTATACTGGTACTGTCATCAATCAATGACGTACAATTATATTTTATACGCTATTTGTGATATCAGAATAATCATAGACCTGTATATAATCATCATATCATATATCACCTCTTCTTCCGCACAAGTTTCTCAAATACAGTTAAAACCTTGACATTAACACCACCATTTGGGCCCGAAAAGAGGGATGGTCTAAATATTAAGTTCAAATATATAAGAAAGATAAGAAATGTTCCAAATTTGAGTGGTCGTTGTAATGAAGTGGTCGTTATAATGAGGTGGTCGCAAATTGAGGATTTACTGTATACGGACAAAATACGGATTCGTGAGTACGTCAGAAATTAAGTGAGATTTCACATGTTCCCCTAAAATTGTACTGACTCACGTCTCATGACAAATAGCATTATTGACACAAAAAGAAATCTCCGAATTACGGGCCCCATGTGTTCATTTAAAACCAATAATCGCTTGTGTAGACCTGCACCAAAATCTAAATGTCTATAAGAGTACAAGTTATCTTTAAAATTGCAATAATGTGAAAATTAGTGCATCGAACATACAAAGAGATTGCCATTATACAACAATGTGCGAACACATTTTTACGCCGTCATCCAAAACAAAACGTCCAAAGTGACAACTAGTCCTGACGTTTACGAATTGTAAAACAAAAAAAATAAAATTTATCGAATCATGAAACGAATGATGAATTAAAATGCCATGCTAAGATAAAACAGAGTGGACAAAAAATCAATTAACTGTTAGAAGTTTTGCAAGTTGCAGAGGAAATTCACATTTATGATTCTTATGCCCCCCCTTCAGGGGCGGATACAGATATTTTGGTCTTTAAAGTCTAGATAATGATGTAGAATATGGACACAATCAGTACATAACTGACGTTTTTTTGCTTAAGCTTGCCGGATTTTAGAGGGGGCGCACGCCGGCTCCGTCCCCCCCCAAATCCGCGCCTGCCCCTGAAAGGTTAACTCAGTGTTTCCAAACATATATCAAGTAGTAATTGTTCATTTATTCCATAAACATCCAAGGCTTGCTGATAGTCGCGTACAAATACAGCAGAACATGGTTACAGTGAGTTCCTGGGAACCCGAATAGTTACCTCATTATAACTATATTTCAATATATCCATTACAATAAAATAAAAAGGGGCACACATATCTTACTGTACATATAATGTATTAATATAAAATAGATTTGCTATGTGAGCCTTATTTAATAACTATACCCTAAATGATGTTTTTCAGACATGTACGTATTTAAAATTGTTGTGTTGTTATGGTCTACCAATAATCACCAGCCCATCACTGCTGTTAGTTCGCATCCCAACCGAGACCATACAACCGTTCATATGTAAGGTAGCTTTCCAGTTAATGTACGGAAGGTCGGTGGATCTGCTCGGGGGTACGCTGTGGGTCTGTCTCCACCGTTAAAGCCACATGACGCACGTTAAAGCTGGAAATGTTTCTCAACGACCCTGTCTATGGCCCGTCTTTAATCATCTGAGAAAAAGTATTGTTTTTGTTATGAACAATCAACGTGGGAGGGGTATTGTCTTTTGTCTACAGTGTCTTGTATTCCGTTTATGTTGCGTTAGCTTTGTTCAAAAATACTTCAGTAAAGTCGAATTTATGTTTCCTTAGAGTCTCTATTTTATTCTCCATTCTAAATTATGGGCCAAAATAAAGATCGGGATATTTGATGAAAACTTAACTTGATTCATTTCTGTACCATTTGATACGTTTCCGCTTTAAAGTACAACTTTGTATTCGTCTGCTACCGACTCATCAGTGTATAAGTACGTCAAATTTCATACATTATTCTGTATAGAAGAATTATTTATCCTTGATGTAACACTGAAATATTAAGCCACCATTTTTCAGCGCACTGTTATTCCAAGACATTTTTCACTGATTGAATTCCATTATTTCTGGTATATTAAAAAATGCAAATTTTATATCCATATCATGGTAACGAGGATGTTAATTTCCCCAATGAATTAAACAGAAACTGCGAGCAAAATACATTGTATACTACAGTGCAACCTCTCCAAAGCAACACCCTTTGGGAGAAGCAAAATCATATCGTTGTTGCCGCGAGGTCGTTGCTCTAGAGAGGTTAAATTAATAGTTAAATCATACAGTGTGAAATAAAACATGCTGTTGTTAAAGGGAGGTTGTTGCTCAAGAGGGCCATTCTGGAGGGGTTGCACTGTATTTTAATTTGTCTGGTATAATTTCAGTTGTACATGACGTTAGTTTCTCTCGCTGTCTTCATTATACCAGCCATCATTATTGCTAGTTGTTATATTATTATCGTCGTCATCATTTGGAGCAAGTCTTCTGTCAAGTTTAAAAATGGCGGCGGCGGAACCGGAAGCTCGAAGACTGGTTCTTCTTCAGCTAAGAATGGTGAGTATATAATTATTCCGAATGGTCCTGAACATTGGTCTTGATTCAACATAAACTAGTTCTTCTTCGATGAGTGGTTAGTACTGGAAATATTTTTTTATTGTAATGATCTTTTATTTATTAATTATTCAATATTAGGCGCGTTTTCACTTCAAATGCAGGGCCGATATGAAGTTCACCACGACATTATGAACACAAAAATTGGCCCTTATGAAAAAAACACAGCCTTTATGAAAAAAAAACTCGACTATAATGAGATTCAATGATTCTGGGTGGCTTTTCATCTTGGCCATTATGAACATTCCCTGTAAGACAAGTAGAACCCTCTCCGACTTTGTATCCTCTAGCACTCTTGAGACGCTAGTATTTGCATATTCAAATATGTTGCATTTTATTCTTCAACCAAAAATGATTCAATAATGGGTCTTGCAATGAACTCTGAATGCATCGACAATACTTAAAAATCTAAATCAATATGCAATGACGGTATACGTTTTGTTTTTAACCTTGTAACTGAAACAAACTTTAATGTCGGAAGTTCTCTGTCAGTGTAAGCCACGTATGATAATGCGCTGATATCAGTTGTTTACGTTATTATTGGTATATATTTGTAGATATCATTATAATGGACAATATGTCTGGCATGTAACAGACCCAAAGCTATTTTTACTAAGTTTGAAGCAAATAGTAAATACAGAGACACGGTGTAAATGAATCGAAACATCTTTAGACAAAACACACCACGTTCGTCATTTAACAGACATTCAATTAAAATGCCATTACGTTGTTTTAAACTTTGACAATTAAGCGACGGAACATGAAATTATTCCTGAACGGATTTCGTCTTGGACAATGGAGGATGGTAAACGGAACATGGTATTAGTTCAGAAACGCGAATCTCCGGCTACGAATGAGAACGTTAATAGTGTCGATCAAAAACTATACAAAGTTTCTTGGTGCCACAATGTTTGTCAGAAATCTGCAGCTTGATGGGAGCTCTTTTAGAATGATTTCATTGCAATTTGTTGCAATCGTGAATGTTTTTGCCCGAACAATGCAAATCAACTGCTTTAAAGGCAACATGTTTCATCTGAAAAAATAAAACATAGACGTAGTTTATTCCTTGTGAACGGCAAAGTAAAAAAGTATTATTGAATTTAAAAAAATCTGTGGGATGATAGGAAATTCTAAACAGTCAGCATTTTGTGATCGTTTTTGTGAACAATCCGAAATGCAATATTTTGGAGTGCAGCCATATAGGTGCCTTAGACTGCCATGTTGCTGGAAGATAAATACGTAAATACGATGTGCATGTAATAAAATGTTTTATGTTATAAGCGACGTACGTTATATTATATTACCTTTAAGTTACGGTGCGCTGTTATTATGACAACATCTGTGTGCTTTTTACTGGTTTTGTCGTCATAACGTCATTGTTTCTATTTATAGAAGTGGTATTATGACGTCATTGTTTCTATTTATAGAAATTGTATTATAACGTCATTGTTTCTATTTATAGAAGTGGTATTATAACGTCAGTGTTTCTATTTATAGGTAGTGCCATTACTGTAAGGTTTACCGGGCCATCAAAATCTCAGACACAATCTTTGAGCGCAACAAGTTCACGTGGTGTCATTCCTAAGGCGAAGATCAAAACAATTAAGATGACATTTGTTATAGTTTTAGGTAAGATGAAATTATAATTTATCATTACGATAGAAAATAATGCCAGATGTCAAAAGCAATAACCTCACATTGATGTTATGAGTAAAAGTGCGAAAATTAGGGGCACAATCATGCAATTAACAAAATGAATCATACAAGCAACAAACAGGTCCGGCAAAAAGTAGACGACTTTTATCAACATAGAGACACAAACAACAATAAGATTACACAGCCATGGTATAACTAATGCATGTCAAGAAATATACATCCAACTTATGTCAAGGAAATCTCGGACTTTAAACCAGAGGCTTAAAGCTAGAATAACCTAGTAATGTTTACGGTGACTTGACCAGAAAAAAAGGATTGGTAGGTCGCAGATCTTTTCTATTTTTTTTTCTAAACCTACATTTCGTATTTTGGTAGAATGATTCGTCTTCAAATAATTTGAGTTTTGCTGTTAGAGAAACATTATGGTAGGTACCAAAACATAGGATCGGTCTGGTCACCGTAAACTCTGCTACTTACTAGTATATCTGGTCTTATACATGTTTATATTTTTCCACTCTCTGGTAGATTACTTCTTTTTGCTATGTGTTCTGCTTATTATAAACAGAATACGATGTAAGTAGACATGGATATACTGAAGAATTGAATAAATTAACTTTTTATTCCCCAACGCCGAACATTCGCTTCTTTATTTCATTGAACGTTATGGAATTAGTGAAGCGATTATTCCAATACCCAGGAATTCAGTATAATCTTAACGTGCAAACTACTTTCGGATTTTTGTAAATTTGTATTATAGTTTCATTGACAGATTAACTAAATAAGTCACTAAACTTCATTTTACCCAGTAAAGTTTAGTAATCCGTACATGAAATGAATTCCGATATTGTTTCTGTTTTCAGCTTTCATACTCTGTTGGTTACCCTACTTCATTTGGGATCTATTGTCAGTATACGGACACTTGCCAATGTCGCAGAACATGATTGCCATCAGTACTTTTATCCAAAGTTTAGCTCCTCTGAATTCCGCGGCAAACCCTTTGATTTATACATTGTTTAATACGGCAGTGTGCACTCGAGTCTTCAAAAAACAACCGACCTTCAATTCCCCGCCAGTGTCTCAGACTGGACGTACATATGTTTAATTTGTCATGGGCCACGTGATTAACAAGCGCCTATAATGTCAAGATCGAGACTTCACTGTCGATCTGACGTTACAATGACGTCATAAAAAGCCGTTCACGTCATTGAAATTTGGATTGTTGCCCAACAGTGTTACGTATGTTATTGTGCGACATGAAAATCACCGGAATTTGAGTCAGAACGTTCTTGGTTAGTTTTGTGCAGTGTGTTTTATAAACTAAAGCGGTAGTCATTGCCGTTAACATAGTGCTTTTTTCTTCAAACGTTAGCGACAAATGACAAGTGTAATGTTTCGCGCCCAATCCTCCCACAAATGGCTCTATGAAAGAAAAAAATGAAGAGCATTTTTCCTGTTATAAATTTTAAAGCTGGGAGACTATACAAAGATTCAACAAGCATATTTTCTTTCTTCATACTGATATTTCAGCATACTTCGTTATAAAAAAATATACTGCCTAGAATTTCAATTCGGCGCAACGCAAAATTGTCATCCCGTACGGTTCATTAAATTTGCGATAGAATACGGCTTTTCTGGATGTTATCACTAACCAAGTCACTCTTCTACCGAATGTAATAAAGGTAGAAAGGGTTCACAACTGGATTCCAATTATATGTAAATATACAGAATTGTAGACATATTTATTATGTATTAGAATCGACGAAAGTGAAAATAAATTATTCTGAACTTCTTCTTTCTCTAACAATGCGGAAGTGATGGATGCTCGGATGGAGAACTTGTCACGTGACTACAATAAAACGGACTAGGATACAAAAAGCACAAAAAACACAATTTGTCTTTAACTCTCAAGAAACATTGCACAAAACCGTTCGTTAAGTAATGATGTTTTTATGAACAAGCGTACAAAAGCAGGCTTAGCGCTGATCTCCATGGTTACAAGTCGTGAGACCATTGTTCGTACAATACTGGTACAGAATGTACTATGATGCATTGACGAGAGAAAGGGGATTAATTTTATTAATGATATTAGAAAATTCCTTTTATATGACACTAACACGTAATTGGAGAGTGTCTGAGTGTCTGTGTACGTCAATTGACAATTACTCGTATATTTTGTTGATTAACTAGTTGTCTATACTCTCGATGGTTATACTTGAGTGGCAAATTTCACGATTTGAATCAAAAATTAATTTTCTACTTTATCATAGAACATAATTATTTACTTTTAGTTACCAATATTTTTGCGATTTTTTCTCTCGCAAATGTAGCGAAAATTATTTCAAATCTACCTTCTTATATTTGCAATAAAATTAAACATTTCTCCCACGAGCACTCGTAGAATACAACACAGCTGTAACGGAAACGTACAGTAGTTATTATAATTCATTTCCGTATAAATGTAAGATGCCAATATGCCATGCTTATCAACTCTGAGGAGGGCACGAGAAAGGGATCAATTATCCCTTATTTCCCTAATGGTCCCTGATACTGATGGCATGGACGCTGGCATGGAACCCATGTGTACGACATGTTTCACATAATCAGTATCACAGTATCACGTGTAACTTTAATAAAATTATGAATAAACATAAAATACATAAAGTACAATTAGAATCAATACACAGTAAAACCTCAGGTAGCGACCACCTCAACATTACGACCACCTTGTTATAACGGCCTTTTATTTTTGGACATGCTTTCAATAACTCCCTTATAACTCAACCTGTTAGTTAGACCACCTCAGTATTACAACTAATTTTGTGGGTCCAGAAGGTGGTCTCATTATCGAGGTTTTACTGTATGTAATTTTGAAAGAAAGAAATCAGTTTACATAATATACGTATAGTTATTTCAATACGTTTATGCCAGAGGGAATGAATATACTTAAACATACTTTGTGCAGATACCTTTCTTAGACAGGATTAGAACGGATGAGGTTATAGTCTTGTATCAGTATTCCTTATCAAATGTTTTGTTAGATGTGATTGAAAAATGCTAAGGACACATTTTTAACGACAGTCAATTGTTTCATTGTTCCGATTTACTCGCATTTTGGATTATACTTGATGGCCAATTGGCAAACATCAAACATTGAACTTGTCCGTACCATCCGACATATAGATAATTATGTGCATCAAAACTGCACAGATTCTCGTGCGATGATATTTTTAAAAGTTGTTGTTAAACTTGTGTTCGTATCAAACATGCTGTACTCAGTAATAGGAGACAATTGTTCAGAAGAATTACTCTGTTGGTGTGATCCTACAATGTTTTTTTAAACTGTCCATATGGTAAGTCAAGAAATAAAATGGCGATCTTGCTTGTAAATATTTATAGACATATGTCTATCTAGATGTCCGAGGCGTTCCGATTACTGTCACAAAAATTGTTTTAGAAGGAAATTATCAATTTTATGGCGCATTCAAAATATACGTGCTACCTCTAAAAAAATAAAAAGTTTGCTTTCATAAAGTTCATCTAGATGTGCATGTATTTTGTTTACTAGTAAGATCTAGGAAACCAACTTCGTAACTAGAATAATGTTTTTATACAATGTTAAAATGTATTCAGATTCGTATGTTTGTACTAATATTTGTAATATATATATAATTTTGTTTGTGTGTATGTGAATTATTACGTCCCATTGGTTCATAAATAAATATTATACAATACAGATTTGCTTGGTGTAACTTTTGAAGTTTCAACCTATCGGGTATCTCTGTTGGTTGAAAACATTACCGTGGTAGACACAACCTTACATGTATTTACAGACACGACAGACATGTATGAATATTAGTCATGAGTATTGCGTGTGTGCGTGCGAGGGTGCGTGCGTGTACAGTACTTCGTACGAACGAACGAACGAACGAACGAAACAACGATATGTGATGAGTATATGTTTGTATCATGTGTTAGTTTAACTTGAACTACGTTTTATAACTATGTACTTTGTACTCGTCTTTAAAATGAAAGAAATATCTGAACGTCCGTCCGTGCGTCTGTCTCTGACGTTATGTTCGTCTAAAGTAAAAAGGAGTGTATAAATGGATTTGCATTAATTGATTTTTTGTCGACAAATCGTTCATTGCATTGAATATCTTCTCATACACTTTATTTACACATTTATGCGACACAATATGCGAAGTCATAAACTATGCACTTAGATCAATTTACAGGCCTGATTATAAAACATGTTGACCTAAAAACTGCGCCCACATTGTGGAAACGATCCAGATTACCAAACGTCTGATCCTGCAAACTTCATCCTTTCTGGAACGTGTCGTTTTATTCATGCGCACATAAAGTAGGACAAAGTACATTATCAAGAACGGTCGATGTTGTAATCTAGGACTGCATTGCAATAAAATATGAATCACTTAAACATTACATTACAGACGGATTGTAACACCAAGGTATGTTGTTGGTTTGATATAACTTTAAAAAAAACATTTTGGTTCATTTATGATGTAATGGGCATCACATACGCATGATTTAAATCATAATAGTATGAAGGTTTTTACGCTTATAAATATATACTGGTCGTCATAAGAAAGTAACCAGTAAGTGATGTTGGTATAATATAGACAAAGCACAAGTAATCGAGATGAATTTAATTCTGGAAATAGCTGAAACATTTCATGAAATGGTTTATTGTTATCCATTATTGACCATAAAATTGCTGTATACCATTAAAATTTCAAGGTCAGTATATTAGGTCAAAATAGAAGAATTTTATGATGGTTACTTTCTTTTGACGGCCATAACACTACCAAAAATGTTTTAAAGCTGCATAAATTATTTCCTTCAGTTTGTTCCGTAGTTTAATGTGGCATTAAACCACCAAAAATAAAGTCCTGTGGAATGTTTTCCTGTTTACAATCATGATATTACCGGAATTCGTTTTAACGTTACGCTGCTAACAAACCTGTAAAATTACTACGCTCAAAAAAGTAGTGCGCTGACTTGCATTTCATTCTAAATATCAAATAACATCAGCAGGACGCTTCGTAGACGTCAAAAATTCAAGGTCAAAATTGACCCTTACCCGATAAATTAATTAGAGTCAACAAAATTTCCTTCTATTGTAATAGAAATTTTGAAATACGTGTTTACATAGTTACGTCTGCAAACTCGATCCAAAAAATGTATCTCTAGAGGTTAAAAAAGAAGAAATACAAATGTATTTTGTCCGAAAACAAACTGTTCAACTCAGATCAGCAAGGCTGGATTTTGGGCAACGAATAGCCTCCATAATTTTGAACCTTCGGAACAAATTTTTAAGCGTCAGCTACAAGCTTTATTGTACTGCTTCAAGCGCCAGAATGCCATTTCAAGGGTCAAATGAGTGCTCTAATGAAATCAATGAACCATAGTCACTACATTTATTCTGTGTTCTAGTTCCATGTGTTCATACGCGTTTATAAATGAAATTGGGAGTCAGTGCAGTACTTTTTGTAGTTATTTTTCGGGCGTAGTAAGTTTACAGCTGGACATTGTGATAAGGCCGGAAATGGAAATGACATATCACTACTTTGCGATGCATTGCCACTTCGTGCCATATTTCTAATGATTGGGATTTAATGAAATTATTCAAACACGCATGTATGTATTACCTATTAGTGCCATTATACCAATGATAGCCAATTTACTTATAAATATACACTACCATAATTAACATACATATATTACCAAAAAGAGACATGCACCCTATAAGAATGTTATTCCCAATAAATAATAATATTAAATAATTGACATTTCACGACAAATTTGATATTTCTAACACCAAATTACCCGCAGAAGTCTATATTTAAGACCTTGTGATAATGGCGAAGGTAACCATAGAAACAGAAGACGGTGTCAAGGCAGGATTCTTGCATTCTGTTGGATTCACCTGGCCGTAAGTAACTTACTTCAGCCAGAAAAAATATAACCGTGTTTACGTTTTCCTGACCGACCATATTTTTGGCGCCGATCCTAAATTTTCTAACAGCAAATTCAAAAGTGCGAAAATATTTCAGAAAAAAACATATCTACAGATTTTGACTACCCTATTTGTGGTCAGGTAACCGTAAACATGTATATTTTTCAGCCTAATTTTGTTTTACCGCAAACTACAAAACATAATGACTTCCACATTAGTACAAATTATTTAGCATCATAGAAAGACAGTTATAATTGAGCACCTACTTTAAGTTTTTGATAAAAAAATATCACTTCTTGTCATTATGGCCTATAACTATCACAATGAATCTAAAAACATCAATTATAAGCGCAGTAAATTATATATGGAATATGATAATGCTTACATCTGTTTGTTCTTAACCAGTGCTCCGTGTTTTAGAAATCAGTATAAAGATGATTGCGCTCCCTCCTGCCCCCCAAAAAACTATTAAAAAAGAATTGACAGCATTCGACACGACGTTCGAACCAGAAGAAGGGGAAATTTATCATAGATGGAATTGATCTGGTTAAACAAAAATAAACAAATTTAGATATGGTAAAATATGACGCAGGATATTGTCTGTGCCATAACAAGTTTACGTACATTTATACATCACTACTATACCGTCACGCAGGTCAGCCCTTGTCAAAGTATTGCCATATGGTGAGGACTATGCAAGGCATGTATGTGAGGTAAAGCATCTTACTGTCAGGGATGACGATTTGTTTGTGGCCACGTATCCAAAATGTGGTAAGTTGTTCTTGTAAGAGCGTGAGAAATACACCAGCAAATGATACATGTAATATTCTCATGCGAAAATCGTAGTTTTCAAACTTGCGAATCATGAACGAGAATCAAAATTATACTAACAAAAACATTACTTTAATTTTATCTTATTGTAAACATGTAGATTAGATAAGGATTCCTACGGGAAAAAACACAAAAATCCCAACCCTCCCCACAAACTACCCAGCACAATCGAAAAATACAAAAAATGGAGGTCAAAACACTGTCACCACTTGGGCTACCACCGTAATATGTTATTATGACCGTAGAATTAAAAATACACGTACATAAAACTTTTTTTTCAGGGACTCACTGGACATGGGAGATTTTGACTATGTTACAACGCGGTAGCGCAGACTATGAAAAGACAACGAAGTTGCACTTTTTTCTTGACACAAAGAAAGCATCGTTCGTTGATAGCTTACCCTCACCACGAGTGTTAAACACCCACTTTCCATGTAAAGATTGTCCAATAGGTTTGTTTGAGAAGAAGATAAGAGTAGTTCATATGATGAGAAACCCAAAAGATATGATGGTGTCTCTTTATTACCATATGAAAGTCATGACTAATAACGATGAGTTTGTCAAGGACTTCAAGACGTTTTTTCCGTTTGCACTTGGAGAATATGGCTTAAGTAATTAATACATATATTAAATTAATGTTCAATTATAAGTAAAATCACCGAACAGTATGTTGTGGAACTTTTGGTTAATTTATTTTGAAATGGCCAAGCTAGCGTTTTCATATTGGATTATTAGTACACAGGAACATCTCCAAAGCAGCACCTTTGGGGGGGAAGTAAAAATTATGTCGTTGTTGAGAGGTTGTTGTTCCAGAGAGGTTAAATAAATAGTTAAATTGTGCACTGGGAAAAGTCATGCTGTTATTGAAGGGATGTTGTTGCTCAAGGGGAGGGCGCTCTGGAGAGGTTGCACTGTATTTTATCGTGTAATTCCCGATAGAAATATATCAAGCTTGAATTTCTGATCAGTTGAACTCGGTTTGAAACAAAACTAAAAGAAAGGCACATGAAATAAAAAATGAAACAACATTTTCACACAAGAAATGAATGCTGATACAAATATGCCACAATAACTTACTGAGGAAATGTTTTTGGTGCACGCATCCGTACGTTGAATTACTTAATTTAGGGGAAGTAACTCTGTATGAAATTGGTTACATTCGTCTGATTTTTTTATATTTAAGATTCATGTATATATGCACCATTCTTTGAATACTTGAAACAATGGGAAGATTTTACAGAGGCAAACCCTGACCAGATTTTAAACTTATACTTTGAGGATATGAAGGAGGTATGTAATATTCTAACAGTTATGTCCTTTGACGAAAACATCCTTCAATGTCTGCACCACGACATGAAGGACAGCAATGTGTCATAGTGCGCTGTGAAAAACTCAAGTTAAAGAGTTAGTCTCTTTTTAATAAGAGCCCTTTTCTTTTTAATATGTCTCTTTTCTCCGGGTTTAACGCCGTTTATCAACATTTTTTTCAATTATATACGGCGGTCGGTTCACCAAACCTGTTTTCCTGGACTGTACATTAACCAGTACTAACTTAACCTTCCACAAGGAGCCGGCAACTTCTCCACATATGGAGGAAAATCGACATTCAAGTCAAATTTTCATAGAAGTGTATGACCAGCTGCACTTGAACCCGGATCGCACTAACCACTGGACCTCGGTCGCGGCTTTTTAACAAGCCGTGAAATGTATATCATAAGGACAGTAAACCCTCGATATTTAGACCACCTTCAGGACCCGAAAAGTCGGTCATAATAATGAGGTGGTCTCATTATCAAGTTGAATTATAGGTGAATTATTGAAAGGCGCTCCGAAAATTAGTGGTCATTATAACAAGGAGGTCGTGAGGTTGAAGTGTCAGTACGTGAGGTTATACCGTAACTTTTTCCCGAGCATGGCCATCAATATTTCAATGAAATTGTTACAATGTTAAAGCGAAATATGGATATAATGAATTGAAATTTCGGAATGCCGGGAATTCACTATAACCGTGTCCTGCTGTATGCTGTATGTTTCCAGGACCCGATCAAAGAAATAAAGAAGATAGACGAGTTTTTAGAGACGAACAGAAGTGATGACCTGATAAAGAAGATTGCTGAAGCGTGTGACTTTGAAAAATTAAAGAACGCTGATGCTGAAATAAAAGAGACAGAGTATAAAATGCTGCAAGGGCCTACCTTTATATATAGAAAAGGTAGCATGTTAAACAACGTAGGGCAAGACAAAACTTATAGTGTTTCCGGTTACCCGACCAGTCCTTTCTTGGCGTAGACCCTAGAGTTCCTAACGGCAAAATATAAAAAATAAAGCAACCGGTCGTGGTATTACGAAATAATTTGTGACGAGTCGTTCCTCAAAAGTACGAAGGATATGCTAAGAAAAAAATTAATTGTGTCGATTGCCATAGTGCGGTTCCAACTCACAGTCTCTAGGCTGAGAGATCGTCACACGTTTCCCATAAACATTTCATCCACTCATAACACAATGATTTCATTTCAGGTAATGTTGGAGACTGGAAAAATCATTTTACTGTAAGTATGAACGAACAAATGGATAAATGGATCGCTATGAACTGCGGAAACACCAAATTCAAGTTCAGATACACAATATAGACAAGTGTGTATGACTGTCTTTAAGACAACATACAACAAAGATAAGCACCTGAGTGTCGTTTTAATTGATATTAAATTGAACTGATAAGATCCGTACTAACACAACACATGTTTGTGGTGGCATTAATTCAGTTTATATTATATACAACACGAAGCATATACAACCATTTATGAATTGGTATTACAAATAAAAAAAATAAAAAATAAATTTTAAATGAAATATCCATTGAAGAAGAATTGTAAGGAATACACAACTCGTGTGTTCTAGATTTTTACAGTAATCAGAGTTGTCTCCCTTATCATAAGCATCGCTTTAATGACCAACGTTTCGTAAAACAATGACAAAACATTAAAAACACTGGTGCAGTCTCCATAAGTTGGACCGCGGACTTGTACAACAAGATCTTATATTTAAACTTATGTCATATGTCCTTGTGTAATGATATTTCAAAAATTGTACACGGTTCACTGACTTATTGGAATGATGGACGAAATATAGTAGAGTTGCACGTGAAAATCGTGTTTTTTTCTAACGACTGTCCTTGCTCGTGTTATTTGAAAATATTTGCCAGGGAGTGTTAGAAGTTTCGATTAGTACATAACACAATTCAAAATATTGTAAAATACGTAAATTAAAAATTAATTTATATTAATCCACTATGAAAAATTATATAAAAACGGCGATGGGGACAATAGATAAAGCCGAGAGTTTGAGCAGCATAGATATACGCATACACGGACACCCTGCCGGAAGTACCGTTCTTTTGGACCCGGAGTGGGCGAGTAGACGGTAAGAGCTGTGATTGTGGCACGTGGCGATAGAGTTATGGCTTCATTCTGGACACTTGATAGATGTTCCTGTGAATTAGATGTTATTTTCAACGTCTCATCAAGGTATTCTACATTTTATTGACTTTTTAAGAGCAATTTGTTGATGTTTTCGCTAAAAAAGTACGGTCGCAATGGATCATTTATGATATGCCTAAGTTATGTTTTTTTTCATAACTCCGTGTCAGCTAAGTTCTTATACAGTTAAGTTGAACATTGCTGGGCTTTATTAGTTCGCTGAATGGACGGTATTCAGCTCTTTAACCCTGGAATTGTGAGTTCGAATCAAGTTTGTTGTTTGTTTATTGGTGTTTTATGGCGCATCGACATCTGATGGTCATGTAGCGCGCATCAAATGATAAGGATAACAATGATAAGTCATTTAATAAGATAATGTAAGCTTAAGATGTAAATGTAAAAATGAGAATGAAGAAGTTATGAATTGTTTAAAAATTGGACTGTTGCAACAATAAGGGCGTGTAATAGTTCGAACCAAGACTCAGTATCGAATATATGAATACATCATTCCCCTCAGCCATTGGTCTTCGTAATTATTTTAGTGTCAGACGTCTACACTGATTCAGATAACAAATTTTGTTTTCACCAAAAACTCTTAAGTTTAGTATAGAT
The DNA here is from genome assembly GCA_008271625.1 of Lutraria rhynchaena. Taxonomy (NCBI): domain Eukaryota; kingdom Metazoa; phylum Mollusca; class Bivalvia; order Venerida; family Mactridae; genus Lutraria; species Lutraria rhynchaena. The sequence continues at coordinate 1,667,620 of VIBL01000089.1, read as the reverse complement.
ATACCATTGCCTGAAACTCGTTCATAAAATTCAGAGAACGGCATGCAGTCAAACCTGTGTTTGCTGTCACCTCCGAATAAAGACCATCCTGCGAATAAAGGCCATTCTTTGAAAAAAAACAATTATTATTTAGAACAAACTGACCTCCGAATAAAGACCATCTTGCGAATAAAGGCCATGCTTTGAAAAAAAGCCAATTATCATTTAGAACAAACTGACCTACGAATAAAGGCCACAAAAAAGGCAATAAAGGCCACATTTTGTCTTTCCCAAGGATGACCTTTGTTAACAGGTTTGGCTGTACCAGCAAAATTCTTATTTTTTGTCCGAGTTAGAGATATCTTTAACGTATATATAAATGATTCTGTAGCATTCCAGCTCTACAAAACATACTTGAATGATATCAAAGTATTCAGCACGTAAATTTAATCAAATCGTTACCTGCTTCAATTGAATCCTAAATTATGTGTTTGAGTCATAAATTTGCTCGTTATCCCAGCTGACTGATGTTTTGTTTGCATTGAGTTGACCGACCTGGCGAACTTTGGATTCTGTTCCAGCAGTTCCATTTAAGTCGTAACCGGTCATACTTGTACCCTACTCTGAAAATTTGAAAAAAAAGATTTTCCTCCATATGTGGAGAGGTTGCTGGCTCCTTGTGGAAGGGAAAGTTAGTGCTGGTTAGTATACAATCCAGGAAAACTGATTAGGTGAACTGGCCGCCGTGTATAACTGAAAAATTGTTTTAAAAATATGGCATTAAACCCAGTGAAAAAGTCCCATTTTATCCCGCATTCTGCTATCACGGGTCGTTGTTCCTGTTTTAGAGGAATTAAATGCTGGAGACGAACTTAAACGTGGTCTACATCATTTGTGTTTCCCTGGGTCTTAAACTTATGTCCGTTTAGTCCACAGAGCCAGAAATTTAGCTCACCGTCAGATACTTCGCTACTTAAATGTTTTGTATAAACTTAAACTTATTATTATAATATTTGAGAAGTTAAGCTGCGCTTGAGTAGACAAAAGGACGTCGAATTAAAGTGAATTGACCAAAGTTTCAAGGGGCAAATACGAGCCCCTCGCAGCGCTTTGACAATTTAAACATCAGCTAAACCCCATACTGATTGTAAGTATGGGGTTACTTGGAATCATTTGAATTACCAGAAGCATTAGACTTTCTATTTGAGACTGAAACAAATAACGCACAATGCAACAGAATTGGCGGACTGGTTTCTTTAAAAAAAACAACTTTAAAATGTCACACTTGAATACGTTAGTTAATATTGGTATGAGATACTGCACACAGAAATGGAACGAACCGTCTTTAATTAGTGTACAAGTAAATAATATCCGTCCAAACTAAATCACACGCTCTGTAATGTAATCTATCACGTGATCACGTGGTTGACCGCGCGGATACCTGGACATAGGTAAATATATCAGGCACTGTATCTTCTATTTTTGTACCATGATCTGTCTGATGAACAACATCCCAAGTTGTAGATATGTTGTGGATTACGGTACATACAGAGACATGGTGTGAGGATTATTAACTCGCTTGTTGCAAATACTCGCAGGATTTCGTGAAAATAGTGCAATTATTTCGTCATTATGAAGAAACTGGCGTTAAGTCTATTTAAGGTAAGCATTACTCTCTCTATATATAACTTTGATTTGTTCATTGTTAACCCTTTGCCTCCTTTATACATAATTTGGACACTTCTAAATTCAAAGAAAATATTCACATGATAAATTAATTTCAGAAAACTGGGCTATACCTTTGTGACAGAGTGGATAACATTGTGACAAAAGAAGCCATCGTCAGTTACAAGCGGGGGCTTCCTTTGGCTCAATGTTTTCAAAAGTCTGCTGCAGATGCGGGGAAATGCGGTATTATGAGGTAAAGGGTTAAATTTAGGACTGGAATGTCTGTACAGTCTTTGTCGTTCAAACATATAGTTAAAGTTTGTCGTTTAGCGATTTATATCTGGTAACATTCGCGTATGTTTTCTCATTTGTTATTAAAGCTGAACTTTGACAGACTTAATCATTATGTGATAATTATTACAAAAATATTTGCTACTTCGTTTTAAGTTTTTATCACCAAGCTAGATTTTATAAAAGAAATTGTTATAGAATTCTGGGGAGTTGAGAAAAAAGAAAACTGGAAATTGACGATTGTCTTATCTATTTTGATACACTCATTATCAATTCGGTTGGTTTTCTAAATAACTGAATATTTCAACGCGATGATTTTTTAAATTAAATCACTCGGGTACTGGCTTGCCATTTTTTACTGATAATATAGATTTTCTGTTGTAATGTAAATATTGCTGTAGCCTGCTCATAAAACTGCATGTTATTAATTATAACTGATATGTATGATGTATCTCTGATACAATGAATGAGTCACTTATTGTGCAAGTAATAGTTTAGTTACGACTTTCATATCAGCAATGAACTGTTCTCACGTCTTATGGCAGTGTGGAGACAGGGCACATTGGACCTTCATAAACCGGTGTTAAATGTTGTTCTTGGCTGGTTTGGCTGGGGACGATAATCTGACATTTTCTATGACCTCATTTTAAAGAAATTATATAATTCTCAGTATCTCAGATCTAAAGGGTATTTGTATAGACGATCAAGTGTCTGTGTAAATTTAGGCTGTTTCCCCTTTTTGTAATATACAAAACTACACGGGAGTGGTACCAGCCATAGATTAGTCCAGGATGTTGTTGATAAGTAATATAGATAAGGGGGATGTTAGCAACATTCAGGAAAGATGTACGTAAACCCATAGAAATGTAGAAATGTGTGAATAATATTTATACCTATCCAAAGATAATATTACATCCACGCTGAGGACATAACTGTTAACATTATAATGACGAGTATGGTGGCTTATTAACGGATGACTGCTGTTTTAAGAACATGCTTCAAAACAACCAATCACACGTTTGATTTTAGTTTTATAAATTTAGACATTAAATTTACTGAACATCTCTAAAGATCCCTTCATTTGAGGTTTGACTTTCAATTGAAATTTTATGAACAACTGTTACCTTCCGTATATACGTCACATGTATTCCTGGTACCACGTGTCTAATGTACGACTTGGGACCAATATACATGTGTATGTACGACTGACCTCATTTGTGTAGTGTATGAATATGCGCTTTTATTTTATATTTCTTGTTTTGCTTGTGTTAGAATAGTCCAAAATTGTGCATTCAGTCTAGAGGTCAGGAGAGGGGCCTTTATTAAGTTTCATCAGATATAATATCACATTGATAAGTATCTGGCTGAGACTATAATGGTCTCTAGTACCTGGTCACAATTAGCCAAAAAAGTTGCCCTTTCTTCTGGTTGATTGATATCTACATTAACTTCTAGAGTTTTTCTTAGGATGGCTACAGTATGCGGTACTTACATGTTAATTCATGAATATAAATCTATCAGTTCTATGTAATATGTTTGGTGTAAATTTGGCAACATTGATCATATTATCTTATAACCGTGACTTCAGTACATAATACACTTGTCATAAGGTATTAAAAAAAGTTTCTGGTTTCCTCTTACCCGACCAACCCTGTTTTTTTCTACCAAATCCAGATTTTTTTGGTCCCTGTCAAATCTTGTTTGTTTTTATTTTTCATGTATATAATTATACATCCCCAAACTGAAAAAAAGTACATGTTTGTTTCAAAAATGTTCTGCTGATCTACTGACCCCACATATTGGGGGGGTGTTAGCAGAAACTCTGTATTTATTTTTTTTTGCCTAATTGTGACCTCAATACAAACATTGTTATTTTGTACATAAAACAGATGGCAAAATTTTTATTATGAATTCATGAGTTTTTCTGTTTGATGAAATTTTTCATTCTGCATCACTCCTTTAGGCTGTGACCCAGTGGTTAGTGCACTGGACTTGTAACCTGGCAATCTGGGTTCGAATCCTGGTCATGGCAAGTCATACCCTTCCAAGAAAATTTGATTTTACTCCATATGTGGGTTAATTGCCAGCTCCTTGTGGTTTCCTTAGAGTGTGGTGGTATTTTTTTTTGGGGGGGGGCATATGTTTTTGCATACTTATCTTTAGGAATCTTTTCTTGTCTACATTCTCCCTCATTGCTTCAAGTGCAAGCACTTGTAACACAGTTGTACAAGTTTTATCCACCTTGGTAATACTGGCATGTTGAGTTGAAATTCCCTGCTGTTTAAGGTCTTCATAAATCCAAGAAATTCATTTGGATACATTCTACTTTTATCATAACATCTGCTACCAAGATATGATTTTATATTCCACAAAAATTCTTATCAAATTAAACTATCATTCATACAGTTTCCTGGCCCAGTGATTTAATGTTGGCATCTCAAGTAAAAATTCAAAAAAAAATATATCTTTTTATTGGATATTGATATGAATGTTGCAATTTTTATGTGATTAAAATTGCTTGGTTTCGTGCTGACTTCCTGGCTGATTCATGTAAGAGTTAACTAGTTATATGGTCCATATCTGAGCTTCAACATTTTTTATTAAGTGACTTTTGTAACAACCAGAATGTCTGAAAGTCTTTGACTGACATAAGAATAAGTGCTTTAGTTGACTCTAACTCTGCATCCAAATATTATAAAAAATCAACAGTTGCCATGGCAATCGTAAGTCTGAAGATTGCAAAGTAACAAATAACTCAACAGAAACAATGAAACATCCACATTACTCAATGCTACATGCCCCTTGTACAAAACATAGCAATAAAAGCCAGTTGCTTATCCGGTCAATTAACTCCTAATTATTAGTTTGTATGTATTCACCTGGTCTGTGGTGTTCTCAAATGTTGTTTAGTAACTGAACAATTTTGTTAGTAGTTCAGTTTTGTATTTATCTGATTCTAATAGTCAGTCAGGATCTAGGTCAGTGACTTTTTTTGTAAGTTTGGGAAAGGGTCCGGGTCCGGTCCCATTGGGAAAGAATGTGTGGTGTGATGACAAAATTGGGAATATTTAGGTCGGGAATTGGGAAAAATGTCTGTATTTTCCATTGGTATGAGTCTGTTAACCAGATGCTTGGGAAGGGTCTGTTTAGCAGACCCAAACAAAGAAGTAAAATAATCACTGTGGGTGGAACTAAGTAACTTAGATATCTCTGGCAGAAACTCCCAATATGTGTTTGCCAATTTCAGACTCTTGGACAGTTACATAATAATGAATACTTCCTGTTTCAGTTTCGTAACACTTACACAATAATGACATCTGATTGTTAGATTTCCTGTTAGATATTATGATGTTGCTACTAGCAACGTTGACCCTGTTATTGATATAGGCTGACTATTTCAAAAGGAACGTCGACCGTGATCCAGTGGTCAGTGCACTAGACTTGTAACCTGGCAGTCTGGATTCAAATCCTGGTTACAGAAGTTCAAACCCTTTTATGAAAATTTGACAAAAATGTTGATTTTACTCCATATGTGAAGAAGTTGCTGGCTCCTTGTGGAAGTGTAAGTTAGTGCTGGTCAGTATACAGTCCAGGAAAACTTGATAGATGAACCAGATGCCATATATGACTGAAAATAGTTGAAAAACAGCGTTTAACCCTGTGAAAAAAAATACAGTGCTCCTTTATACTGTTAAAGCAGGTTATGTGAACTGGTCACTGTATATAGTGTTAAAACCTAGTGAAAAAAATTCAAAAGGTCTTTGGAGGCATGCTTCCTTTCCCATATTAAATGATTGTTGTATATTTCTATGTTATGGGCAGGTTTGGGTTGATGGCTTCGGGGTCTGGTGGTGTACTGTGAAGTGTGGGATTTTTTTTGTGTTTTTTTTTTTCTAGAAGTCCTTGTCTTATCTATATATTCATTATTTCCTGGTCAGTAATCCTGAGTTGTGTCCCTTGTTTTCAATAAAGCAGAATCAAAGTACTGTATGGGAGTAAATATAATTTGAAGTGCTATTGGATAGATTGGTCAACTGGTCGATGTTGATGTATGTTCAGATAAAATGAACAGTTTCTGTCATTGTTAGGTTATATTATGGTGTAAATTTGTTGAAAAATCAGGTGTATTATCTTACTCTGATACACTGTTCATGATAAGCCTGTATTTTATCACAAGATAACTCATCAATCAGAATCAGTTGCACATAAGAAAGTTGGGAAAATATTTCTGTTTTCACATTTACTACCATGTACTATTACATCTTGAACAAACTGGAGAGACATTAATTGTTATTAATTCATTTTAAATAACGTTATCATACTGAAGTTATGTATTTTTGTTAATTGTGAAGTAATCATTATTGTTGCTGATATTTGGGCCATTATTAAAGATCAGAGGTGGTGGGAGTTGAATGAAAGGTTTTGACTGATGTCTGATATTTTCTAGAAAAGGTTGAAAACTGTACATTAATTTTGTAAAGCCAAAGCTGAAAGATGTATCTGTTATAGTGTAATCAAACTACCATCGTTTAATTAACCACATACCTTTTTTCATTGGAATGTACCTCAAGATATAATACCATGCAATTAGCGAAAACAATTAATCATTTCTAATAATAGCACTAAACCTCGCTATTGTTTTGCCTTAATTCTAATTATGAGAAACAGTTTGTGTGTTCCAGGGAATAATTCAGTTTTTTCATTAGGGTGTATGCACGGATGGTAGAAGGGTATTTTTTGTGTTACTCTTAATGCAGTAAAACCTCACAAACCAGACTTTCCGAAAACTGGAATTCTATGAAAATTGGATGACTGTTTAAGTCCCATATTTTCTGTTCTATAAACAACAGTTCTCTGAAAACCGGATTTCTCAGAAAACCGAACTTTTGACCCAGTCCGGAAGGGGTCTGGTTTTCAGGGGTTTTACTGTATAAAATTTTTCCTTTCTCCATGGTGATGCTAGACTGACTTCAAACAAGTGTATTATTTATCTCTGCCAATTGGGTTAAGTAAAATATTGCTGTATAAGAATTTTAGGATTCAATTTAAGGACTTTCAAATCACTTACTACTTGATGAAGCAATGGCAGACTATGCTGCATCCATTCAAGGATAGCTCTTGTCAACTCTAGAGTCTCTGTATACCAAGTGTTTCCTGATAAACACCCTCTCCTCTAATGAATGCCCCATGAAAGCCCCTACCCCCTAATAAATGTTCCTTCTATATGAAATTCCTCTGCCCCATGAAAGCCCCTACCCCCTAATAAATGTTCCTTCTATATGAAATGCCTCTGCCCCAGTGAATGCCCCTACCCCCTAATAAATTTTCCTTCTATATGAAATGCCTCTGCCCCATGAAAGCCCCTACCCCCTAATAAATGTTCCTTCTATATGAAATGCCTCTGCCCCATGAAAGCCCCTTCCCCCTAGTAAATGATCCTTCTATATGAAATGCCTCTGCCCCATGAAAGCCCCTTCCCCCTAGTAAATGATCCTTCCATACTATATGCCTCTCCCCTAACCTGTCTGTTGGGGGAAAAAACACAAATATTGGTCAATTACCATAAGTATTTTAAATAGTCCATCTATTACATACAAAGCTTCCAAGAATCATTAAATTTATATCTTGATACTTAACATGTTGAAAATTTCAGTAAATAGTGCAATACTTGGGGCATTTATTAGAGTATATCCTATATTTAACAGGGCATGCGTGCACTTGTGTTCATAGTCACAAAATTAATTAACAATAGTTTCATTAAGTTCTGCATTAATTGCAAACAGCAAGGTGCAAATAAACCTACATGTTATTGTAATTGTGATAATTGTCTTACACTTAATACTTTTTGATGTTTCGAAGGAATGATGTTATTTTTTATGTTATTTTATTGACTTCCAGATATCACATCGAGTAATTAATTCACATCTGTAGTTTCACTTATTTCTCATATACAGACTGACTTTATTACGCTGTTATATGATTTATGTAAAGGGGAGATAATTATGACTAATAAATAAAGGAAGCTATCAGGTAATATATTATATATTTATTGTTATTGTATGTTGTTTGTAGCATAGGAAAGGATCCATGCAGTTTGGTTTGTGGGGTGCGGGGGATAGGGTATATTAAACAGTCAAATATGTAAATAAAGAGGAGAATAAAAGATGGACTCTGTAATGGTTTTTGCATAGATTTAACAATAAACTGTGAATATTTTGTAAGTCAGAATAAAATGTTGATCTTTACTGCAAAGGAAGTCACTTCACTGATGGTCTTTAGCATGTTGGTTGTACTGTATTTAGTTGTTATCCCCCGCTGATGAAATTGGGAGGGGGATATTGTTTTGGCGTTGTCCGTCTATCCGAATTTCGTTTCCACGCTATTTCTCCGCAACTAATTGGATTTCAACGAAACTCGGTGAGAACCTTCAGTACCAAGTGGAGATGTGCCTGTTGTTGTCGTGTCACGGTCTAACAATTTCACACTGAGTTATGGCCCATGATTATTATTGTACTATGTATATAAAGTAAAATCTATTTCCGCGCATGACCAAACTTTTCAATGGTTTTATCACTTTTCACACTCTGTCTCATGCTATATACATGCTATGTATAGCACTTACTTCAGTTTGTATGTTCAGCGGGGGATATGAATTCAATGAATTTGCTTGTTTTATACAGTCATGATGCGATAATATAAGACATTCAACCTGTGCATTGTTTCTTTGTACCAGTATAAATCCTTGTGAATATTTTGCTATTATTGAGTTAATTGTTACGATAATAAGCTAAAACTTAAATGCTTTTCATGTTTAACTTAGGGAGACATGTTTGAGTTTGCTCATACAATCCATGTCAATGGATAGAAAGTCTGAACCTGTGTCTAAACATTGGTACCTTTATACAATTTCCTAATTCCTCTTCAAGTAAATCTGGAACTGAGGCTTTGAGACCAGTCAAAAGCTTTGAGACCAGTCAAAAACAGAGGCTTTGAAACAAATCTGAAAATTCTCTCATCTGATTGGTCAGTTTCAGAGTTTTATCATATAATTGACCAATGGGGAAGCAGCAAGCTTAGACTGGTCTGGTAGAGTTGATTGTTTCAATTTCAGACTGTGAACACACACATAGATGAGCATATTACTCACCTACATTTGTTATCAGTTAATACATTTATCCTGCTTGAACTGGTGGCTAATAACTCATCATTGAGTGTGAATCGAGGATTATTTGATAATCTGCTGATAGCACATCCATAACTGATCAAAATCTGTTCCTGGTGATTCAACTGAGGGATGGAATTTAGACTAGCTAAATTATAGTGAAATTTTTGTACCTTTTTTTTTAGTTGCTTCCTTGGTTTTAGTTATGATGTTTCATTGGTATTTTATGGCGCATTGATAATTAATGGTCATGTAGCGTGCATCAAAATAAAAGGGATAATAAGATAATGTAAAAATAAGTTTCACATCAACAAACATGTAAATGCATATTATACTATTGAACATGTAACAAAAAATGACAAACCTGTTAACAACAAAGATTTATACAACATAATTATCTATAGGTCTTTGTTAAAAAGAAAACTGATATTTTAGTATTTTTGGTCATGTTTTACCAGTGGTAGGCATCTTACCATAGTTGCTGACCTGCATTATAAGCTACCCATGTTCCTTTTATGTTCTAAAGCTATGCAGCTGATTTTACTGCATGTTTTTGTGACATTTCTATTGTACTGTCAAGGGGGATAACTCATTGAGACCATTTTGCTAAACTGGTTCCCATTACAGGTTGCAGTGCACCTAAGCTCTATTAACTAACAGAGTCAGTAGGAACCAGTTTACCATTTTGCTTGCTGTTGACATAGTCTGGTTCCCTTTCCATGATGCACTGTGTCTAAGGTCTCTGTTTTAATATTTTTGACAAGAATTATTTGGTGACTGATTCCAGGATCCCATGTTTTAAAACTTGAGACTGGTCTCCAAGCTCAAATTTCCTGTTTTGTATTTTAATGTTTCCAGCTAAATTATGACTACAACAATGAAGACATTAATTATAATTTATTATTATTATTATGTTATTCTGCCTGTGTAAATGATCTGAAAATGTACTTAAACATTGAACAGCAGTATTTTTCAAATCAGAATGCTTCAAGAGTGAAATTGAAATTTGAGCTCAGAGTCTGTTCTCAAGTTTTATAACCTCAGGGGCCAGGACAACTATTTCCAGCTTTGTTCAGGATTTTTACTACATTAAATCATCTTGTATCCATGCAGAACATTCAGTTACTAGATGAAATAAGATAAGTTTGATGCTGCAAGATTAGACTGGTATAACATTTATATTTTTATAGAACTTCATTCTTGGTGTAAAGGTTATCTGTGATATTTCTTAAAGAAGAGAAAATTTCCTCAAAACGAGTTTTTTTTTTATAGAATCATTGAGTTTTATTTTGTTCTGGTGCGAGCACAGTCAATTAAATACATCATAATTTTTATCAATTCCACCCATTTTGAAATGTTTGATGTTTTTTGATGGTTTATCTTATAGACTGGTTCCTGTACATCAGAAAGAAGAAGTCATTATCTGACTGGTTTACTTCTGATGCTAAGCCCAAAGATTAGAAATTACCAGAAAGATGGTTATCTGTTCTGATACAAATAAATGTAATGTGGGTGCATGTTGAGTTACTTAGTATGCATTATCATGTGTGATTTGACAAATCATTATATGTCTATTATAATTCGGTTAATCATTGCATTAAAAGGTTAACTGCAGTTTAATTATTAAAATTTCCATATTTTAACTCCAAATGCAGGAAAGATAACTCTCCCATGTCTTCAAATTTATTTGAAACAATGTTGTATACAAATTTGTGGATACAGATATATATTCATCATGAAAACAGTGTTTTATGTGACATAAAAATGGCATAAAATGGCATAAAACTGTCGGTTGGTCTGTAGGTTGGTGATAAAACTCCCCACCCACTCTCCCATGGATGTACTCAGTATTTTGCTGTAGGAACACCCCCAGTATCTATATGTTTCATCTCCTTCATATGGAATGATCAGTTTATAGATTACAACCGTCAGTGTTGATATATTTATTCTGTGGGTGTTTAAAATTCTATAACATTTCATACACTTCATGTTTTTTTAATTTTTTGTTGGATGTCAAAACACTTGCATGTTTTGCCATTTTCTTTACAATAAACTGAAATATGTGAAAAGACATGTACAAACACTGTGGTATGGACATCAACATAGAGACACAGCTTTACCTATGTATAAGTTTTGAGTCAACCATTTTGGAAGCTGGCCATCCTCTGTTGTTATGGTTTCATGTCTCACTGGTTACTGAGGTTAATTCCATCTCTCCAATACCCCCTGATGTTGTTTGTAAAATACCTACATTGTGATTACATTGTTTACATGGCTACAATAATTTATATGTCAGCATCTATCTAACTCTATCTGTTTCATCCGTTGTGATTCAAACCATATGTTTACCAAACTGACTATTTGGGGATTTACAAGGGAGGTCACTCATGACAATGTTGATGTAATTTGAGTAAGAGTTGTTTCCCTTACTTTATTAGAGTTATGAAAATTGTTAAAGTTTCTCATGTTTGAACGATATATATCGGCTCATGTCAGGTGTGCCCAGTAGATGAAAGGTGTATGTTCACCATTTTTTCTCTGATGATAAAATAGCTTTTACCAAAGTATACTCTAAAATGTTTCCATGGCGATGTCAAATGTCATTTTGTTTGAAGGAGCATGATCATTGATCTTGAGAGCTGCATGATTGCCATCATGTATTCAGGATATTGCAAAGCTTCATCCATGTAAGTGTATGAGGAGGAGCTTTTTGTACAAACTTTAGGCTGGTTCCGTTGACTCTGCTGTACTGAGACCTTTGGTGTTCTGCAACATGGAATGGGAACCAGTTCATAGAAACTTCATACAATGCTTATCTACCCTGTTGAAACATTGTACTATATAACAAAGACCTATACTCTACGTGTATAATTAGCTTCCTATCTTATATACATAGCACAATTTTCATGTTTTAGGAAGAAAATGATAAGGTTTTGGCACTAAATAGAATACTGTTTAATTGTGATAAAAGTGGAGTAACATAATACATACACAATGTTTTCTGAAGCTTGCTATTGTCTATAAAAATGAAATTCAAGAATATAAAATTCTATCTCTGAACTAAGTTATGCACAGAATTTCCTAAACTTACCTCAGTGCACAAGCTGCCAAATATCTTCTGGAAGGGTAACTAACCCATAAATTTTGTCAAGCTACACCCATTTTTGGGGATATAAAACTTGAGTTATTTCAGTCTGTATATCAATGTTTAACTATCAGCTCTATCTGATTTATATTAGATACAATGTACCCTACCAGGGTAATTTAGAATTTGATTTTCTGAAATATAAGAGTTCAACCTGTACATTTTTGGTTCATACAAGAGATCATTAAGTGCTTGTATTAAAGTGTTAAATTTATCATTTATTTTCCTGACATGGAATTCAAAGAACCAGTCATAAAACACAATTTTTTTTTTTCATTTTGACTTGAATGTTGTAGACCAGTCTGAGGATGCAGCCTTCCCATTGGTCAGTGTTATAATTCGACCAATCAAATTATTGAGTTTATAGACTGGTTTCCTAGTTCACTTTTATAACCTTAGATCCTGCATGGGGTTTTATTCTTATTTTCATGTAAACACACCTTTACTGCCTTGCTATCTTATCAACGACTTACTTGTCTTATTCATTCTGATTAAGCAGACTCAGTGTGTCTTATCATGAACATGATTAATTGAATATAAAATTTAGTCAATCATAGAAAAACAACATTTCACTGTTCTTTAGAACATACATAATGGAGTTCAGAGTTCATGAAATTGAGTTAAGAGAACTAATGCTGAAAATATTCAGATTTGCTATTGGTCAATTTCAAATCTAAGTTTAAAAACAAACCAATCAGATATCATGTTATTAAATTAGGTTAATAAACAAGCTTCAGAGTCAAGTCACATCATTGGTTGATTCAGTGACTTGAGTAATGAACCAACCTATCAAATGCTTGAAAATTAAGATTGTCATTCATATTCTTTATGTGACTTTAAACTTTTCAATATTATCTTTGTCTTCTTGTTAACAAACAGAAAATTAAAAGATTTAAATAGTGTTTAAGTGACCAATAAACTAATTGGGCGTTCAATTGTGAATAAATGTTCTTTTGATTTCCACTTTCCTGTGCATTAAAGATAAATTTTGCATAATAAACAAAAACTGAGGAACAGGTTTAGTTCATTTGATGCATGATACGTTTTTCTGGGGTATATTTAACTTGCTTGTAGATAAAGCACTACAAGGAATCATTGGTAGAGTGTACCTGCTGGTGCGATCTGTGCAATAAAAGATATCAGTATGTTGGGATACTTGCCACAAGCTCTATATTATCTGCGGTCTGTCTGCGCATACTGACTGATGCCGTCTCTCTTTGATGGCAATTTTATAAAATTTATTTGTACATTCTTAAAATACTTGAAATTATATCAAATTGCCATGTCACGTAAATATTAGAACACTGCACTGAAAGAATGAACAGACTTGTGTGGATTAGGCAAGACAGAAAATGTTTATGTTTACGTCCTGTTCAGGGTTACTTGATTAAAAAAACATCCCCTTCCTGAATTCCTTCCTGTGGGACTACCAGCTAAGAACTTTAGTTTTACAGCAATTATTATTCGTCATGAGTCAATTTCTGCTCATTGTTAAGTGCAGACGAGTGGATTTGTCTAGCCCAGAAGAACTATGCAAAAAAGAGGGGCATTTGGGTAACTGTAAACATGACCTTTTCCTGGCTTAATTAATATTGGATGATTTTTTTAAACACTTTGCTTTATAAGCACATTATGAACTCTTCCAAATTCAAAGGTACAAGTTCTGTAGTGTTGCCCCTTGTAGAAATCTTTGATGCTTCACAAGAAATAGGTACAAGTTCTGTAGTGTTGTCTGTGATCACAAATTTAGGTACAAGTTTTGGAGATACAGAAGAAATAAAGATATGTCAGATTTCCCCGTAAAATTTTTCACAAATACCCAATTATCATTCATTTCTGGCCTTTCGGTGTTTTAACAGATACCAGTGTTACAAATCTAAGTAAAAGATGGTTTGTTGGGAAAAATGGAACACAATTCTTCTTCATTTTTTTTCAACACATCCATTATGTTTGTTATGTATACCAGTCAGGCTAGCAAAAAAATAGTCATGTTTACAGTTCCTTACATAACTACGGTCAAAAACTTTTCTTTTCTAGCTTTTTTTTCAAACTTATTTTGTACTTTTGAAGTATGATTCATCCCGAATAATTTTGTGGATTTTGCTGTCAGAAACATTGGGGTCACAGCTAAACAATGAAGTTGGTCGGGTAAACGTAAACACGACATTTTTTCGTGCTGGCCTTACTTGCTTAGTCAGGGTTTCCACTGGACATTATATTTTTTCCGCCACATGTACAGAGGGGAGGATCTACGCCTACAAAAAATTATGCTTAATTTGATTTTTGTTCGCAACTTGCAGATTTTTTTTACCATTTGCGAAACTGGCGAATAGCAGCAGAAACAATGAAAGTAAACCAGTTATTGACCCCTGTAATAGAATCGCTGTACTTTATAATTGGAACATTTTGTTCTGTTTAATTTACTCTTGAAGTTGAATAAACCACTTTATAAGATAATTTGTTGTATTTTGTTTCCATGTAAACATGGCTCTATTCAATTTTGTATCTGAGAAAAATTAGTTCATCTGTTATTGGAGGTACTTCAGTTGAGATTTAGGTTGGAAAAGTTATTAATTCTCAAAAGTTATTAATTCTCAAAAGTTATTAATTCTCAAAAGTTATTAACTCTCAAAAGTTATTAATTTTCAAGTTGCATTCAGTGCCCCTTTATCCCTCCGAGAATACAACTCATAACTTACCATTTTAGTTCTAATTTAAATAAATTTCCGCGCACTCCCATCAGCAGCAAGAGAGTTTAACCCCCCTCCCCCACACCCTCCCATTCATTCAAAGCTGGCTCCGCCCCTGGTCATGATATTAGTGAAGTTCATGGACCTTTTTCAGCAGGGGGTATGATACCTGGTGAACTGAATCTACGTTTAATTCCCTCTGTAATTTTCTCCCTGTACATATTAACATAATGATCCCACCATGGGTTGGTTGAAGTAATTCTCCGAATGATGAATTGATCAGATAAAATGTCTGTGCACACATACAGGGTGTAATCTTGGCCATAAAACATATGGAGATGGAAATGTAACATTTCCGGGGATAAAATGAAGTTTATGATGTCTTGAAATCCAGAAATTTAACCTAAAAAATCAGCTGTGTTAGTGAATGGATGTATTGTATTTAAATTTTAATGTGCCGTGGATTTATTGCAGATATGTAAGATTGAACAATAGTGAACTGTGATAGATTTGAGCAAGCTTTCATCATTTGGGATGTTTGATTATGACTCTAAAAGTTTACACAGTTTTATTTTCATATTACTGAGATAATTGCTGACTTGTGGCATTGGATATGTTCATGACCATTGTTTTTTATCTCATAGACCGCTAATTACTGTTTGTGTAATGTGTCAGTGCGTGAATTTTTTTTTTGGTTATATCTCTATAAAAATATTGTACACAGGGCTAAGTTTGAATATTAATTGCAGGCTTCTCGAAACTGTCGGAATACTTGCCTGACATTTGGTCAGGCAAAGTTAGAATTTCTGTCTGACCAATTGAAAATTTGTCTGACCAAATATATTATAAATAAGTGATAAATGCTGTAAATTGTGCCCCACTGCTGGACATCTGGTCTGGTACTTGCCGAAAAGATATTAGGTCTGCTAAAAATTTGCCTGACATGTCCGACAGTCCGGCAACTTTCTGGAAGTCTGTAATTGTTTGACTCTCAGGCAAAATGCATTTTAAGGGCTGTAATATTTTAATCACCATGATATGTACCTTACTATTGTTGAACATCAGTAGTTATTCAATTAAACTATCAAACTGATCATTTAGTAGTATGGAAACTGTAGTTTGGTCTGCACTGAAAGCAGTTCTTTCAAGTGATATGTAATCTCTTCTTCATCATCATCATCATCCACTTCATCATCATCTGTTTCTTCTTCACCATTATCGTCACCTTCTTCATTACCATCTTTTATATCACAATCACCATCTTCTACATCATAATCATCTTATTCATTATCAGCTTCTTCATCAAAGTCATCATTTTCTTCATCACCATCTTCATCATCATCATTGTCTCCTGCTTCTTTGTCAACTTCTGCTGCATAATTTATGGCTTGTGCTTTATTCCACTTTCCATTCAGAGCGTAAGCATACTGGGGTGTTGTGATGGCAACAAAATTGATAAGTATACTCATATTGATAATAATGTTGCCTTGTTCAATGATATAAAACAGATCATGAAATCATGAACAGCTCCAAGTCATCAAAGAAGCAATAATATGAAAAAGAAATAGAAAGGCTTTTCGATTCATGTTTTGTTTGCACCAATTTTTGTATAAGAATTGTTCCCAAGAATGTTTTTCAGGAACTAAATTACTAATGAAGACTCTCTGATATTCTGAAAGTTATTTTTTATTATATTTCAAGGTTCTTGAAAATAGTTGCAGTTGGTAAAATTACGCAGACATAGTTTGGATTCATTTTATACAACTATTATAATCATTATATGTAGTTATTATGGAATAAAAACTATAGTTTGCAAATTGTTTCATGGAAAATTAAATGTTCAAGTGTTTCCTGTAGTTGGTGTCTGGATCACTCTCCAGTTTTGTGAACATGTTTCACAATGAAAAACAACCACAGTATTTCCGAGTGTTCTCTCTAATGCCTGAATTTTACTCAGAATAAAAAACTTAGACATTTGATATGTTCACAATAACTTCTTGATGGAGAAATTTATTCAGATTGAACTTGGGGAAACAAACAGACATTTTGTTAATGATACTTGTGTTCATCAAACAGAGTCTTAAAGACGTGAACCGAGATCTTTCTTGAAGAAACAAACTGTAGACAGTTTTGTGTCTGTGTGTAAGATTGATAAATTCTTACCCTAAACAGAAGGTACCACAATTCTGGATGAGAGATTTATTAAAGCATTAAAAATGCTTTCAAAGATTCAAGTGCAAATTGGAACAGTCATATGGTGTATTTTAGGTCTGCTTAGTTGTCCATTTAATCTTTGTGGATGAACTTATTCTGCTTTTTTGGACCAATAAACTAAGTGATTAAATTTATTGTTGATGTTTAACTAAAATGGCTCTATGATTAATTTAGTGATAGTGTTGTTAGTGGTATTATCACAAAGTTGGATTTAATGTTTTAAATTGGGGAATCAACTACTGGCTTTCACTTGAGTGTTCATTACAGCTTCACTGTAATTAGAATTATGCTGATGTGGGATTTAAAAATGATGCTTTCTAAAATTAGTGATATATGTGTGTCAGGGTTACCTTACAATTAATTGAAGCCAGTGATTGAAATTATTGCTATGATGGATGGAATAACTATTTGATTGTTATAATGATGTGTTGTACATTTAGTTAGTGTTTAGGGAGCTGCGTTTTGTCCTCTAAGCCAATTAAATGAGTGATAAACCGTTTTGCTGAACTTTTTTAATTGAGCGTAATTATTTCAATGTCTGTTGGATATCATCATATACAAGTTTGTGTTTGCTCAAAAGCTCAACTTGATTAGAAGTTAAACTCTTATGTCTTTACGACATTAAGAATGTTTGAATTGTTTTGATTTATTTCAAGGCCATATTGCTGTGGTATGAAATTGGGACTTGTGGTGACGTTCTCATGTTCTCATCTCAAGCTCAGTCCCTGATCTTTTATGGATGTATGGGTAATGCTAATGTAACACAAACAATGGTGGTACATTTTATGTTAGATTAAATGACACTGTTCCAACATGATGCATTGTTGGTAAATGTTGAAACTGATGTGAATATACTGAAAACCGTGAACAATAATTGTGCTAAAAATGAGCAAAAAATTCTCAAACCGTGTGAGAAGGATTTTTAAGTCTGTGAAGGTCAGCATGTGTAGTTGTCATAGTAACGAGGATATTTTAGCTGCCATGGATACAGAAAATAAACCATACAGTAAACCATCATCTGATGTTGAAATTGAGGATGATAGTGATAATGGAAGTAGTGTAAGTAACGTAATGGGAAATTCTATTGATACAATTAAACCTTACACTAGTGAGATGACTGTTAGGACCAAAAGAAATGATCTTAATAATAAGATACAGTCAAACCTATGTTTGCGGCCACCTCCAAATAAAGGCCATCAGTCTATAATGGCCACTTTTTGTCTTTCCCAAGGGTGGCCTTTGCTCACAGGTTTAACTGTAGTTTTTAGTGTGTAGAAATATAAGGGAAATCTGAATTTTACTTCATTTGTGACTTAAGTCAAAAGCCTTAAAAACTTTAAGCAATATGATATTCCATAAGTACTCAAAAATGCTACTTGGTTGGAATACAAAGCAAGACAAATTTTACATGATAGTTTGAAATGTTATCAGAATACTTCTTTCTTTCTTATTAGATTAGGAGTTGTCAGTAACATAGCTTTGTTGTGTTTGTGATGTGTTTGATGGCCTCTTGCCTTAATCCAGTGGTCTTTGGTGTCTTCATGTTCTAACCTATTCCCCTGCTTTCTGCTGACAGTTGAAAACTAATGCATCTTATTAACTGGTTCTGCACCATTTGGAAAATGTAGGTTAGGTATAGGGCCTGTAAAAGCGCAGAAAATAACAGCACTCAACAGAATGGATAGCGTGTTCTCTGTGACTGGCATGTGAATAATAATTCGCACATGGAACATACAGGAACATACGTGTGTTAAATTTCATTATGTGCAGGGATGGCATTTGACATGAATGAGTAATGGGAGTGAAGGAGGGATGACTAATACAAGGTATTTGAACTTGGGACCTCTTGGTCACCAGACTAATGCTTCATACTATCTGCCAATAATAAAAGACCCTGAAGAATTATAGATTGTGGCTAGAAGTAGCTGGTAATGATTTAGATAACTGGCTCATTTTTTACTGAAATATTGTTGATAAGGCATTAAACTCAGCATGCAAATCTTGATTTTCTCTTGTCCCTGCTATTTAAATGTAAGTCCCGTATGTTATGAGTGACTAAGCATGCAAAATGTGTGCAAATATTTGATTTTTTTTTTGGTATCCAGTGAACTAATTCTTTGAATGATAAGCCAGATGTGAAATTTCTTAGAAAAAAAATATACAAACGAGACAGGTATTAGATCACTGAACAATTAACTCGCGTATGGTAAACCAATTATCGATGTATACTCTACAGAAAACATTATGATAATTGATTGTGTTACACTATTAACCACTTTGTATCAATCATATCATGGCACGGGTTGATTGTTCATAGGGGATTTATTTTAGGAATCAAATATAGGTGTGGTACTTGTTTTCTTTCAAACTCGCAGATAACACAATCTCTTTAAAATCAGATCTACATATTTGTACTAACTGGCTCCTGTTCTACTGACTGACATTCTGAACACTTGTATTTTACATACACTTTATTCACTCTTATTCATCTGTTTGCCTCTCTATCTGACTTTTCATACGATCCATTGTATTCACTTAGTTTATCAATCCATCCGTCTGTCTCATTCTCTTCCATTTCCCATCTGTCCGTCTGTCCATTCACCCATTCATTCTATTCCATCCCATTCATTAGTCCATTCCTCTATCTTTCTGCTCTGTTTGTTTGTCTTCATTCGTCCACCTGTCTGTCTGTTGTCTTCCGTCTGTCCTAGGTGTACGCTGCTGATGTTGGTATATTATTTCGAATGCTTGAACTTTTCATCTTCTTTGACTGGTACACCACATGTTAGATTTTGTCAATAAATCATTAATCAGGAAACCAGTCCAGGCCTTGTTGTTGTTATCTTTATGGTTGATGGAGATGACTGATTATCAATGGATCAACTGTTAAGTGCCAGTTCATTTTTAGCTTGTCTGTTTCAAAGAAAAAGTTGACCTATTATGATCACTGCAACATCATCATTGTCATAGTTGTTGTTGTCGTTGTTGTTATGCAAAAACTTTAATGAAGCCCATTACTCAAACACTGTTTAAAGATTTCAACACAACTTTTGGTATACTTGATTATCATGACAAGGCACAATTGCGAGACAAGAGGAATTATTCTGAAAGTTACATTTTGGAGTTATGCCCCTTTTGAACTCAGAATTTTGATTAAAATTTCTTATTAATAAGAATAATGTAAAACAGACAAGCATTGACTCCAGCTCTGTAGAACTCTAGTTTCATATTCCTGTAATAAAAGGGTTATATTATCAGATAGTTATTGCAATTTACTGACACATTCAATACTCCATATAAAACTTGTTGCTGACCTTTAAGGCTGACCTTTATGGCTGACCTTTGCGTACGACCTTTGTGTACGACCTTTATTACCAACTATTGTGATTGAGCTTATTTACTGACCTGTGTGACCAACCTTTGTTACTGACTTTGTGACTGACCTTTGTGATTGACCTTTGTGGTTGACCTTTGTGGTTGACCTTTGTGGTTGACCTTTTTTACTCACCTTGTGACTGACCTTTCTTATGGACCTTCATTGTTGACATTTTTAATTGACCTTTGGATCTGGCTTTTGTGAATGACCTTTGTTTTTATCCAATCAGTTGCCTTTTCCAATGGGTATTTGCTTCAAAATTCCTTCTAACATCTTCACCTAACAACTAGTCTGACCTCAGTGAAACAAGTATGATAAAAATGTTTCCATACTGTGAGAGGCTTTCCTTGTATTGGGCCTGGGTGGGAGACATGGCTTTGCTTCTTGCAAGAAAATGGTGACTGTACCATAATCATACCTGGCTATTCTCCCGCTGGTGTGAACATAAACAGTGTACTGTATTAAATACGTAGATCTTCAATCAGATTTATTTCTATTTTAAATCATTGTCTATCTACTTAACACTGTTCCAAAAACCTCAGAGGCATTATCTATTACGTTCTCTTATCTTATTAAAAGTCTTAGAATTTTAAATGTTCCCTTGATTGATGATAGTGTTAATTTATTGTATGATTAAGTCTTAGATCAGTTATGTTGTATTACAGAATCTGAAGTTTGATAAATCTGATGTAGAACACACTTGAGGTTTTGTTGGAATTTTTTGCGAGCCCTCTTGGAGCCCTCAGCCCCTATCAGTATCCAAAGATTGTATTAGAGCCCAAAACCCCTATAAGTATCCAAAAACTGTGCTAACTTATCCCCTAATATTTTTGCTACCCTATGACTGGTTACAATTTTTGTAAGTTGCTGTAAGAAACTTAAGTGTCTGTGCCAAAATAATAGGGTAACTGGAAACACAACTATTTTTTTTCTTGCCTTGTCAAAAAAAAAAAAATAACCAAAGAAATTCTGGTTTCTTATTTTTCGTACTGTTTTAGCATTCATTTTAACAAATTAGAAATTGCTTAATGCTTATACAGTAAAAAATGTATTTGCAACCACCTCCAAATAAAGGCTATCCTGTGAATAAAGGCCACTCTTTGAAAGACCATCATGGATTATATAGAACAAACTGACCTCTGAACAAAGGCCATCTGTCAATAAAAGCCATATTTTGACTTTACAAAGGAGGGCCTTTGTTCATAGGTTTTACTATAAGTAACAGGTTGAAACAAAACATTGAAGTACTTATGAAGCTATTTCAAACAATAATAAAATGCTTTGATCTTCCGCTATTTTCTACACATTATGTGAAGGCATGTAAATATTCTGTTTGCTATGAGAACAATTTGAAAATGATGAAAATTATCTATGAAATTGCAGTTTTGTGATAAATTATTCTAACAGTATGCATTTTGTAGTTGCTACGGAAACTATCAAATGTCACAGATACTGTGTGTATTACTTTCCATGGCAATATTTTTGCACGTTTTGCAAATCAAATTCATGGAAAAATATCTGGTCTGATTATTTGAATCTGAAGATTGAAAATAATTTGCAGTTTGTAAAATTATTGTAAATTATTTTATAGGGGGAACTTCATGTATCCAAGGTATGTTTCACCATTTAACATTACTCCAATAGCCATTTGGTCATTGGTGACTTTTCCAGCTGAAACGGTTGAGGAAAATCGCAGGTGTACTCCAGGGAAGAACCACCATCTTCTGTAAACTAGCTAGACAGCTTGTGTACAAGCTCTATAAAAAAATTAAAACATCATAATCTATCCATGGCAACCATTTGTCTAGGAACATTTATTTTACTGCAATAATTTGCACGTAACAGGGACCCCCCATCTACTCCTCTGTTTTACAGTGTGCAAAGATTGTTTTCTACTTAATGGGTTCAGTTTTGGGTATTATCAAGGCATTTGGTATAAATATCAATTTTTCAGATTTTTATTTCAGCCGGGGGATTAGTAATAAGGAGTGGGGCATTAATTGGGAATATTCAGCTATACAGATTATCACTAAAAAATGTCAGATAAATATCTGTTTACAGTTGACATTTCAGCACATCATCCCAATATCGCTATTGTTCTATTTAGTATTTTTTGGCATCTGTTTGATGGTACGATTAACATTTTGCTGGAAGGGAGACAACTCTTGGTCATTCAACATTACTTTGTCTCTATTAATCTCCCTTGATTTTGCTGAACTGAGATGATAAAAACTTTTATCAGACAAGCAGCTGTTCTTCTTTGATAAAATTGTGTGAACCATCAAAATGTCTGAGAATTCTACATACTTCAGGTACTTGTGTTTATATTTACATCATAGAAATAAGGTAAAAAACATCAAGCATATTAACAACCTGATCGTAAAACTTCTTCCTAAAGATGTACCAGCATTTCTACAGTCAGATTCATACTAGATTTGTGTCCGATAGTGAATTGTTTGTTTGTTTATTTCACAAGTATGTCAGTGCTGGATGTGTTACCGTGGTTAGATAGAAAATTAGAACCTTAAGTGATAAATCAAGACCTAGCTGGAAGGAGCTGCCATCCTAGCGGGCTAAATGTATATACAGTGCAACATCTCCAAAGCAGCCTCCTTTTGAGCAACAACCTTACTTCAACGACAGCATGATTTTTTCCCATCGTATGATTTAACTGTTAATTTAACCTCTATAGAGCTACAACCTCTCAACAACACATGATTTTGCTTCTTCCAAAAGATGTTGCTTTGGAGAGGTTGCACTCTTTGTGGTAAACATGTTTTTGGTCTGTGTGGCCATTTTAGGCTTTAATATGCTATTACACACCATCTCTTCCATGTGCTGGCAGTGGCAGCCTATGGCCTCCATGGTTGAGTGGGGAAAGTTTCTGACATGAAATCACCTGTTCCCCTCTTGCTGCTCTGAGTTTATATCCCACCTGTGACCAGAAAAAATCACTTGTGAGGAAGTTGTCCACCTACTTTATGAAATGTTGATGATTCTTCAGTGGTGTACCAACAGGGTCTGATAATGAAGCAAAAAAATAAAAAAAAGCCTAGCTACCTGCTCACTGTTAAAAATTTGGGTTGGGTAACTGCAAACCACATGTTTGTAAGGAAAGCCTAAATAGCATCATCATAGGTGGATCCAGGATTTATAGTTGGGGGGGGGCGGAAACTGAAAACGTAGACGGGGGGGGTCCAGGTCCAGGGCAAATTGTATGTTATGTCATTGTGTTACTGTAACTGCAACTTATTGCACATGTATTTTCATGTAAATATCATATTTCATGATGGAAAAAACCTTTGCTTACTCAATTTTTTTTTGGGGGGGGTGTACGCCAGGTCCGGCCCCCCCCCCCCGGATCCACCTATGATCATTGGGAATAAAACTAAAACGAAACTGTACTGACAAATCACCTTTTAATCAATTACCTTGTTACTGTTACATGTGCCTGTATATTTATTTATCTCTTTTTGACAAGTCAGTCACCTCTGGATGTAGGTACACAATCATTACTTGTATTTATTTCATGTCTCTTTCTATAAATGATTATTTTCCTAAGAACCTGATGAGGTTATTGACTTGCCTTTATCAGACATTGCTCAGAAAAAGAAACATGAAAATTCCTGCTTTCTTTCACTTTCACTTTACTGGTACAGTCAAACCTGTGAATGAAGGCCACCCTTTGGAAAGTTAAAATGTGGCCTTTATTGACATATGGCCTTTATTCAGAGGTCAGTTTGTTTTGAGTAATCAATGAGGGGTTTTCAAAGAATGACCTTTATTCACATGGTGGCCTTTATTTAAAAGTGGCTGCAAACACAGGTTTGACTGAATATTGTTATAAAAATGTTCACACATGATTATTATTATATGATAGGTACTCTGAGATTCTCAAGATAAATTGACCATAAAATTTATTGTGATTGAACAAACAGACCCTAAATGTTTGTTCCTGACCCCCACAAATGTCAGTTTATTCAGTCATAGGTGATTTCTGCTGATCATGGATGCTGGTTGGCTGTTGTTTTGTGGCCTTATGAACAGGGATTTTGTTCAGTGGGAAATGGTCATGGAAATTGTTGACAGGTGACTTTTGTTTGTAGATGGACATTAACTCAGATTCGGCTGTACATTTATGTACATTTATCATTCCTGTCTTTGTTGTAATAGGTTACAGGCTGTTTCCCCCCCCCCCCCGACAATACAGGTTATCAATTCACCTGGCTTGTTCTTTCTCCAATATGTCTGATGTCACAAATCAGCAAGACCTTAAAGTAGGATTGGGTGTATTTTCTTCTTGTAAAATATGTGTTTCACCTAACGAACAACCAGTTCTAGCCTGCAAAAATGATGTACTATACTTCAATTCACCTGTGAGCACCCTGTCGAATACATATATTAATGACCTTCAGTTAGAGTCCGTGTATACGTGTCTTAGATTGTCACATTAATCACTGCTTTTATAATACTCTTTCGGACGGGAAATGAGATCAAAGTGCAGGAGGTACCAATAGGAATTTGCGAGGCAATGCTTTTGTTTCTTGTATACAATGCATATATTCATGTATATACTTGCTAATTACTGACCTTGGCAAAAATGGCAAAAATCAATACATAGTCACCACATGTCTTCTGGACTTGGGGAACAAACAATATTTACCATATCTGCTAGCTATGTACATTCAAGGTATACAGTGCAACCTCTCCAAAGCAACACCCTCTGGGAGAAGCAAAATTATGTTGTTTTTGAGAAGTTCTTGCTCTAGAGAGGTTAAATTAATAGTTAATCGTTCAGTAGGAAAATTTCATGCTGTTGTTGAGGGGAGATTGTTGCTCAAGACAGAGCTGCTCTGGAGAGGTTGCACTGTATTTGATTTGACTGTGTCAGGCAAAAGAATGAAATTCATGGGTTAACTTCTAAGGCGTAGAAAAGAACATTTTGTTTCTGGTTACATGCTCATTAAGGATAGGGTAGGTAGGTAGGGAAAGTTTTTTTGGCGTGAATTCTTTGTACTATTCTCGGGAGCCGCTGTTGAAATTATTTATGTGCCAAAAGCTTTTTATCTTAATGATTGTTTTGGGGATTTATTGTCAGCTGTTAAACATTTGAAATGTATACCAAATGCAAGATTTTTAAGTTTTAAAACTGCTACCATAGCTCAGATATGTCTGTGAACATAATTTTTATCAAGTTTTATCCGAGCCTTTGTCTGTGTGCTATCTTGTTCTGTTTTATGCTTAATTTATTTCAACATTTCATTTGCATTTGCTGTTTGCACTGGTTTGAAGCATTCATTATAGACTGATAGACAGTGACTCAGGCAGTCTTTGAGGTAGGATGTTGCCACTATCAGCCTCGTACCTCTTTAATGGTCGATTAGCCTTAAACCATTAGTCAGAGTCTGACTACTTGTAGAGAATTTTAGATTTATTCTATGACTCCTTACTATCTACCACTTACCCAATGTCAAGGTCATAAAACTTGAGAGCATCTTAAAGCTTAGTCCAACTAAAATATTTTTTACATGGCCCCTGCTCATTGATTTCCAAAATCATTTATGAAATCAACAAACCAGAAAGCTGAATTAGTAGGGCTCAAATCTGAATTCCCTTGTATTATTGATACATCTTTGTTTCTTCAAAATAAATTAGGATGAATTAAAAGGCTGTTTATGAGATTTGAGCTGCAAGACTCCATTATGCAAGCAGACTATGTTATTCTTCTCTCTCTCCCTCTTTCACACCTCCCCACCATCTTCCTTATTATCTCCCTCCATTGCTAACTTTCCCTCTCAGTCCTTATCTCCCTACCTTTCATTTCTCCCTTCACCCTTCAACCTATCTCTCTCTCTGTCGTCCCCCTCTTTCTCTTGCTCATTTGCTCAGTCAAGTGTGGCTTGATCATCTTCACCATGTACAGACTGGCCAGATAAGATCAACTTGGTCTGTGGCATGTTAAACATACTCTCACTTGTACTTACAGTGCATCAGGGCTATGATTTGTTTCAATGTTTATTGACAGTATGCCAACTTTCTCAGAAAACTACTCACCAGTCAGGAATCCAAGATGGCTGCCGACTTTGCAGAAATCTTCTTAGAATTAATGTGGATTGTTCATTATTGTGTTAACATCTGACACTTGTGATACAATTTCCGGGTAGAGTTTGGATTTTTTCCTGTCACACTTTTTACAGTGCTTTTTTGTTTTATGATGTTTTTATTGCTGATATTTTAAAAACAGATTTAGATATAAACATTATATTGTTGTTTATTGTGAAACTGTTTCCTTAATCTGTATGAAGAAAGTGTTTAAATATTTCCGGAAAATTGTGAAAATTCTCGTTAAGGTGAGTAAGGGGTGGGGTGATCGTTTCTTTGGTTTGTTGATGATGTTTTTCTTACTTTAAGTAAGAAGAGTACAATGTTTGTATACAAATACATACGTTATGTTGCCTAGGTTACTGAGATTCTGCAGTTCTAATAAAACTGTTGCAATAAGTGTTTTAATAACTAATATATGCACATTTTTCCAAGGCAATTTCAATTTAAACATATTGAAAAATATTTTGCTGCATAAAATGAAAAGATTAATGTTAATATATGTATTCATATACTGGTCTCCAAACAAGACTTTTAAATGACTGTTCTGTAGTATTGACTGTGGTACTACAGAACACAGATCCGGGTTCGAATCCTGGTCACTGCAGGTCATACCCTTCTATGAAAATTTGACAAAAAAGTCAATTTTTCTCCATATGTTGAAAAGTTGCCGGCTCCTACTGGAAGGGTAAGTTAGTACTGGTTAGTATTATCAATTAATTGTTTGAAGCCCAGTCTTAGATGGAATCCTTTAACATACTCATTGCCTAAAATAAATCTCTAACCTAAAATTGGCTAATTTAAATCTTTAACTTGCTGATTGGCTGATTTTAAAGTAGTGCTCAGAAACAGCCAGTCAGTGACTTGGGTTTTTAAGTTTTTCTCTATTTGTACTTTGCTGAAAATAATACTTCATTGCTGTGTATATGTCCATAAGCTCAGACCTGTACATGACTTAAGCTAATTCGTTATTGAGTAAAAACATATGAACAAGCATAAGAGATAATGTGTTAACTACTCAACCCAGAGATTCTGAGTTCAAACCCAACACAGGCCACATTTCCTCATTAAATTCATGTTGTCTGTTTAATGAAAAGCAGGTTCTGTTGAGATTCAAATCAGCAAAGCTTTCATCAGGATTCGGCTGAAATAAATTGATAGAGAAAATCACTGAGTGTGGAAGAAATCCTATGGTTATCTGGTGCTTCTATTTTAAGCATTTAGCATGTTCCCCAGGTTTTAGTTAGATGCACATGTTCATAAACTCTGATCTGTCTAATAATCCCTTGCTTTAATAGGCCAAAGAAAAATTAGTTGTGGTTACCGTTAACCTGCCGACATTAATTTTTGGCACTGACACCAAGGTTTCTGATGGCAAAGTATACATTCTAGTATTTGTGTATGAATTATACCTTGTTCTCATAAAACTAGGTTTTAAAAAATGAGAAAATGTGTTTGACTTTTAACTACCCCAATTTTTGGTCAAGTGACTGTAAACATATTTTTTCTAGCCTTACAAGTTCAGTCTATAATCAACACCTGTTTTAAATGAAATAAACCTGATTTGCTGACACCAGGATCATGGTCAGTTCACCTGATGCTCACATATATAATCGGTTGTTTGAAAACAGGTAACTTAAAACACTGCTTTGCCTTGGGAACTATATTATATCCTCATTACTGCTAGAGTCTTTTGCAAGAAGTTAACAGGAGATGCCAGAATACTATTTGAAAGACTTTTATGATTAAAAGTTGCCACATTAGCTCAGTTGTCTCTTTGAGACAAGGGGAATTATGGTTTCCATTGACAGATCATGATATATAGGTATAAATGATCTTGTTTTTAAGTTGTGAAGAATGTATCTGTTTGATGTAAACTTAATTGTTGATGAAATGAATGACAGACACGTTTTACTGATTAAGTTCAAATGTAATGTTTGATTTAGGGCCCATATCAATGTGTTGTCATCAATTTTATCTTTTTTATTGATTGATAGATTTTAAGGCAAGCCATAATTTCTGTAAAATTAATGATTAAATCATATAAGTCTATAATTATGTTATGGCAAGAAAACAATGTCATGTTTACCTATTTTTTAGCACTGACACTACAAGTATGAAAACATTTGGTCATGAATCATGCCTCCTGTTCTCACAAAAAGGTGGGTTTAGAAAAAGGTTTATTTACCATCCCAACGTATATTTTTGTCAAGTAGCCTTAAACTTGACTATTTTTTTGTCTAGCCTAGTCTAAAGAATTTATGGATTATTTGTTAAGTTTTTGCTTTTCCAAGTTGGCATCTATGTTCTTTTAGTCTATTAATCCCAACAAAAAGGAGTTTATCATGGATTTCTTCAGACTGGTACCATATTTCTTCATTGTCTGATGTTGTAAAATACCTTGAACAGTTGCTAGAATAGGTAAACCAGTCCAGAACAATTATTATTTTAATGTGATGAGTAGTTGATGCATCTGGAAGTAAATACAAAAAAATATTTCAGGTATAGTTCCAAAGTGTTATAACTACTGCATAATCAAAACTTAGTTACAGCAGTTACACATGCCGTTACCCTGACAGTGGAATCATATCCTTTGTATGCCCAAGATATTTTTTGTCAGCTGTTCAAAAAAGAATTGCACATATGTTTAAATTTCACAAGATATATGCTGATAGTCTTTGAATGTTCAATGGCAGACGGAAGATTGATAAGAGAACCCAAATGAGATGGTGCCCTAAAGAAATGTTTTTGCCAAAAAGATTTTCTTGAAGAATTATTTTTGGTTTCTTTGTTGCATTTAGCAGCCTTGATTTTTGTGTTTTGAAAAACATGTAAGATGTAGCATTATGCCTCTTTATTTTGGGCTTCAGCACTTAATACTAGGAAAATGCAATTCATTTAAAGATGTGTACAAAATATTGCTTAATTACTTCAATTTTGAATACGTGAAGTGACCCTACACTCTCGTAACATTCTTGACTCTCAATCATTATAAAATCATTCAAATTTTATCCATTCCAATCAAAAAATGAAAAGGAATCCCACAATTTGACTAAATAATCTTTGAAATAAAACCACCCCAGGGGGAGGGGGCCAGTTATTAGGGGCCATTGTAATAAGTAGCTCCCCGATATGTTAAGAGATTATGTGGAATTGAATCGATTAAGACTGGTCGTAACTATATGTAGTTCTACTGGTCACATCTTATGATCTTCTCTTCATGTCTTTTCATTTCTCTCCATTTGTCCATTACACCTCCCTCTTCATCTCTTCTTTCTTTCCTGTTTCTGTATCTCCACTGTCTTTCTTACCCTCTCACCCATCCTCCCTTCTCCCTCCCTTCGTATCCTCCCCTCTCTCTCCCCTCCCTACCATCCTCTTTCTCCCTCACCCTCTCTTAACTTCCCTTGCCTTCTCTCATCCTTCCCTTTTACATCCTCCATTTTTCCATTTTTCCTTTCTTCTCCCTCACTCCTCCTCTTTCCCCTCTGTCTACCTCTTCCTTTACCTTCTTTTCGCCTTCTCCCGTCATCTCTTCTCCCACCCCCTTCCCTAATCCTCTTTTTCTTTTTCTCCCTCCCCTCTTTTCATCCTTCGTTCTAGTCTTCCTCTCGTTCCACAAATAAATGATAAATTATACTATTAGTTCAGAAAGCACCACACCCAATTAAGAGTACTCACAGGGTGGTGCCACTTATCTTTAGCTTCGTTTGAGTTCATGAGATTGAGATAATCTCAGCAATTAAAGTTAATTAAGGCTTATGGTAGACCTATCATTGTAAGCTGGGTATTTCTCATGGAGTTGTCAGATGGAAATCTTCTTGAATCTTAGTAAATTGCTTCAAGATCAGGAGTCAGTTCTGGTGAGTCATTTACGAGTTCAAGGAGTTATACTAATAGAATAAAATTTATTATGCTTCTCTGTTTTGTGGTTTTGTTTTTTATCACTGAATGTTAAATACTTCAAGGTCTGTGGTTACAAAATCTGAGTCTACCGAATCCAGTTTAGAGGCTAAAACTTTTGATTGGTTGTGTCAGAAATGAAATTTAAAAACTGACCAATCACCAGCCAGCAATTCAAGCTTCAGATCTGGATATTCAAGGAAGATGCACTGAAAAAAAGCTGGTTGAAAGCCACATAATTGTGTGTCTAGATAATTGTGTGTCTAGGATGTTTACAGTTTGATTTGTTAATATGTGGGTGTCTGTTTATTGTTGTTTTGTTGATATCTAGGAGCTTGTTTATTGTTGTTTTGGTGAAGCACTTGCTGTTTTTTTTATGTTGGGATGAGCAGATATTACATATACTTGCTGTGGGAAAATGCATGCTGTTGTTGAAGGGAGGTTGTTACTCAAGTGAGGGCCACTCTGGAGAAGTTGCGCTGTACTTTTAAGTCAATGGTCTTGCAGTGTTTATTTTAATCAGTTCTTATTGAATCATTTTATGGCATTGTAAGAGCCACGATATCACCTTGGATATTATTGTTTCAATATGTAGTTAGTCACTATGTGGGCTCTATCTTTTATCTTGATTTCTACATGTACACGTTCTGTATATATTCTATAGTCCTTATGTATTGATATATGATACATAGACTCACCTGTATCACCTGTGTATATTACCTGTGTATATGATCCGTGTACATTACCTGTCAGCCACCTGCACACACACAAACACACACACGCATGTATATACAGTAAAAGATGGAAATATTTGTTCCGTTCAGTTTCTTGTCATCCAGTGTCATGTTTTATTATTGTATCTGAGACAATATGTAGATACAATAAACCATGTTCTATGTAACAGAGCTGTACATTCAATATATGTAGTTTGTATGCCTGTCAGCCCAATAAGCTCAGTTGGTAGAGCGGCTGACTTGCAAGCTGAAGGCCGCGGGTTTGAGCCCTGCATCAGGAACTTTATTTTTTGCCTCCTATTGCATGGACATTGTTTTCTCTGCCTAGGTAAATCTGTATACAATAATAATTCTTGTGTAGGTTGCACCTGTGCATAAGGTTTGGTAGAAGATGTGTCTAGGGTCATTTGTCCTCCATCTT
Organism: Lutraria rhynchaena; assembly: GCA_008271625.1. Taxonomy (NCBI): domain Eukaryota; kingdom Metazoa; phylum Mollusca; class Bivalvia; order Venerida; family Mactridae; genus Lutraria; species Lutraria rhynchaena. Next base: position 1,635,935 of record VIBL01000089.1, on the reverse strand, counting down.
TGATAATTCATGTTGAGAAAAATTGACAGTTACTTGCGAAGAACAAGGTTAGCACTGGTACAGATCTCAGACCTACTGGTTAGGTCAACTGTCTGTTTGTATATAACTGGAACACCTTGGAAAACATTTAGTCTTTATCCCTGTTCTTTGATACAGCAGTGAAATAAACCTGGGGATCTTTAACAAATAGTTTTGTTCTTATATGATTGTCTGTTTTAGTCAGTACATGTACTGTTAACAGAGGCCACCCTTGGGAAAGACAAAAAAGACAAAAAGTTGGCCTTTATTTGGAGGTCAGTTTATCCGAAATGACATTTTTTTCAAAGAATGACCCTTATTCACAGTGTGGCCTTTATTCAGAAATGTCCGTTAACACAGGTTTGACTGTATATATACAAACACAGTAATCTTCATAAACCTGATTTGAAATTTTATATTAAATGTTTGAACCAGCGGTCATGTTTAATCATCAGGTTCCTGTCAATAAAAGTTGGCCATTATTGAAATTGACTCTTGATAATAAATACTTTGCTTACCATAAAAGGTAGTTTCATTATGGATGATTTATTTATTGCTATCAAATTGAGCTTTACACTTTCTTCACTAAATCATTATTTTCTATCGAATATCACATTCTCTCTAACCACTGTAGAGCACACTAACTTTGTGAGGCCTTATAATTATTTAAATCCAAGTTTTCTTAAACTTACATGCTGCTAATCAAAAATCTAAATTTTTAGTGCTGAGTTACAATATTTGTGTTCTTAGATTTCAGTACTGAGAATTTAGTACTGAGAATTTAGTACTGAAATTTTAGTTTTGTTGATATTCTCATACCAAGATGTCTGATATCATACTTAGAGACTGTGAAGACATAGCATTGTATTGTCACCTAGCTTGATTCATGCGCAGCTGAAGTTTCAGGTTGGAGGTTATAAAACTTGAGATTAATCTCTCAGCTGTATTCTCAATTTTGAGCTATCAGTATTCTCAAGTAACACCTGATAAGATAATATAACTTTACATTTATTATTCTCTGTATCGGACAGTTGATAAAAAATATCTACTTTCGCATTTGACATGAATACTTATTGATCTGTAGTAAGAATGAAAATGAGATTTGAGCTTTGAGACCGATCTCAAATTTTATAACCTTGGACCCAAGTGTCACTTGATATTTATTTCTTTATTTCTTCTTGACTCAACGATAAACATTGATATCAATAATTATTGATCCTTTTAATTGTTCTAAGTTTGTTATAACAAAAAATGATACAAAAATAAACTCTATACATGATTACTAACCATGAAATTATGTGATACCATTAATTATATATATGTCGGTAAATGTCAATAATAAGTTATTTGAATGTCAACCAGAAGTGTTGATACATAAACAGATTATTTATTTATAAAAAAAAACAATTATTTGTATGAATAAAATATAAACAATAAGCCATCATTGATTGAAGTACCATAATTTATCTAATACACGTTTATTAGTTTTAATGTATGCTGATCTGAAATATCATTGAATTGAAAATTAGAAATCATAGACATTGATTAGCTGGAAAAACTGCAAGATATAAATTACAGCCACATTATGAATATTCCAAATAATTTTCAAGGCTGAATTAGGGGTCAAATTAAGAGTTGTAAAATTGTGCAAATTATTAATACCAATTTTCTAAAGGCTTGAAATAACAAACGAAATTCAAACAAGGATGCCAAAATAAAAGTATTCAGTTGTGTTCCTTAAGTATTTAAATATTAGATCAAAGTACTTAAAATCACTGGAGTTTAAGGTCGCACCAACAGACAGACAGACATCATTCTGTGACTTTGTCAGCTTTAACCGTGGAGTAAGATCCCAGGTTTACACCTAGGTAGAACCACTGACCTTCTGCAAGCTAGCTGGACAGCCTCTCACATTTGAAATTTTGACTCAGGTGGGATTTGAACTCACAGTGGTGATTACAAGGCTGAGACTGTAACCACTCAAGCTTGGAGGCTTCACTGGAAGTCAAAATTTGACATCAATAAGCTGTGAATTGTTATGTTAAAGTTAATTCAAGTACTGGAGAATTTTAAGTTATTCATCACCATGGTGATAATAGAAATATTCTTTCTCCTCTGGTAATTACAAGTAGAAATCCTCTCAGGACCAGTTGAAATTGCTGTAGAACTAGTTTAAATTCTTCGGTACTATCAAAGTTTTGATAACAGTTAGTATTTCATAAAAAGTTAGATGTCTATTATTCCAGTTGTTTAGGTTTCTACAATTTTCTATTTTATTATTCCAGTTATGTTTCTCACATTCTGTACAATCAGTGCCAAAATATATCCCTAAAGTTTTTACATATTTATTAAATGTTATAACATAGAGTATGTTGTATGAAATTTCTGGACGAGTAGCCTGAGAATAATTTACCAAGCTCTATAATGTGAATAAGACTGGTATCTTACCAATGCAGTGATAATGTGTGTTAAGTCTCATGTTAACCACTTATGTTCAACCTGTATACAAAAAAAACATTTTTTGATTCATTTCACTATCTGACATGAATACTGTTCAGGAGACATGTTTTTACATCAAATTTAGAGATCATTGCCCATTTTCACTTTGTTTTAGTGGTGTTTAACCTAAATATGGACAAATATTACTTGCAATGCAGAATTATTTGTGACATTCATAACTGACACAAAACATGTTATGATAATTGAAGCATTTTGTCAAAGTCATGTTTTTGTTATGTCATAATTGATGTATAATAAGAAATTAATTGTGAATTAACAAGATAATTACATGATTGTTCTGATGACATTTTGCTGAATATATAAACTGTAGATATTGAGTAAATGTATTGGCAAAAAACTGGTTTAGATTGTAAATTATTTTCATATCTTTCTGTTTGACTCCCTTCAAATGACCAATTTAACAGAAAGTCTTGGCATCCTATTTTTCACTGGGATTTATTGTCACACTTGGTCATTTGGCAACTTCTCCAGCTTTACTGGCGGGGGGAGACCCCCAAGGCATATACCTGGGTAGACCCACTGACATTCTGTAGGCTAGCTGGACAGCTTCCTTTTGTATGAAATTTGTCCAGTCACAGGTGGGATTTGAACTCATAGCAGTGGGGGGGGGGCTTGTGATTACTTGTCAGGGACCATGGCCACAGAGGTCCCCTCCATGAACAGTATACAGTAAATACTTTGATGTTACGACCACCTTTGGAATTTGGAATGATCCCGTGTTTAATATCGAGGTGTCCTCATTATGAAGTTGAAATACAGAGGACATATTGAAATCTGGTCTGAGAGTAAGTGGTTATTATGGAAAGGTGGCCCTAAATATTGAGGCGATGGCTGAGTGAGGTTTTACTGTATTTATAGTTAAATATGGGGAAATGTGACTATGGCCATTATGGGGCTTATAACTCTAGGTTTAGAAGCCAATGCATCGCCATTACTGAAGATACCATTGTTCGAACTGTCAAGTCTGAATTACGATTGATTTTGTGTAAAACTGTATCAACTGTGTTATGGATACTGTGGTATTAAACAGTGCCTGTATAAACTCTTGAATTAGGCCAGAAAAAAATAGTTGTGTTTACAGGTACCCTACTGACCTTATTTTTGGCACTGACCCTGTAGCAAATTTCAAAGCACTGAAATAGTTCGGGATGGATTGTTTCTCCTAAGTATGATTAGAAAAAAAATCCAACTTTTTCAACTATGTGTACGAACTTGTTTAAGTCAAATATCCGTAAACATGCATTTATTTTTTAGCCTTATTGAAGTTCTGTGGAACAGTAATTGATGTAATTTATAATTGATGTAACGTTAATCAATTACACTTTTTCAAACGTTTTGAAACCTGATATTTTGTCTGGATCAATAATACTTGTTGGTGAACAAAAAGTTTGCAAAATCATTGCTCACCCTGTGAGTAAAGGCCATTCTTTGAAAAACCATCTCTGATTATTTAGAACAAACTGACCTCCAAATAAAGGCCACCTGTGAAATTAATGCCACATTTTGTCTTTCTCAAAGGTGGCAATTGTTCACAGGTTCGACTGTAACATTTTTCTGTTTTAGGCATCAGAAAATTTTTTTCCTGTCCCAGGAAATGTTTGGTTCAGATTTTTTTCATTTTTATTATCTATTTTATTTTTTTTTATTATTGGTACAGAAAACACTTCAAGGTTGCATTATTGTATGGAAAATACAGTAAAACCTCACATAGTAGTTTATCGTAGTTAATTTTTCTATTCCATCAATTTTCATCAAATCTGAAGGTTATTCTCCAATTGTGACGAAAGGGATGAACATTCAATAATTTCCTTTCTACAGCCTTATTAATCAACATTAGATAATCCAGTTACGTAGATTTCACTCACAATTCTGCTATAATGTTAAATGTGTAATAATAACATTGATTGGTGCATTAATTAGAACTAATAATGTCATGGCATTTAAATCTATTGTCCTCGTCAGTACAGTTGGGACCTGTGATTTGTGTCATGTGTCATATGTACTGATTTGACTTCTTCTGTGTATCATGGTGATAAAATTGTTGACAGGAATAGCGTGTGTTGTATCCAAGAATATTTCACTGAGTTTAGAAAATTGGAATATTATTGGGAATGTACCAAAACGTTGTTTTTTAAAATAACAATATGACATTCTAAGATCTGTGTATTAGTTTATGATTTATTCATATCTGTACTTTTGTTTTGTTTTGAAAACATTTATTTGTTGTTTATTGAATGAATTTTGACGTGACATTCAGTGGCGGAGGTAAAAATAGATTTGGCTGTATGAAGTATGGATTATTGTTTCTTTGTTAAGTATTGGTGACAAATTTTTGGTTAATTTGAAATTTCTTTCAATAAAAGCCATGTGTCTGAATACCAACGATACAAACATTGGATTTAAGTGAAGCGAATGTAACTAAGACCTGGTGATTTGATTTTAAAGACATTAAACATAGACTGTGATTCACCAATCATTTCTCTCTAAGGATGTATTTTGTGCTAGTTAGCTTTCAGTATGTGGAACAAACTTACACTGAGGTATAGTATATCACTGATTGTATACTTAATGGCTTTAACCCTTTGCCTCATAAGTATATTTTGGACTCTTCCAAATTCAAAGCTAATGTACAAAACACCAATTTATGTAAGAAAATTTGGTTATTTCTCTCTGACAGAGTGGAAAACATTTTGGCAAAAGAAGCCATTACTCCTTACAAGCAATCGCATCTGCTTCAGATGCAGGGGGAGGGGGGGAGGGGATGATGTGGTTTTTATGAGGCAGGGGGTTAAATCCTTTTCTTATGGATGGGCTCTCAGGAAAAGTCAGTATTGGTTTCTTCAGATAAGATGTGATCATGATTCTTTTTAGGTTTTTCAATTTCGATGTTGCATGAGAATTCCATTTGGTTTAATTTGATTACATTAAAGAAGAAAACAAATCACTAATAAATATTTAAATCATTAATTAAATAGTATGTGTGTTTAAAAAAGGTGATAAGTCTGTTTCCCATCACATGGAGTTATTTAGTTTGACAGGATTGTCTCCCCTGGTTACACATAATGTCACTCCAGAGATTTGCAGGATTGTCTCCCCTGGTTACACATAATTTCGCTTACTCCAGAAATTGGCAGGATTGTCTCCCCTGGTTACACATGATTTCGCTTACTCCATAGTTTAGCAGGATGGTTACCCCTGGTTACACATAATGTTACTTATTCCAAAGTTTGGCAGGATTGTCTCCCCTAGTTACATATAATGTCACTAACTCCAGAGTTTGGCAGGATTGTCTCCCCTGCTTACACATAGTGTTACCTACTCCAGAGTTTGGCAGGATTGTCTCCCCTGAACACATTTAATGTCATTTATTTCAGATGTCTCTTCACGCTGTTGTCTGGTCTTTAAAGTTGAAGACTCCCTCTGGTCCATCCAAATTTACTAAGGTCAAGATTAATTGACAGATTAATTCATCTCTGTTAGATTTCTCACTAAATTATTCTTGCAGACACGTAAGTGCTTTATCAGTTTGTTTAGAGCAGCTTTGCCATGTAAACTTAAATTTGATTGGTCAATCAAATGTACACTTAATTTTGATTGGTCAATCAAATGTTCTATAGATAGTTTGTTTATAACTTTCCTCAAATCAATTGAAATATGAAATAGTAGGCTCCTTCGGAAGAGTGATTATGGCACCAAACTAGTAATCACTAGCCCCTCACTGCTGTGAATTCAAACTCCACCCGGGACCCCAAACTATTCATATGTGAGGAAGCCATCTGGCATTGTGGCTGGAAAAGTTGCCAAATAACTGGTAGTGTGACGTTTAACCCCTGTGGATAAAAACAACAACAAAAAAATGTGTTTCTTTTTTTACTGTTCTTTCTTATGTACGATTCTTAAATTCTTGTATAACTGGATCCAAACTTCAGTTCTGTCAAAACAAATGATTAACTATCTCTCCAATACCATTGGTTATTAATAAGCTTTCAGTTGTATTTGCTGTTACTTAGCAACCGCATGATTCTAAAGAAAATAACACAAACATGTGAGTTTCATCAAAATTACAAAAATCATGCTGTCTTAATGACTGGAGCTATGTGTAGACACATCTTGTAGTTAAAACCATTGTATCATTGATAATATAAACGCCATAAAACACTTGCCAATGGCTTGACAAAACATGGGAGAGTTTATTCATACTACAAGTCCCTGTGCCTATCCTGTCTCCGGATATGGATTTTGGGAGGACAGAGAGCAGACGGATATTTACACCAATTAACATCATATCACTTCTTGCAATAGAGGGATTTCTAATTGAATTTGACTAGTTCCGAATTGATCAGTTATGAATGAAAACTTTGTTTTATTTTTCTCATGAATTCATTCTCTGTCTATGTGAGGAATTACTGTGTTGGATTGTATCCAGGTATTCCATGTTGTAGTTCTGTAGTTATCTGCAGATTATCTGTACAAACATAGCAACCGCATCAAGTATAGACTGGTTACAGTTACCGTGGAAACTTGTTTTAGGAATTATTCTGTACTCTTATTGTTTTTATACAGTTTTCCTGGACTGTATACTAACCAGTACTAACTTACTCTTCCACAAGGAGCCGGCAACTTCTCTACATATGAAGGAAAATCGACATTTTTGTCAAATTTTTATAAAAGTGTATGACCTGCTGCGACAAGGATTTGAGCCCGTTTATGGCCTTTATTGATTGGAAATGGGAGAATTGTGACCCCTCCATCTCTTGATCCTTCATCACTTCATTGTCTGCTGTGCCATATTAATAGTCTTTGGGTTTATCAAATTTTTCTTTTGGGTATGTTAGCATCTAAATATGTGACTGACAATGATGTAATTCTTGCATTATTTATTAAAAATTTGTCACACAAGGTAGCCCCAGTGTCTCTCATTGTACGGATATTCAGTGTTTTACTCTTGTTAATGGAGATGATATTGTAGTCAGGACAATATAAGGGAACAACATTCCCTCTTGGATCCAATTAACAGTCAAAGCATTGCATGCTCAATGTTGGTGCCAGTGTTTCTGTAATGAAAGGGGAGGTCACTATGGTAAACTGATAGTTATTTATGTAAAGGGAGATAACTAATAGTGTCAGATAGCATTTTCGTATAGGGTAGATCACTGTGGTCAGACCAAATGTTAAACTGGTCCCCCATTCCATGTTGCAGTGCACAGAAGGTACACCAGAGTCAACGGGTACTAGTTTAACCAAATGTTACAAACAAAGGGGAGATCACTCTGGTAATCTGAGTTAAAGGAGACTACGAGGTACAAATGTTGTTGATAAGGATACAATTGATGGTAGTATACTATGGTATTCTGTTGCTAGTCTAGCTCCTGTTGTTGTAGATGATAGTCTGTTGTATCTCATACTGTTGCTGTTGTTAGTTTGGTGTGGATCCTGCAGAATGCTGTACATGGGATGGTACAGTAATTGTCTATTAAATACATAACTAGTGAGGAATTTTTGAAAATAAAGAATATCAATCCACTGTAATCAGAAATATTTCATCATGATGGTGTGATTAATGGATTGTTACAATTAATATTGGAATTATTGAAGTCACGGATCAGTTGAAATAAATTCATGTTGTCAGTCTGATGGACGAATATTTACTTGCTTTTGCAACACAAATATATTCATGATAAATTCTTTTATATTACTTTTTTTTGGTAATTGTTTAAGGTATAGATTACTAATAAGCTAGTTGTATTCTTCAAGATAGAAGCAAATTAAGTGAATGAAATTTAATTAATTAAAATTGAAATCATTAGAATATAGAAACAAACAATTTTTGATTATAAATGACTGCCTTTGATAGATAAAAACTATAATACTATTAATTGTTAAAATGATTTTATGAAGAAATCAAAACATAATTCTGTATACTATTATTTATAGTCATGTTTACATAAGTATGAATCACCGGGTCTGTTATCAACCTGAAATATTTTTTTATTAGATAGTTATGGTTGATGGAAGTCAGGTGTGACAATTAAGACTTAGTTATAATGTTAATAAAGCCAGAAAAAAGATAATTGTGCTTGCGTTTACTTCACAAAAAAAAATAGGGTAGGCAGATCACAAAACTTTTCTAATTTTTCTTCTAAACATAACTTTCATACTTGAAGGTCTTGGTTCTTTCTTATTTTTTTTCATACTTTAGATTTTGCTGTTTGAAATTTTAGGGTCAGCACCAAAAAATATGGATGGCCAGGTAAACGTGACTATATTTTTTTCTGGCCTAATGAATACGTTTCAATAAATTGCTAATTAAATGGTTCCAGAAGCATTTCAAAATAAGCTGTTAATTAATATTTAATTAGAACTTAAGTAATCTGTGATAGAAATCTTTGTTAAGTTTGACTCTGTAAAATTATCTGAATATGATTATTTTTTGTAGGATTTTGTTCTAAGGAATTCATTTTATGCTCTGTAACATCCATTAATGTCTTTGAAAACTCTTTGAATCGAAGTCCGGGTACATTCGCATTTAAATAATTAGATCCAGTCTGAGAATACTGCTTTTTCAATGGTCAATTTTGAAATATCAGCTCATTAACCAACCAATCAGCTGCTTCCAATTGTAATTGATCTGTAAGTTCAAAACTGTAATGTAAAATGCTAATAAAACAGTTTTTATTTAATTACAATCATTCATTAATTACAATTAAAGTACATTAAACAGGCTTGCTAACTTGTCTATTTATTTTCTAAGAAACACATTACAGGATAAGAACACCAAATGTTAAATTTTCTGTAAGACTAGAAAAATTCCAAAATTCTGAAGAGATAAATATTTTGATGTAGATATTTACATGTAGGATCGGCAAGGTACTTAGATAATGCCGTGTATTGCATTCTTTAATGACTTATTGGATACAGATTCGGTGGATTTTCGAAATGGAGGTCTCGTTAACTTCTTAGGACTACAAATATTTGATAAATTTGTGGAGATAACTCCAGGTAATACTTGTATTTCCTATCAGATAATGATGTTATAGACTCTTTTTTACCTGTTTGAAAACATTAGAAAGATGCGTAATAGTTGATAAGATGAGAATTGAAATGTAAAATATTTTACTAGCTGTAAGTACTTTGGAAGTATTGGTTGATAATTTTTCTTTACATTGATGGTGGAAAATTTTGGGGCAGAAATGAGGTAAAAGATTCTGAATTCAATTTTGGATAAAACAGTTTTTAGACATATTTTATCTTTGCAGTGAGGTTTTAAGTCTGTTCTTGGAATGTGTATGTGATGTTTTGGATTGATATGTACAGGTGAAGATTTCATTGTCAGATAATGCAATCGACTGAATTTTCTTGTTTAATTTACCTGTGAAACATTGAATCATTCCTTGGTCTTCTGATGGTGTAAACTCTCACATTTTGTCTTGTATTTTATCTAGTATTTTATCAATGAAGTTTCAATTTGTTGGATTCCTGAGTCTTGTATTTCTGAATACAAATATGCATCAATGTTTTGTGGTAAAATGTTTGAAATGAGATGTTTGTAAAAAGTTGTGTGTGGGGGGGGGATAATACTGTGATACCTTTTTTGTTTGTGAAGGACGATTTTTTGCAAATTTGGCATGAAGATCATTATGCCAATTTACAGCAATGCTACCATTCTCATGATCTTGTGATATTTAAGATGTTTTATTACTAAAATCAGAATATGTGCAAATTAATACTGCAGGAAAAGGTCTTTTTTTGTATTTTCATGAAAATTCGTGACACCAAAGTAGTCACACTATCTCCATAGTTATTGAAAATATTCTTGTAAATAAAGGTCCAAATTTAGTTCATACCGGGAGTATAAAAATTACATAATGTGTGATTAACGTTTTGTGTTTTCTGTTTATTTATATTTTTTACTTATGTTTTCAGTCTGCTGATGAGAAGTTGCGAAGTTTGACATACAAGGGACACAACTCTAGTAAATCAAACACAAACACATACTGTGGGGCTCAGAATGGGGAAGCAGATGATTCGAAAAATGCTGTGACCCCTACAAGGTCTGAAGCCCCAGATGTGCCTCCTCCACCTATACCATCTGCGTCAACCTTCAACAGTCTTCAAAGTCTGTCACATGACCTCCAGTCTAATTCTGATCTGACCAATCAGAGTAGGAGCAGTTTGATAGCAGATGAAGCTGAACTTGAAGTCCCTCCACCCATTTATCCAAAATCTAGAATTGCCATCATGGCTGAAAGACGTCTGCAGCGCAATAATAGAAAAAGTGGTGATGAAAATGTGTTGAAAAAGAGGTCACGAAGTGAAGGACCTCACAGTCGTAGAAAAATGAGAAATTCTATGCATGAGACAACAAAAACAAATCAAGTCAAACCAGCAACTAATGGAAGACATTCTATGTATACAGGACATGTATCAGACGACAATGATGTAGCGTTGCATTCTGGGAGTGAATCACCAGATTCAGATATGGCTGATCAACAATGGACTAAAAATCCACTTATGGTTCGAAAATCGCGTAAAACTGATCGGACTTCTAAAACTGACAAAAGGCGATCTGTTCAAAATGTTGATAAAAGTGCTGAACAACGAGGACCAAGTTTGTACCAAACAACTCAGAACAGGGATCTATTCATAGTGCCTAAAAAATCTGATAGTCAATTTAGTGGTGGCCAAAAATCTAAGTTTCAAAGAATGGAGGAGAATCGTAATAAGCGAATAGACATGGCTGTAACTAGCGATGAGGAATGTTCTCCACAGTTACGTATCTCACGCTTACGACAACGGGCTATGATGAGTTCTAACATGGGAAATAGTGCGAGTTATGAGGGTGGGATGAATATCGTACCAGTGAGGAATGATGGATCTGTAAATGCATCTCAAGAATTCATTAATGGCACTGATCGTAGCAGGCTGTCGCAATACGATGAATGTAGACTCAGTAAATATGATGAAAATTTTAATATCGACCAAGTAAACGGAATTCATTCTAAATCACAAATTGGGAAACACCCAAAGTTGCCTAATATACTTCCTGAATTTCTTCCTGAAAATAGACGCTCAGTGAATGTAAATTATCCGAGTGGTAACCATAGAGCTTTTGATCATGTGACTAAGAGTATAGCCAATCAGATTCAAAATGTTCCAGTGCAACAAATGATAACAAAACGTGAACCAGAGGTTTCAAATAGACAAAGACTCAGCCAGGGACGTGTGAAATTGTCTAGTGAGTCGCCAAAGTTACGGAATTTTAATGAAGTGAAAACAAGTCAACCAACGCAGTTAAAAAAGGCAGATCAGAAAATTGAACTCATTCCAAGGTCACCGAACAGTTCTAGTGATTCATTGGATGATTTGATTGAATCTAATATTCAGTACTTGGAAAGTGAAATTGAAAGTGGAAAAATAAAACGACAGTCTGGAAACTACTCAAATTATTCCTCGGAGAAAGTTTTGCAGACACAAGTGCTTAGGCAACCTTTACGACCACAAACACAAAGTTCTCATGTGAATGATGATGTTAGATCAAAAATTCATGATCCTCGAACATATGTGTCCAATAAGCTCATGTCTACTGTCACTAAAGTAGAACCCAAAGTTCAGAAACCAACTGTATACACTTCTCAGCCTATTTCTAATTACTCAAATTCAGTGACCCAGTCTAGGTCAGAATATTCAAATACTGTGTCACAGTCTAGATCAGAGCGTCGGAATATTCCAAGTTCAGGATCTGCTACATATAGTCCTTACATGCAAAGAAGACAATATGACACAAATCATGACATGTCTAAATCTGACAGTCATCTAAATGATTGTGATACTCAGTTTACGCCATCACAACATTCATTTCAAGCTCCCAAGAGTTATGCACCTTACCCTGTGTTGAATAAACAGACTGGTAATGTGATATATGTTCAACCAGATGCGAATATTGAAGAACAAATTCAGTTATCAGAAAACGGTTATGTGCCAGCAGTTGATTCTGGAATGTTTTCTGATGTTGAGTACAATATAGAAGTGTCTGAAAGAATTAAGAAATGGGAGAAAAAGTTGACTCCAAGTGAGTTAGAGGAAAGAAGGAAAGTGTTGAATACAATCAAGGAGTACGAGTCTTTCAGTGATAGTAATTCAAAAGACACGCTGCCCGACACACCAGTTGAAGTGCGCAGAGAACTCTGGCAATTAGTCAGTCCTACTGATAATTCTGGTGTTGGAAGACTTTCTGTGAACTTGACAAAATCAACAACATCAGTGTCGGATTCTAACATTCAGGGCCCATCAGGTCCATATTTCGAACCAAAAGTGGTTTCGTCAGAAACTAATCTTCACCGTGTCTTTCGAGTGGTCAGTGAGCCCCCAACTAAAGGAACTCAGTCGATTGATAGAACAATTTATCCTGATAGTCGTGTTGAAAAAGTATCTACGTCTAGCAGACGTAAAGTATCTAGTGAAAATTCTGGGCATACTCAAAGTATGAGTAATGTTACTTTAAGTGAATCTGAAATTGGTTCAATGCAGCAATCATGGCCGCCTATGGTTGTTGACTCTGATAGTGGAATCAGAAAATCATGGAGAATGTCACGATATGAAGATGAAATAAGTGAACTGAAAGAATTGGTGTCTGATAACTTTAATGACATCCGAAAAAGGTTTGATTCTGATATGAGTGAAACAGATACTAAACGTGCATCTTCACCAGTTTCAAGAGTGCCACCTGTTGGTCAACCTACAACTTCATCAGGAACCGCCAAATTGACCTTGAATATTCAGCCCGTAACACCTACCATCCAAAGATCTCCAGTAACGATCAGACGCAAACTTTCTGATCAAACTCCACCTGCATCTCCTGTTGTAGTGGTTACACCAAAACCAGAGAGAAAGGTACCAGTCTATCGAAATGTTCCTGTTGAAACAAAATCTGTTGTGACTGGTCCACCTACAGCTCCAAAGCAGACAACAGTAACTGAGCTAAAACCTCAAATGAAGTTGAACCCTAAGAATGCCCCTGAACTTTGGTCTCCTAATATGGAGAGTCGACAAGGTCTTGTTAGCATTGAAAGAGTGAAGGCCAGAACATTGCAGACAATACCTTTTTCAGAAGACCCAGTATGGAAGGATCTGGAAGGTCTTGCTACTTTTGAAAAACCAGAAGGTAACGATACTGCTAAGGAAGTGAACTTTGATGAGATAGATGAGTTATTAAAACTGGCAACTGGTGGAGTGGACAATTTGAACTCTAAACCAAGTTCTAAATTTGAGCAACAAATGAATAGACTTACCAACTCAGATAATTTCCTTGCACCAAATACTCAGTCAAAAAATGTAATGTCTCAAAGTTATTCACCTTCAATGTCACAACTGCATGCACCAAAAGAGAAACACAGGGCTTTTTCAGATTCTACTTTTCCTCCTGCTCAGAGTCAGACAATGCCTTCAAGTAAACATGCGTTTACTCCACCCACTATTCAACCTTTGAAATTGAACTCACAACCAAAGAAGAAATCAAGCACAAGTGCTCTTGATGAAGTGTTGGAGGACATTCGTATATCTTTACAAAAGAAGCCATTAAGTCCAAAATTGATGAAAAACTTAGACACTTCCGAAGATAATTCTTCAACCAATCTTTCACTGCAGTCTCCTTTGACAAAATCTTCAAAATCATTTGTGTTTCCACGGGAACAGAAGAATGACATAAAAGAACCAGTTCCAAATAGTACAGAAGTAATAAAATCATCCACAGCTACGCCAGGTTATGACAACACACAGTCATCATGGAAACCAGCACCTGCTGAAATACCATCACAACTTTCCAATGTACCGTACATTGATCCAGAATTCACTCAATTTCCTTACATCATTAATGGAAATTATCATCTTGATCCGAAACTGTTGTCTGAAAAGTTAAAAAACACTGGATTGGCAAATGATTCTTCGGATGACCATGTTGTGAAACAGAAAAAAGCCTTTACTGAACAAGCTCTGAATAATATTCTTAGCAGTAACGTTGGTAACCAAATATCTCAAGAAAGAAGTCGTAGTGAGTCTAAACCGAACATCCATGAATTAGATCAGTCAGTTGATGATCTGAGGTCACTGGCACAGGAAGTGGAGTTTAAACTTGGTCAAATTAAGTCTCGAATTGTTTCAGCTGATGAAGAACGTCTGGACAGTATTTTATTAGCGCTGCGTAAGTTTGCTCCAATTACAGAACAGACCTATTTTAATGTGAAATTTACACCAAATTATGATTCTGAGAGAGTACGGAGAAATAAACTTGAGGAAGCATTAGGAGAACTGGATAAAATGTATGAAAGCCTTGATTTAGATGATAAATCTTTGATGGACCGAGCGTCAAGGCGTGAAGAGACTATTGGCTTTGAAAGTAAACCGCAAGGAAAAAGTAGTGCAAAAAGTAGTTCCACTGCAAGTATTCAACTGTCTACAAATACTAACGGAACTCAAAATGCTGCTTCTAATGACACCAGAATTCTACGTAAATCTCAAATTGATGAAATTGAAAGACAAACACAAAATGAATTTGAAGACATAACAAAATCATTTCAAGTGCTTTTAGATGAAGTTACTAAGCAATGTCGATCCGTCGCTAGAGGATCGTCCAAGTACTCATCTACTGATCCAAATGTTTGTTTACCGAGTTCGTCTGTACCGCAGTATTCTAGTCAGCGTCCACCAGATGAGATAAGACAGGTGCCACCTCGACATCAGTTGAAACTCGACAGTTCTCAGCGATCTGTTCAGGATAGTTACAACACTGCTATAAAAGAACTTGAATCTGTTGCCATGGGCACCATGGAACAGCGTGAAGTCAAACCTGTGCAAAGTGTTATGTACTTGAATTTGGACAAATCAAACTCTACGAATCAGAATAAGAATCAATTACAACCCAGTAATAATTTAGTTTCTCCAACCAGAAATCTTGACATTCAGTTACAGTCAAGAACAACAACAACTGACAATAAAAACATGAAATCTAGTGTTCCCCATTCTGCTTCTTCTTCTCAATTTGTCTCCATGGCAACAGAATTTAATAAACCACTTGTAGCTGCTTCAATTACCAGAGATACATCTAGCAGTGATAATCAAGATGAATTGCAAAAAAATTCTGCATCGTTAAAAACTGAATTAAATATTGCAAAACAACCAAGTAAAAATGGAGGCCGTTTTAGGAAGCGTGGTAACGCAGAACACCGAAAGTCGATGCCTGCAATAACTAGAACTGTAGAAACGCAGACAGTGGAAACACAAACTGAACCACCACCGTCTGTGTCTGATATGAAAGAAAAATTTGAACAATTCAGAAAAGCTTCGTTACAAGATATGTTAGGTGACAGCTCGCCAGATTTAAAATATGATCGTCGATTATTAAGGAAACTGTCGTCTGGTCGAGTCATGGATGTTAGTTCTAGTGAAGATGAACGTGGAAGAGGGTCCAAAATTAGACATTCTCTAAGTGCTCCTGATATTGTGGCTCTTCTTTTGGATTTTGACAAAAAGGAGAGAATGGAACCCAAAGTTGACAAAATAACAAAAACAGCCCCAAAGATTGGAACGCCAAAGTCTGTGAAGCAAAGACATGATAAAGCTAGATTTCGCTCCTTGAAAGATGAAAGTAGTGTTAAACCTATTGATGTAGCAGTATCAGTGACATCAGATGACGGTATCGAAACACCAACAAGTAAACCACCAGTTTATCCTATTTGGAAATATCCGGGTCAAGTTGAAAGTCCGCCTGCGAAAAAAGCTGAATCAAAAAAAGCACCTTCTGTTGTTGATCGCGATATATCTAAAGCGGCTTCTGACACAGAGCAGGATAGATCAGAACAGAACAAACACATTAGTGCTGTAGATGGAGAAAGTGTAGTTAGGCGGCGGACTCGGTCATTCGGAGGTGAAGGTGAATCAACAGAGGAACGTCCTAGAAGCTTCCATGAGCTTGTTGCTACATTTGAACAAGACCCAAAAAGACTGGAAAAGATACGATTAAGTGGTTTACGTAAATGTGCGAGTGAAGACTCCATGTTTACTGATTTGGTTTTGCAGAAGATCTACCATTCTGAATCTGATCTTAATTCAGCTAGAAAGATGTCCGGTTCAGGGTCAAAATTAGCTCTTGAAATGAAAATCAAAACCTGAGTTATGTTGATAAATTATGTTGTTATTAGATACCGTACTCTTTTATGAAATATATTTATGCTTTATATGAATATTTATCTCTGGTATAACTGTGTTCTTACAGCTTTTAGGTAGCTTATTTCAGATTTTATGTTGTTTTATTTAATATTAATCTCTGCATTATTTTTTTAGGTTTGACTTAAAGCACTGCATTTATATTTTAGCACACGTTGTACTGCCTTATTCACTAAATTTTTCATCGCAATTGAAATTGGCAGTGTAAAGTTATAAAGTTAGCACTAATTAATTAATTTAATTTACGTTGACCATTTGGAAAGTTCATCATTTTGTGACCAATTAATTACAATGAATTGTGCTGGCTGTTTTACTGTTCTAAATAAGTCACTGTATTTATTTATTTTTATGATATAATTATTTAATAGTAATGTGTTCATGATTCTGTGTTCTTGCGATATTTTTTTCGGGACTTCATAATTTCACTAGAATTTATTAGAATGATAATTATGTCTGTTTCCGTATTTTGTATTTTTTGTATTTTTCGTGTTTTTAATCTTGTACTTTTGTGGCTAAATTCAACATTGTATAATTTGAACATTGGTTCAATCTTCGTACTTGGGTTTACATAAAACCCAAAGTTTCGTTTTCTATTTTTTTGTTAAAGAAAAAACATATTTGTTCTGTTACTGTGTATAGAGAGAAAGCATATTTAGTTGTACTATATCTGTGTGTTTTTATGATGCATGGTGGTATGTCTGTGGTCTCGACATTACAGAAATTAATAATTAATAGAACTCTCAAATTGTCCTTGTCTTTTCATACATTTTTTTTGCTATGTAATGAAACATTGTTTTTATTTTTTTTTGCTATTAATTTGTATACATTTCTTTTACAATTTAACCTTTATATAAAAAATGAACCATGACAAATAAGGAGTAAAAATAGTTCCAGGTCTCCACTGACCCAATCGATTCTACTTTCATCTGCTGGCCCTTTTTTTGTCTCAGCCAATTTTTTCGAGCAGTTATTTTCATTTTCATATGAACATTGTAAAAAAATGTTTCAAAAAAATGTTTCAAAAAAATGTTCTGTGGACCTGCCTACCTGATATTTTTCGGGGATGTTAGTAGAAACACAGTATTTTTTTCTTATTGAAGAAGAATGTAGATTATGTTATTATCTCATTATAGTTTCTGCTGGCTCATCTGTGTCGTAATTGGTTAATTCTGTAGCAATTATGCAAGTACCTGTCTTGTAACAGATACAGTCTGTTCCCCGGGATAAGTCTGTGGGAAAATATTCTTGGTATCTATGTACAGGTGACTCATCAGGGATACGACCTAGAAAAGTTGGGACTAGTCTCTATATCCAAAATTTATTAAATTCATTGTTATGTTTACTCTAATGTATTGTTACAGGATTGAAGTTACTCCGATTTATTGTATCTTAAATTGGAACATTTTTTTTAATGATCTGATCATTTGATTTGTCGTGGATTTTTCGTGTTTGGAAAAGTGCATTCATACTATTTGATTATCTAAAGAAATATTCCTTAATCAGAGTAACGCACAAACTAAATGGTTCTCAGTTTTAAGCAGTTTCACACACATCTGATGATTCATAGATATTTGAAATACATGTAATGAATTTCTATAAATAAATGTGTTGGACTGGTTCTGTGAATGTTTCAGGTAACTTTGATAATTTGCCAGTAAATATCATGGAACAGTTCTAAGAAAAAGCTCAGACTGGGTACTGGATAGAGGAAACACACAGATAAAGTTTCTAAATGCTGACTTTAAATAGCTAATCTATTCACCGCACTTCCTCCTAAAACTTGTTTTTCTGTCATTCTTACAACATTATCCAATTAAGAATCAGACGTAAAACTTAATTTTTGGGCAAGTTTCAAAATGCTGTTATTTGATTGGTCAATTTTTTGTTGAAGCTCATTAATGACCCATCAGGTGGGATTCTTTTGATTTTTAGGTCTAGCTTTCAGATGTACCATTTTGTTGATAAATTATTTGTCATAATTTCTTACATGTTTAGACTGGTCCCATGTTTAAAACCTTTGCCTCATAATACCAAATTTCCTCTCCCACATCTTAAGCAGACGACTTTTGAAAATATTGTGGCAAAAGAAGCCATTGCTTGTAATGAGTAATGGCTTCTTGTGCAACAATGTTTTCCACTATTTCAGAGAGAAATGACCCAATTTTCTTAAATAAATTGATGTTCAGTAAATTAGCTTTAAATTTGGAAATATCTAAAATATGCTTATGAGGTAAAGGGTTAAACATGAAAATTTTTTCGGAGAAGTCATTCTAGTTATACACTCTGAGTTTAGTTGATTTAGATATATTAATAATCATTATCTATAATAACAATCAGTAAAATATCTCTGATGTATAATTACCATAGCAATAATGCTTTGTGTTACTTAATTTATGAGTTAACATCATGGTCAGCAAGATATGAATTATGTAGCAGAATTTTTTAAAGATTTTTTGCAGTTTGATGTATTTTGCTCGTTAATTGTCTTTAAAGTCTTGGGATAATTGAAAATTTTAATGCACTTTGACATAAGATGCTATATTAATACAATTGAGTCCAGGTCAGTACAGTATATGCAATATTACGATACAGTAAAACCTCAATATTACAACTACCTATTTATAGCAACTGCAAATGTACTTATTTTCAGACCGACTTTCAATAACTCCCTTATAATTCAACTTGCTAATGAGACCACCTCATAATTACAGCCAATTTTTCAGGTTACAGTGGTGTTCTCATTATTGAGGTTTTATCGTAGATTACATGTTCCCTTAGAGTTCCTCACTGTCTAAGAGTGGATGGTTTTTGATAATCAAAGGAGCTCTTTAAAATTCTTGACTCATTTTCCCTGATCTTATGTCTGAGATCTGTATATTTTTATTTCTCTAACTAATGAAATGTCTACCTTTAATGTGTTCAGGTACTCAGTTCACAGTCAGCACTCTTATATAACATTTAGTAGACCAAGAATGACTTCAGTAAATGTGCGGCCATTTCTGGGAAATGTACATCATAACAAAATGAATGCAAAAACTTATTGTCACCGTTAGTCTGATCGTACAAACATTTTCAATATTTACATGTATTTATTTGATGTAGAAGTTACTGGTATTCTAAGGAAATATGTAGTAATTTTGTTGCTTTTGTAATCTTCGCTATGAGTAAAGATTCGCCACGTTCAGCAGTGCCCTGTTTTATGTTGTAAAACTGTTTTGTTTGTATAATTATATAACTTGTAGTTATGTTAATGTATCAGTTATACTTACATTAAGCTAGAAAAAAATAGTCATGTTTCTTATTACCCAACCAACCGTTATTTGGCACTGACCTTAAAGTTTCTACAAGCAAAATCCAGAATATGCAATGAAAGTATATGGTGTTGAATCATACCTCTTAGTCTCACAGTAAGGTACTCAGAAAAAAGTTCTTTGATCAACCTACCATAATTTTAATGTCACATAGCTGTATACAATGCTCCCTCTGAAGAACAATGCTTGTCCGAGTCGCAAAAAAAGTGTTGTTCTTTGGAGGGAGTTGTTGTTCAGAGGGAATTGATACATTCGTGACGGGCGTTTTTATTATCTGTATGTGTGCCTTTTACTGTCATTTCTTGGAGGGAATCAGTCTTTGGAGGTGACGTTATGGGAGGGAGTACTGTACATGCCTGTTTTCATCTAGCCTGGTGGTAGTATTACTGTATCTATGTTAAAGGTTGTATTATCCTCATTTTGGGTTGTGATATTTGTTACAAATTTAGGTCATTATATATAAAATACCTGGTTAATCATCTCCCTGCCTCTATTTTGTAAACATGAACCAATTAATTTTCAATTAACCCCTTTCACCCCCTCCCCCCTATACCCCCCTTCCTTCCTCCCTCCCTCCCCACCCGTTGAAACAAATTGTCTAAATAACTTCTCATTTGTTAGTAATCTTTCTGTGGATGATCCTTTCACTGTTTTAATCATAGGTGATCATGTGCTTATATGTTTAAACAGTAAAATCTCACTTAGTGTCTGTCTAGATATTAAGACCTTCTCATTATAACGACCCTTTACATTTGGACTCATATTCAATATTACCTGTACAAATTTAAGCTTTATATTGTTCAGGCTTGTGTTCAAATCTTGTATCATTTTATTTCTCATTTATTTATTTGTATGCCCCTAGATTTTTGTGGTTCTTTTCTGTGTTTGTATTTATTTTACTTCAATTTTGGAACAAGCTATGATAACATGTTTATCAGTCTTGTTTAATGATTTTCTTGGTTAACAACCTTTATTTTAAGCCTCATTCTGATAAAGTGGCGACATTGTGGAATCTCGTTGCCTGCGGGATTCTGCCCTACAACCTCTTGGTTGTTTTGTCGCAGTTTAATGTTTACAGAAATTAATGTTATATGAGATAATTTCACTTACAGTAAAACACAGTTATAATGAACTTTGATATAGAGAAGAATCTGATGCATTGTGGCCATGAAAACGTTGGTTTGCAGGTATGCAACTCGAACTTTTAATAGTGGGCTGGTAAGTCAACATTTTTTTGCCGACATATGCTGGCATTGAAAATAAAAAAGCTCGAATAAAGAACAAAAAAAATTCTTGAAAGCCCTAAAAAATCTTTTTTGGTCTGGGGAAGTTTTTGATGAGTTGGTCGCATAAATATGAACCAAACCATTTTTTTAAGAATGGCCTGAGAAATTTATTTTTCAGCCCTTTCGATGATAAAGATAAAGTGATAATGAAGTAATTGTTCAGGTCTCAAGAATTCACTAGAACTGTGTTGTACTGTATTTTATATAACTTGATATCTTATTATGGATATAGTTTTTTACGGCGTATGTGCAATATTTGTACTTCTTGTGCCAAAATATATCAAATGTATCGATGTTTAACTACATGACAATCATTTCTCTGTCTGAACCATTGTTTTATGACATATTGATAAGGTTGTTCTTACATCCACCGAATGAAATTTGTTGGGAAGTATTGTGTGGAAATATTGTGGTGAAGTATTGTTTGGGAAGTATTGTTGGGACATATTGTTAGCAAGTATTGTTAGAATGTATTGTTGGGAAGTATTGCTTGGAAGAATGGATGTGTTGGGAAGTATTGTCTGAAAGTATTGTTGAAATGTATTGTTAGCTAGTATTGTTGAGACATATTTTTGGGAAGTATTGTTTGGACTTATTGTTTAGAAGTATTGTTGGAAAGTAAAGCTACTTATTATAGGGCATGCTAGTCGCTGGATGTACTTGTTATTTTTTACCACTTGATTAATTGATGAGTAGATTGTTCATGATCAGTTTGAGAAATTTCATATTATTAAAGGAGACTCTCTTGTGGTTATATAAAAACAATGGTAGGAGTCTGAGTTGTATAAATGATTGATATTCTTGTAGGTACATATATTAGTGGTAGATAATTAAATGAAATCTGGGCTGTTTAATACATACTTGTGTATGACTCTTGTTCACTGAATTGATGTTATTTGCTATGAGTCAGTTTCATAAATTCTGCATTTTATGTATGCATTATATAATTATCTCGGAGTATTAAAGGTGCAATAATTTGGTTGTAAATCTTCGGATTTGGACTGGTACCCTGTACTGGAGTGCTGTACACCATATAACTGTGTGGCTTTCAGGTCAACTGGGTACCAGTGTATCTTGGGACCCAAAGTGGGCGTGGCTGATGTGTTCAATATATATGCGGCTTTGATTAGTTATAGACATCATGTACATAGATAGAACATTTTGTACAGCAAATGTTTAATAACATAAACTATGCAATTGTATATAAACATATTGTATTATAGAACTACTGTTTCATATTTATAAGTTAAGTGTACTTTGATATTATTTTAGAGTCAGATATTATATATTTATGATGTAATGTACCATTATTCTGCAGAGCTGCACTGTTGTAGCTTTATAGGAAAGAAAAAAAACTAGGTGTTGGAAAAACGATGTAACGATTGATTGTTGGTCGATGTATATTATACTGATGTACATAATCGAGAAAGTAGATTTTGGATTTTTTTCGATGTAATCTTGTCCAGCTTTTACTCAGCATTACGACGTGTACCCTGACTTGTAGTGGGTGGGGTAACTTGTAATATGATAAAAGTTGTAAAGCTTGATGCAAAATGGAGCGTAATAAAGCCGCTGAAACTTTACTTGATATGTTTTGTTGTAATTTTTACCCATTTTATTTAGGATTATTCATTCACATGTTCATCATTAGAACTATTTCCTGCAGCGTGTGAATTTTTAGCTTGTTTCAAAGAAAAATCAAGCCATTATAATCACTGGGTCGTCGCTATTGCTGTGCAAAAATTTAAAACACTTTAAAGATATCAACACAACACTTGGTGTACTTGATTATCATGACAAGGTGCTGTTGCAAGACAAGGGGCATTATTCTGAAAGCTATATATTTTTTAGTTACGCCCCTTTTTAACATAGAATTCGGCAGAAATTGCTTATTAAATAGAATAATGTTAAAGAGACAAGAGTTGGCGCCGCTCTGCAGAGCTCAAGTTTTATGAACGTTATAAGGATTTTATAATAACACCATGGAACTATTTTCTACAGGGCATAATCTTTTCTGTATGTTGCTGGAATTTTATAGTTTGAGAGTCATGGCACTATTTTCTGTTCTGCTTGAACTTTCAGATACCCAACACCAGCCAGTTACCAGAATGTCATTAGATGATTGTTAACTTACAGAAAGTCGAGCTTTGATCTACGTACTTCTGTATAGGGTTATGGAAATGGCTGAGTAGGAGGATGATTTCTGAAGGATAAACCAATTACTCAGGCTATGGTAAAACTCTACACTAAAGAAGAAGAGAAACAATAAGCAAGTATTTAATGATGGCATTTTATTCATAGAAGATTATTACCAGTTTGCTAATGATAAGCAATGGTACATTTTTTGTAATAACTGTACAAGATTTCTACTAATTTACAGTATGTAACAAAAATTAATTAACTCTACAAGTTTTTATACAGTAATATGTACAAATTTCATGTTTAAATTTGTGTCATAGGACTTAGGTTATACATAAAACTAAACAAGCAACGTTTTTTCTTCCTAGGAAACTATTTTACAGAAATTTTCAAACAGTATTTGAAAAAAAAACACAAAAGAACACAAAACAAAACACTCTCACTTCATGCATAACTAATTAAAAAAAAACAGATTAACAATTTTAATATATAATTATAATTCAATTATAAACGCGTGTTATACGAATTATTACCAACAAGCGATATATTATAACAACAATGTAAAGAAACATTTTACTGTGAACAGTTTCCGGAAGCAGATTTTCTACAATATTTAAACTAAGATCTACCAATTTATAATTGTGATATAAAACTATATAATATTTATATCAACAAATCTAACACACATTTCATTACAGTACACAGACATTGACAGCAAGCAGACGGCAAACATGAAGTAAAAAATATGACAAAAAATGCTAACACGAGGTGAGGTCCTGCTTCTGGAAGGATTTGATTACATCTGTTGTTTTTTTTATAAAATATAATTAACAAGTACAGAAAATAATCCATTAATATGTTTTTCACCAGATATGTAAGTTGATATAATTCTTATTATTTTCTAATATATTTTTTAAATTCCATTTCCATGACAACCACAAACAAAAATGAGAACTTAAAATGTGTCTGAATCAGATCTTTCTAAGGCAAAAATTCTATCACAGACAAACTTACGATAAAAATAAATATGTCATGTAATATAATATTTGTTTTATAAGGCAAACTATAGACAAGGCAGGCAAACCTATATAATTATTAGGCCAATGATAAGGTAATACAAGGAATAATCAGATAAGTGGGTAAATAAATAGACAAGAACAAGCACTAGATGTGAACATTAGATCAAAGCACAAACAATACAATAAATATACAATATTGCGATCTCACAGAAAAAATATAATTGCATGTTTTTAGTTTTAAGTAGCAAAATACATAAATATCAACATGCTGACAAGTGCAGTACTATAAATACCGAGATTAAAACATGATTCTGTCTGGTGTCTAGCTAATCATTTATGACTAATTTTACGTAACTTTAATCCATTAATACTAATTGGGATGCTTGATTATGCAAGCACCTGCTATTGTTAATAAATGTTCAGTTCTGGTCATGAACAAAAAATAGAATAACATAATGAGCAGATAAGTGAAAACTAACATATTTTAAAAGAAAAATAATTTTAACGGTTATTTCACAAACATTTACTGACAGGAAAACTATGTACCATTTGAACACTACAAAGATTTGAGCAGTACAGAGGAATACAATTGGAAGAGAGACGCGTAACGCACAGTTGTGTTATAACCGATATTGTAAAAATTACAATCATTGTAATACCAGACTGAGACAAAATCTCGTGAAAAGCCCAAAATTTCTAAAGTTTGATCACATATTGTAACTATGGGTGCGACTAATTGCCATCTAGTAAATTATTGGTGAAACTTTAAAAACATTCCTTATTTAATCTAGTTCAGTTTTTTTTATGATTATATATAACACTGTGCAAGATGATATTTTGTCACATTGTAGACGGATGGTAGTTCTGAATCTACACTAAAATATGCCTAATCTTCGATGAATAAATTGATAAAAATGAGTTAATGAGACACTCGTAAACAACCGACATCGAGCTAAACTTCCAGTCTCATTCGAAAAGATATTTTGTCAATTTTTAAAAAAATCTTTGTCAATTTTTCTTAAATTTTCACAAGCTAATTGATTTATTACCTAATAGTTTAAACCACAATTTGCAGTCAAGATTTCCATAAAGATACTATATCTTAAAAAAATAAAATGATTTAAGTTTTCTTTTGAATCATTTTTTTTTTAATGGCTTATTAGTTGTTAAAGTGAAGCTATAATAGCATTTGTAATAAAAAGTTTATTTATAGACTTTAGAATTTCAGTTGGCAATGTAAAGATTTTAGACAAAAAAAAAAAAATTTTGAATCTTACATCAAAATTCTGATGATCATATCATAACCAACCAGCAAATCCCATAAACTTTCTCCTTTTACATATTATCATCAAACTTATATTGAACAGACTCTCAATCAACATTTAATCAAAAAACAAAAAATTATGCAAATTTTCATAAAAAACTGCATTTCTTAAAAATACAAAATTGTTGATAAAAGATATCGCATTATTGCATTCTTCCTCATATGTTTATTTTTTTCATAGATATGTTTAATTCTGTTACCATAGTTACTGCAAAAGCCATGAAATAATGTTCATGAGATCTTTGTTACAGAATTCAGAGTACATTGTTAGAATGGTTTCTGGTGTTACAAAAATTCAGACTGTGTCTGCTTCAATACAACTTCATCATCAACTATTCCATAAATCACAGTGAACCATTCCATTCTGTTGTCAATGGCAACCATTGTGACATTCCTTGAAATGTAAAAAAAATTCAGATCTTGATCACAGTAAAGTCAAATCCGGTGAATTTTCACAAGTCCAGTCGGTAATACTGACGTACACAATTTTATGGTGGGTCACATGGTACGAGTTTCCTCAAAAAAGTCCAACTTGTTGTTTCATCTTCTGTTGTTTCCATGCAGGCAACGCATAGAATTCTTCTCTACTCACTTCTAACACATCCTGCAAACAAAAAGTTGAACATAAAAAAAAACGTTTTTTTAAGACGAAACAAAATCATAGACCTGATATAACTCATCGTTATATACCTTATCATTTTAACACTTCGCCTCTTAAGCATACTTTGGACTCTTCCAAATTCAAATACAAAACATGAATCTATTTAAGAAAATTGGGCTATTTCTCTCTCACAGAGTGCAAAAACATCGTTGCAAAAGAAGGCATTGCTCATTACAAGCAACGATTTTGGCCGCAATATTTTCAAGTCATCTGCTTCAGATGAGGGGGAAATTTGGTACTATGAGGCAAAGGGTAAACAGTGAACTCTATTCTTTACAACACCAGTCAATAAAGATCCCTACCTTTTAACACCATAATGATTATTTTCAATGTAAACACTATATCATATTTCATACACAGTGTACAGTATAACACAGTTATATATACACTCTAACATAGTGAACAACTGATACAGTGAAGCATTAACTTTCTCCTGAACATACCCTTTGTCAATGAAATCAGGGTTATCCATTATGCAGAATTTCTGCTTACTTATGCATAAAATTGTCTGTGGGACCCATTTTTTCCAAAACCTTATATCCCCTGTGATGCACAACACCGACAAATTTCTCTTTGGCAGAGTTTTTATCCTTTGAGCAAACCCTGAAATAATGTCATTAAAATGACATATCTGGGACCCTTTATTTTTCTACAAGGACCCCAAAGATATAGTATTGAGTCCCTGGGACCCTTAAACAGAAGATCTTCAGGAAAACCCTGCATACAAAATATGGACATAATGAAGTATAACCATAACAATCTTTTAATGTATTTCCATTTTCGTCAAAATCATTACAACCCAGATAAAACTTTCCAATATGGCCTTTATTGACAAATGACCTTTATTTGGAGGTCAGTTTGTTCTAAATAATCAGTGAGTTTTTCAAAGAATGGTCTTTATTCATAGAGTGGTCTTTATTCGGAGGTGGCTGCAAACTAGGTTTGATTGTACTGTTATAATGGTGATTAAGAAAACTTACTTGAAATTCTTCGTCCGAGAGATATGACTCCAACTTTAATGGATCTACACCTTCAGGCAGTGGTGTCTCTAGTAATTCAGCGAATGTGTATCTAGTTTTTGTTAACTTTTTCAGTAAATCTTGAACTGGTACTAATTCTCCTTCCGTTTTACCATCCTGTAAATATCAACAACAAAACAATTAAAACCAAATTCATTGTTATTCTCATCCATTTTGAAAACTTACATCAAAATCTTGTAATCTTAAATTTAGAAATTCACTCAAGATAAGAACAATATTTATTAAAAAAAGAGACAGATATACAGTGAGATCAGTCGTAACAGACTGATTTGTTTTATCCAAAACCAACCAACAAAAAGTAGGTAATAACAGAAAAAAGAATAGATCGAAAATAACGCAGAACACCACAGCACTATGGTAACCATAGAAATAACTTTCAAATTTCAATAAAATAAGAAAATCCCGTATAAGCTCACTGGTGTTTGGGTCATTGCATCAGTATTCTTAAATAAAAACAGATTCTGTGAGACAAGCACCTAGGGATCAGTAGTTTGAATCAATAGTTCTATTTAACGAAAAGACTCAACAATAAAAATGACGTATACAATCAAAGAACTAAGTACTTGTAAATAAAATTGAAAGAAACACAATAAAATGTTAATCATTGTAAAACAAAGACAGTTTTTATACAAATTGTATCATCATTACACAGTTTACTTCATTATTTGTATCAAAACCTCAACCAACAAATGTTTTACGCATATCTGGAATAAAATACAGCACATTTTCCCCCAAACATGCATCATGCCATAATCAAACATAAAACATATTTGGCTGTGAATATTACTAACAATACATGACAGGAAAATGCAAGACATCACATATTGTTATCATATTAATTAACTTGACATAAAGGGAGGTAATACAATTGCTTGAAATTTTAATTACATTTCAGGGAACCAATGAAATCATCAAATCCACTTCAAAAAACTCACATTATGAAGATGATGATTGGACTGGGGCAAGTTTTCATCATTATGGTAAGTAAAACTGAGGCTACAAGTTTGTAAACCAGTCTCAAAAATCAGAGCCTCTGATTGGTTGGTTTTTTGAGGACATCCTTAAATTGACCAATGGTAAGACAATGATATTCTTAGACTGGCTTTCAAACTAAATTCTACATCCTTAGGACCATGATGAAGCATGGTTGTTAAAACAACAATGTTATAAATGTGTGAATTCATTGAACAAAACAACAAAAGGCTGCAATTTCAATGAAACATCATGGCAAATAACAAAATCTTAGAAATGATAAATACATCACAAAACTGTATTTACCAGTAAGTGTTTCTAAAACTCATCATTCTAATTAATACAGCTATTTCTTTATCATTCTAATTAATACAGCTATTTCTTTAAGCATCTATAATTGTTTATTCCTGTCCGCTAGCAATGTCATTGGTTCTCAGCTTAAGAAAAATATTATACTGTAATTGGTTGTATAATGTTATTTCACTGGGTCAATAAGTCATACCGATAACCAGGGTCATTTGGTGACTTTTCCAGCTTTAACAGTGGAGGAAGACCCCTGGTGTATACCTGTGAAGAACCACAGATCTCTGTAAGCTAGCTGAATAGATTCTTCACATGTGAAATTTGTCTGGTCTCCAGTGGGATTCAAGCTCACAGTGGTGACGGGCTAGTGATTACTAGTCAGAGACTATTACCACCCAACCACAGAGTCCCTCTTTGATTGTTTATCATTAAGAATGTTATTTAAAAGTACCATTTTATAAGGACAATAAGATATAACAGTATGTTATTACTACAGAAATCTTACACATTCATATATAACAAGCATGTAGAATGCTTAGCTGTAAGTATGGCGTCTACTGGGCATACATATATGCTATTTTTTATTGTTGTATGAGTAAATTATATTTATCTACAACTTAAAATACCCAAATGGAACATACCATACACATGATACAATAAATAACACTTAAAATAAATTTTCAGCCAGATCTCATGGATCTAATATACGTTTAAAACATTCAGTTTTAATGCTGTCATGTATGGAGGAAACATTAAGCATTTAGCTCAAATATTGCTGTTGACCAGTGTAGATCCAGTCTGTTTGTGGGTTTGGTTAAATCCACTTTAGTTCTTGGCTTCTCTAATAAAAATGTTTAGCATGCATGCAGCCGACAACTTCCCAACATGAATTTTGAATACAAAAGGAGAGAGATCATTGTTCTATAGTGTAATATCTTCGGACAGATTGTCACAGAAAAACATGAACCGTTAGCCCATCCACTGTAGTCGCAGTCAGGGTATTTTCAGAGTTAAACTGTCACAGATCTAGCCTGGACATCAATATTTTTATACTAAGTCATGGATCTAGCCTGGACATCAATATTTTTATACTAAGTCATGGATCTAGACTGGACATCAATGTTTTTATACTAAGTCATGGATCTAAACTGGTTATCATTATTTTTATACTATCTATATACAATTCAAACCAACATATGAATTACGATCTCCAAATATTAAAACATGCACTTATTCTCCAGTTTTTAGAGGGAAAAAGTTACTGCCCATGACGCATTGAAAGACAGCATCAGAAATTTAAGACAAAAATATATTTCTACTTAGTTATATGTTAAAATAATACCTCCCATGAAATTAGACCAAATCAATGTCTTGCATGGAGACAGATCCCAGAATGCCCTATTGCCATTAGCAACAACCAATCAGAAGCTGTCATTTTGAGACAGGCATTTATGTACCCACAAACACTGGTTCCATATTCAGTTATTTAATTATGTAAAAAAGCACATTTTTAAAAGAAAAAAGGACAACTTCAGCACTTTTTTCCCCACTTTTTCCCCTCAAAAACTGGAGCCCACAGTACATACACCATGACTGACAATAAGACTTTAAAAAATGTAAAAAGATAACTAAAGCATGACATGGCATGACGTGAGAAATGTAAATAATGGATTTTTATTATGTTGTTATTATATAAACAAGGAGATGCAATATTCTGGGTTTATTGCCTGGTATAACATTATAACAACCTGATGTGTTATCTTGATGGATGAATCCTGTTCTATGGCCAACTAAAAAAATTTAACATAAAAAAGAACAGTGAAAAAAAAGTAGAAGATATTGCAAGAACATTCATGAATCACTGAATTTATCTATCAAAAGTAGTCCAGAGACTGTAAAGGCAGGAGCTATGTTTTTGTTTATGTCACAAGAAATGGAAACAATTATCATTAGAATATATTGATATAAGCAATAGAAGAAAGAGATGGAAGAAAATTTATTTCTTCAAAGCCAAGGGGCGAGAATCCAACATGTTGTTATCCTACAATGTTACAAACAAAGCTATCAGTGGATGCAGTCAAACCAAGTATTCAGAAAATGCCCTCAAACTACCGGGTAAGTCATCATTTGTTTTTCCATTTCGTACCTAACTGAAAGGAAAGACTTCAACAGATAATAGATTCTCACCCCTAGAACTACATAAAAGTATTCAAGAATAAAAAGATATAATATCTGTATACAGAAAATAAAAATAAGTACATATATAATACTTAATTATATAACTGAGTCCGTATATAATACAAGGTTACTACAGGTTGATGTGTGATATACAATAGTTGCCATAAATTAAGTCAAATGTCAATAAAAACTGTCCTGCTTTTCCAATTTCTTTTCATTGACAAAGTCATGATCATTTTTACTGACTAAATTTCCTAATTTTTCACTGTCGGAGACAACATTTAGTCATTAATTAATGTATTTAACTACAAATTCCAAAGACTGGGCTTCTGACCATGTAACAAGTGGCCATCAATCAATCAACTGATCAATCGATCAATCAATCAATTAACACTAATTGTTTGATGTACTTACTTT
This sequence comes from Lutraria rhynchaena, assembly GCA_008271625.1. Lineage (NCBI taxonomy): Eukaryota > Metazoa > Mollusca > Bivalvia > Venerida > Mactridae > Lutraria > Lutraria rhynchaena. Next base: position 1,604,530 of record VIBL01000089.1, on the reverse strand, counting down.
GAGGTTGAGTTCTCGTACAGTTTCGTCTACAGTCCAGAATGGGAACAGATTAGTAAAAGATAGAGGTTCGAGCCCCGCATACACCATGTACGCCGGCGGTGGACTGTCAGCATTCATTTCTAGAACATAAGCAAACAGTAACATAGAGTATATACTTAGTTATATTTCAATCAAACACCACAGTAAAACCTTTCAAAATATGTGTAACAATATAAGGTATATGTACCAATATAAGGTATATGTAAACAGTGTTAAGTGTTGTTGTACTCTAGAATGCATAAGTGCTTTGTAATTAAAAGAAATAAAATAGATAAAAACTTCAGGATTTTCAAAATCAACGTTTATAGTTCACTTTCTCCAATTGTCTTTGATAATAACAAAAAAATGTCCATTAAAATGATAAAACCAATCCTATCTGTGCACTAATGATGGATAAGCATTATGTTATATGTACCTTTACAATAAGCCAGAGTCGTTTCCATGGCACATTTTCTATCTACAGTAAACCTCGTCTGTGCTGAACCTGTGAGTACATTCTCCTGGTCCTCGTCACCTTCTGGCCACCAACCCTAAAACACATGGCGTACAATTAACCAACCCTACAATACAGCCTCCCAGTATACTAGATTGCACAAAATCTTATAAAAAATTAGAAGTCTTCATAACCAAATTGATTGTTTCTACAAATTTAAGCAATCCTAGTCTTTTTGCAGCCAATACTATAGTTTTAAATGCTAGAAAACTGTTCAAAGATTTCAAACTTGTTCACTGTTTACTGTATTTAGCATCATGAATTATTACAATAAAGAAATGTAAAGTTGTGTGGAACTTGTGTTCCTTGTATTCTTAGAAACAGAACTTAGCTTTAGATTTCTTAATCCTTTGCCTCATAAACATATTTTGAACTCTTCCAAATTCAAAGCAAATATACAAAACAATATTATTTAAAATATTTAGTTATTTCTGGCTGACAGAGTGGAAAACATAGTGGCAATAGAAGCCATTATTCATTACAAGCAATGACTCCTTTTGCCACAATGTTTTCAAAAGTCATCTGCTTTAGGTGCGGAGAAATATATAAAAGAGTTTATTTCCCCCAATTACTTGACAATGAAAATATCAGTTCATGTCCAGTTTTATATTTAAGCAATAAAAAGTTATTTCAGACGGTGCTTGACTCTACCTATTAATTGAAAGATAATTAAGGTTGTACAAAAAACTGTATGATGAACTTACCTGCCAGAGGTAGACCTCGTGACCATTATCAATTAAGAATATAGCAGGTTGTTGTGTCATGTAGAGGTCAGTTTGTATTACTGGAAACTTTGTGGGTAATTCTTGTGTTCTTGATGGATTCATTATTTCTTGGGCTTCAAACACGCCCGATACACTCGTCATGTGGAACAGACGTAATGTATGACTGAAAGACTCGGGATCTGAAACATAAAACATCGTATGTAGGCAACAAATACATTACAAAAAACATTGTGTTCATATAATTCAATAAAACAAATGTTTTCAAAAATTAGACTTATCTTGAGATTTAGTGCACTTGGTTCAAACAATATCATTCAAGCATCTTCACATTCATCATAGTTTATCCATCAATTAACAATATCCAATTATTAACCATTTTCTGTTCTGTGCACAATTAAGGAGCTTTGTGATTAGTCAATGTGAAACAGTGCACTGGTAAGGACCCTTAACACTGGTCAACATAAAACTGTACTAGTAAGAAGCCTTGTCATTGGTCAATATAAAACTGCACTAGTTAGGAACTTTGTCATTGGTCAATATGAAACTGTATGCATCAGATGATTCGGTTTTCATACTAGTCAACAAAGTCAGTATTAAACACAAATTATTGAGAGTTAATTTATATTCACAGCCTATCCCGTCCTTGAGACACCTGACTTCACCAAATTTCCACTTGTTTAATAAGACTAATTTGCCATAATCTTAAATAACGGTTACATCAAATATGACAAATAAGATAACTCCAAAGCGAGGTCATTAAAGACAAGGTTGTCAGTACTTACTATTTAAAAGACAGTGATATTTGGAGCGATCATCTCTGTGAACATTCATTACTCTCCAGAAGTCAATTCTCTCCTTTCCTTCTTCAATCTCTGTAATGTCGATCTTAGCACCATCATGTAAGCCAACTTCCAGTGGACATCTGAAAAATTATTCAATTTGTTTTTATATACAAGGAACAGAAAAAATTGTAATCATGAAATAAAGTTTTTGCTTAGTTTGTGTCGAGTTTAATGTACTTATAGGTTATCATTCAGCTGTTCTGCGATACAATGTCATAGTCATGTGACCTGATGCTATAGTCATGTGACCTTATACCATGGTCATGTGATCTGATGCTATAGTCATGTGACCTTATACCATGGTCATGTGATCTGATGCCTGAGACATGTGACCAGTAGCCATAACAAATCACAATAACCCAATACTGAGTCCTAGAACTTGCTTTAAAATGTGCAAACAATGAAAAGTCATACATGTTTACACACCATACACACTTGAAATACTTCTCTGTATCCAATTCTTCATTATATCTGAGTTCACTATAACCGTGTTTTACTGTACACTGTGTATACACCTACACATTCACTTGAAATACAAACACACATACCTGACTTGAAGATTATCAGCAGATTTTCTCGCCAGTACTCTCGTATGAGGCGGCGACTTACAACCATGCCAAACCATTAAGTTACCAGTGACAACGTTCAGTAACAAACACGATGACACACTACGTAAGTTATTTATATCTTTTGGCACTTCAATTAAACACATCTCATTCTCGTATTCATTACGCAGACAATAAAATCTCCAAGGTCCTTGTGTATTTGTCTCCTCTTCTTCACGTTTTCCGATATGAATAATCATGCGACCTTTGAATAGATTCAAGAAACATGGCGGCTCCTTGCCTTCAGATACACGAACCTATGTCGGAATGAAACAAGAATGAATGAATTAAAACAAGTGCTCCACAATTAGTTTCATAAGTCTTCAACAAGTATGGAATAATAATAACATAAGAAAATAGCTCTTAGAAATCTTATTTAAATACAATTTGTACTAATTTCTTTAAAAAAATTCTGCCAATACAATGTTAACCATTAAAACAAGATATATCCAAATGAACAAGTTTCTAAAGAATCTCACCTGTGGCCCCCTTTCCTCATCCAGCTCCACAGTCATAAGGGCTGAAGCCCCTTTTTCATTGATTGTGGAGCTTTTACCTTGCCAGAAAAAGTAGGCACATCTTTCTCGGCCAAGTTGAGAAAATCTGGAAGCCTCACCTTTCAGACTCTTCATGCCTGAAGAGTATATAGACAACAGAAGGTAAAAATAAATACCCAGAATGAGTCAAATAGTAAATTATCCATTTTAAATAGAATTCCTCACATTAAGATTAGAAGACACAAAATGCAGTCTTGTGATCGGTCAATCAACCAATCAGAAACCTGTACTAATATCATTTGATCTAGGTGATTATATATACATTTACCATTAATCAAACAGCATACTCATAATGCAGCCTTGTGATTGGTTGGTCTAAACCAACCAATAAGAAACAAGAGTTTTCAGACATGACTGGTTCATAATGTATACATTGTTAATAAACTGATTTATAAATAAGAATTTTAACAATGAAAACAGACGATTTGTTACTTACTTAAGTTCATACATAAAACTACATCAACTTACCAGCATTTACAATCATATATTGCCACCTGACGACATACGTGTCTCCCTCATGGAACTGACCATAGCTATGGTCTTCTATCTCATAATGTTCATACTCTAATACATGCCAGATACGCACTTTAAGTGTCTGAATTTCTTGTTCCTTAATAAAACCTTCCATATCTTGTGCCCTGAAAAAATCAGATTTTATCGCGTAAAATTATAATTAAGTGGTTTACACAAATCTGAACATGCCAGAGTAAATGCATGCAACAGTTTTTAGAAACATGACTGAGAATGATGACCATATCAATTAAATGGCAAATAAAAAAATATTGATAGGAAGTAAAAAAAAATGAAGTATACAGTACAACACAGTTATATTGAACTTATATATGGTGAAGAATCAGATACAGTGAAGCATTTTTAATGGGTCCTTTCTTATCAAATGTTTAAGGATATAGTGATATATGTACACAAAGAACTGATAATTCATGTTCTAAGGAATTCATACTTTAACCATGTTCTACAGTAGCTGTATAACTAAAATACTGCATCAGTAAACATTGTAAACTTGAGAGCAGCGTTCAAGTGTACATCTAATGACACATTATATAATAATATTCTCATACAATAAAGCTTAAGATTTATGAATCTCACCATTTTGTTCCTCTGCCAACATGTGAACCTTCCAGAACTAATGAGACTGGGCTTGTATCTACGGGAACCATCAACTTGGCATCATAAGCTTTGAGGTCAGCAAGGTCAAGCTATAAATATTAACATAACAATCATATTAATGAAGTATTTAATATATTATGCACTACTTTGATGTAAATATACAAGAACACAAATAGGGCATGTATTAACACAAAAAATGGGTCAATCTTTGTGTTTTTTCTAAGACACCAAAAAATATAAAACTTCATCTTTATCTCTAAACAAATCACATTTTGATTTAAGCAGCTGTTCAGAACAATGATCTGACCATTATACAATGCAGTACTTTCAATATTTTCATAATATTCTGAAAACCATTCATTAAATAAAAACAAATAAAACATTACCTTTGTAGAATTGACCTCTTCTTGACTTTTGACCTTGATTAACCTTGAATTATCTGGCCAATCAGCAAACTTCTCTCTGAACAAGATGGTTTCCATATTCTGGTTGACTTTACCAAATAATGACCAATCAGGACGCTTGTCACATACATTAGGACAACCTCCGACATCTTCACCTAAAATATAAGTGAAAATAATTTTGATTGTTTGTAATTAAACATGCATAAAAACATCTAACAAATGTTAATCATGTGAATCTTACTTATAATAATTCTATTCTTTTCTATTTGTCAACAACTATATAACAATGATTTTCATTGGTTGAATGCAACATAGCTTTTCATTGATCAAAAAGGACTAGAACAAGTCATGGCAATTTCAGATGTATGATAATAGAGCTATGTAATGGAAACCCTGGTTTTCTGGATGGAAAACATTTTCCTACATTGTGTAGGGAACCGTTTCTACGGAGACCAGGGTTATTAATGACGAGAGAACTCACATTTTTGTACTTACTTTGTAATGGAGACAATGGGTTGATATCACACTGTCTGTAATCATATCCTTGGTTCCACAGTTGTTGAGCAAGTTTCAGTGAAACTTTTCTCTGTGTTGGTGATGCAGACTTTCCTTGCCACAAATACAACTCACTACCAAAATCAAACACAAACACCTGCAAAAAAACAACAGCATAAAGTACCAGTACATTGCAGAAAAACAACATTACGCACAGTTTGTAATACAGTAATACCTTGATATTGAGACCAAGAAAACTAGTCTTAATATTGAAGTGATCAGCTTTGCTGCGGACCATTCCAGGGCAGTATGCTGTTGGAAAATTGTGTTTTATCCCACATTTTTGGTTGAATTGGGGCATTTTAAATCATGTATATTAAAATTACTACTGCCTGTGAAACAGAAGCTTTATCATTAAGCAACCTAGATTGGTACACAAAATAACCAAAATATAAAACCTTAGCAACATATACTAGTACACAAAACAACCAAACTATAAAACCTTAGCAACATATACTAGTACACAAAACAACCAAAATATAAAAACTTAGCAACCTAGACTGGTACACAAAACAACCAAAATATAAAATTGTTGACTAACCTGGCCAGATTGTAACATTTCATATTTAGGCTGGTTTCCCCAGTATTCCTTGACTGGTACCAATTTATTGTTCTCCAGTGTATATATCATGTTGGTTTCAACAATATGAGTTTCATAAAGTTCATCCTCTTCAGTCGGACCAGATGCTACAAAAATGGTAGAAAACATTCAATGCTGTATTATTTTCAAAATCTATAAAATGATAACACATCATTTACTTTATCCTGATACTTTCAGATAAAAATGGATTAAATGATCAAATAATTTTCCATTTCATATTTTATGGCAGATGGCCTCTATGTACTTACTCATTTCAACCAGAAAGTACATGAAATTGTACCATTTGAATGATTTCAACTTATAAGAATATTTGAAATTAACCCTTTGCCTCATAATAACACATTTCCCCGCATCTAGAGAAGACGACTTTTGAAAACATTGTGGCAAAAGAAGCCATTGCTTGTAATGAGTAATGGCTTCTTTTGCCATAATGTTTTCCACACATTTAGAGAGAAATAACCCAATTTTCTTAAATTAATTGATGTTTTGTATATTAGCTTTGAATTTGGAAGAGTCTAAAGTATACTTATGAGGCAAAAGGTTAAAAAATGTATAAACAGGAGATTTTATTTAAGTATTTGAACAAAAGTTATCATAAACAATAAAAAAATTCATAAGCCTTTTGCAGTCAGTCAGAGAATATGAGTGACAACACAGCCAGTTATAATCCAGTTATAATCCCATCATAAAATGATACCATAAGTTCAAAGACTACCAGTAAAATGTGCAGACAAAACAAATGAAATATTTAATAAGTCATGTAACATACCCATATATGGTTTGTATCCTCCGAGAAGATCCCAGAAGTATCGAGCGTTACCAAGATTACCCCTCTTCTCTTCTATGGTAATGACTTCACGAGCATTCTTACAACCAAGGTCACGTTTTTGTTTCACAAAATCACAGACATCCGCAGCCTAAAACACAAATCAGAATAAATAAAAGTAAAGTCTAATTGTATAGTAAACAGAGTCAGTTCATAGTTTTTCAATCAATTCAATAATTTTTAAATGAAGTCCTCGAGTACTCAGCTCACAATTTCTTGTTCTTCATTTAAAAATCTTGCCTGAAGACAATTTTTTGTCACATAAATGGTTGAATCAGTCATATTTGTTTGTTTGGGGGAAGAGAAATACCTGTAATCAAAATAATTTTTTGGCTTCATTCAAGAAAGTTTGAAATTATGCAACTGCTTCACTTTCCACCAGTTTTATTAAAAAAAAAATCTATATACAGTACAACCTAAAATAGAGACCATCTCAATATTAAAACGACCACTTATTTTCCGACTGACTTTCAATAACTCCCCTATAATTCAACTTGATAATGGGACCACCTCATTTCTACTACTGATTTTCGGGGGTCCCCAAGATGGTATAATTATGGAGTTTTTATTGTAAATATATTTTATTTAAATAAACCATAATTTTATGTATATAACTCCTGATAACTTACTTTGGCTTTTTCTATCACATTACAGTAGTCACCGATCCATTGTATGATTTTGTCAGGTGTAATTAATACATAACAATCTCCACTATTCACAGACTCTGCTTTAGGTTCTACAAGACGACATTGCACTTTTCTCCGGCCTGAAAATATAACATCGTGTTATTAGGCTAAACAAAAAATTGTGGTGTTTACAGTTACCCAACTTACCCTTGCTTTTGGTGCCAACCTTTCTGTTTCTAACAGCAAAACCCAAAGTATGAAAAAATTGGAGAAGAATCATACCTCTTAAAAGTAGGAAAGGTATGTTAAGGGAAGTTTTTAAATCTATTGATCCCCTTTTTCTTTGGTCAAGTAACCTGAAACTGGATACCTTTTTCCCTAGTCATATCGCTATGGAAATACTTTTTCATCCAATCAGTTCAATGGTCTTAGAATTCTTCTTATTATTCAACAGAAACATATTTCTTACATTCATCAATGCAATAACATGTTTCTATCAGTAATTTCCATGGCAACGTTTTTTTTCTACACCATTTGGTAAGAAAGGAAGCTGATTTCAATATGAGAATGTTTTCATGTTTCCAGAATCAGTTTTCTAAACATTCTTATTAATTTAATTATTTATTTATTTTCACTACAAAGCATATAACATTTACGAATCATTATATTTTACCAAAGGGAAAGAACTCAGTACAACAATAATAACAGCCAAGGGAAACAACTCTCTCACCTTTGATATGTATAAGCATAAGAGGAAGATATGGTTCCATGCGTGTGTTGGTTCCTGGGGTACCAGCCCCGTTGGAATCTGTCTTGCGTAGTTCAACCTTGGCAAAGTTCTCCTTGCTTGCTAAACCTGCCAATGCTTCAACAGCAAAACCAGAATTCTGCTGTACTGTAAATATACCAAAATATTGTTGTATCTGTTCTGTTCATAAACAATTTATCAAAATATGACGATTAAGAAAATAAGGAGTATTTGATAAAGTCACTCTCCAGTTCACATGTGGACAACTTGGCAGTGATTGCTAATAATTATGTAAGTCTGGTTGAGATAGAACATACAACCATCTCAGCAAGGAGCTTTTTAGACATGAACCAAGCCCCCAGTCCTTTAACTACACTACAATAAAGTAAGTAATATATCCCTTCATCAACAGATTCCCAGATGCAATATTCAGCCAAGGGAATCGCATTAAGAGTGACCACCACATCCTCGGGACCCCTTCCGACTTGGAATTTTCTGCGTGGGACACCAAAAATCTCAAGGGACCCATAAAACATTGGAGATAGGAGTCCCGGGGCCCCTCAGGAGAAAAATCTTAGGGAAAACCCTGCTCTATGTGAGCAATTGAAAGCAATATTCAAACTTTTCTATAAAAATATGTAGACCAGCTCTGAGATTAACAACCCATCATGAAATCACATTACAAAACAAGTTCATACGTTGAATATGATTTTTCATCAATTAAAATTCAATTATAACTTACATGCTGCCACTTTAATGTTCTTCATCTCTCTCTCCGCTACACCATGAATGACCTCTGTGTACTCAGATCTGACCTCTAACGACGCTGACATGGTTTTTAATGGATTTCTACTTTTAGTGTTATATCTTCTCTTTGGCTTTACTCGTCTCTGAGTCTCAAGCCTGTAAAAAAATACACCAAGTTTTATTTTAAAAAGTTTACGGATGCTATGCTTGTTTACAGTAGAACACAGTTATAGCGAATTCCCGGGATCTGAACCATAACTTCTCCATATCCATAATTCACTTTATCATTTAACAATAAAATACGAAAGATCATGTTTGTGAAAAATAAATACTTCACTGAATACACTTTTTCACTATATCACTATATGCAGACAGTCATAAAATAAACGAGACACCTGAGACCAGAAATAAGTCAAAAAGAAAGAACTGATACTTGATACACTCAATAGAAATACACACATGGCCGTTCATTACAGACCTGTTGGAAACATACATTTATATATACATAGTACTGTAATACAATTTTCTCTATGATTGAGAGAACATTATTTCGAAAGTAGCAAAAACTCAAAAAAAAAATTCAAAAATATCCAGCAACATTTTTTAAAGTACAAGAAATATGGTCCAATAACCAAAAAGCTAAAATAATATTGAACTTACAATCATAAGTCAGTGTTAACAACAGAGTAAATGGCTGGGCATTTGAACACAGTTCAATACTTGCAAACACATGAGAATATCATTTTTTAATTCAGTAACAAATTTAAGCCAATGAAAATCAATATAACAGACCGACAACCAATTAAATTGATTAATACAAATGGTCAGTCACATGATCAACATGATTACTAACAGTATTCAATTATTCAGAACAGATCAATAAACAATAATTAAAATGCAAAAACAAACTAATTTTTTTCACTATGTTTTGATATTGGCTGCAAACAATTCCTCCAAAAAGAATGAAGCATTTTGTACTGGGACAAAAAACATTGAAGCTGACATTAATGTTATGCTAGTTTATAACACATTATTCACAAAGAGGTAATTGTAACATACCCAATTAATACCAAAATAATTTGTCAATCATCTCATTTGACATTATCAGATAATTATTACATTAAAACCAAGCAGACATAATTTCTGAATGTTTTGTAAGTCCTATAAAGGTTTGTTCAGTATGATTTGTCCGGACAAAATACAATATTTGCACCAAAAACGTTGCCAGGAAACACACTGAAAGAGTGAAGTCGGGAAATGTCAACAAAAACAGAGAAGAAACACCCATGAGTTTGTCTTTAATTAAAGCTTAATGTTTCCCAAGCCTTCATAATGTTGAAAAACCAAACAATGTCTGAAATTTTGGATTAATATAAAAAATTGTAAATACAATAAGTTGAGAAAAGTTTTGGAAGTAAATCATATCAGAAATTTTAAGTTATACTCGAGTATTTCAAATTTGAAAATTTGATCCACTACAATCATTAACAAAGAAACAGACTAAAAATTACACAAATCTTGCTACATGAAAGAGAACATGAGTTCTAAACAGTCACAAACTACGACCATCAAATTTCTATCTCCGATTGGATGGAAACTTCAACTTTGGTCTGATTCATTTTTTTCAAATCAGGGGCCATAATTCAAGGGTGCCAGGGGCGATTTTGCAGGTTATTGAACTTGGCTGAGATACCATGCCCATAAAAATTTTGACCAAGTTTAAAGAAGAATTATTCAATTCAGAGACTGAACTACCATTATGGAGAATTCCCACCATTGTTCACCTGGTGCAGGTGTCCTATAGGAAAGTAATGATTATGATGAAGTTTATCAATGTTAACTAACTATACATACATGTCATTGGCATTCAGGAATAACTCGTTAAAGTCATCTACAGAAACTTCTAATTCTTCAGACTTTACTTTCACCTCCTCTGTCGTCTGGAAGAAATTTTCAAGCTCCGCCCCCATTTGTGGCACAGACACAGTAGTCCCGCCCTTCTCTTCCTCAACAGAGTCAATTTTTGCTAATGGTGACATACCTATTATAATAACATAAAAATTGTAAAACACAAAAAAATATTTATCAATTGTGAATAAGCACAACAATAAACTATTACAGTAAAACATGGTTATAGCGAATTCCTGGGAATCAGAATAATTACTTCATTTTATCCATATTTCACTATATACCTATTACAATGAAATAAAGAAAGGTCAGTTTTGGAAAAATAAATGCTGTATATACACTGTATCTGACACGTCACTTTATCAGAGTTCACTATAACAACATGTTACTGTATTTAAGAATATTAAGCAAGTATAGGAAAATGTGGAAAATACTGGAGCAGAGTTTGACTAAAGGATGCAGTATAAACATAGACACAGTATAGAAATATATTGTAAGACCACGAAAAAATCATATTGTACATTTTTGTGCGATAATATTCTACCTAACAGGAACCTACAGTATTTGGTAAACTTCAAACAACAAGTTAGAAATTATCTCATTCACAACAGCATCATTTTCACCAACATACAGTCAAACCTGTGAATATAGGCCATCCTTTGAAAACATCATTGATTATTTAGAACAAACTGACCTCCAAATAAAGGCCATTTGTGAGTAAAAAACACATTTTGTCTTTCTCAAAGGTGGGATTTATTCACAGGTTTGATTGTACATTCAAGCAATTACTTTAATTTGTATTTGATAAAATATTATCCATTTCATTAATTATCTACAATATCAATTAAAATTCAATTAAATTGATTGATAAAAGAATGGAGATTTGTGAATATTGTAGACTAGAAAGCGGAATCAACAGAGAACATAGCTAGATTCTAAACAAGAACACAGAATGAGTCAAGAAAACAAAGAGATTCAGAAATAAAAATTATCCAAAGATAAATTACTGTAAGAATGAATAATATCTTTTTTCAAAAAATCTTTATTTGTAATAATTCTCAAGGTGATATATCATTATATTGATCTCACGATAATCACAAAAAGTTTATCCCGTCACCAAAAGCATATATACGTTCAAAGCATATAAGCACATATAGCAAGCTGTACAAGAATTAAGTAATTTCATTGACTAATCACCATCTTTACTAAAACATTATTTCTGTAATAAGACATACTGGAAATACATTCTTTACATCTGTGTCCAATATATTATGATATTAATTGATGCCTAACACTAGTTGTTTTTTAACTTTAATATAATCAAGGATAATGAAGTACTAGATATGAGAATCAAGACATACATGTATCTCTTACTTTCATAATAAAAAATTTGTAGTTTCAAAATTGTGCACAAATTGTTACTTTTGACTTTCATAGAAATTTTGAACCTATTGCATAGAAGTTTTTTTATGACAGAAAATAACACAAAACAATGAAATGCCCCCCTCAAATTTCTGAGAAGTTAATCAGTAAACAGTCCTCTTAATATGATTTGGTAAACAATTGTCATGAAATCATGTTACAACAGTTTGTAACATACCTGCTCCCCCACTCACCCTCCCTCATATACAACAACAGTTTGTGTACAAACAACAAATCCTCCCAGAGTGATTTAGTTGGCTGACTCGGAGCCAGACTTAGAAGCCACATTTAAACGATACTTTTCTGTCTTACTGCAATTTGATAGTTGTCTCCCTTTATTTTTTTTCCACAACTTACTGTATTACTGTATCATACAGAATGACAGAAATGACAGAGATAGAGAAGAGATATCAGGTATAAATTATAAAATAAATATGGATATATTCAGAGAAGATTACATATGGCAAAGTTGAAAGGTTAAATTCCAAAAAAAAAAATCAAATTTGATCACTGTAAATAAATGATAGTTTGTGCAATTTGACTGCTTTTAATGAATTGAAAATTTTTGCAATGTCTAAATTCAAACAGTACCTTGAAATGTAGTTGTGGACAAAAATCAGAACATATAGCGTACTTTGCCAACTGTACTTACTGCCATAGTTTTAGTAGAAAAGTTTATACTCAATACATGTATTTAAAGTACATATTATTGTACATATATAAGAAAATATAGAAGTGGGTGGGGTAATGTTTTTGTCCGAAGTTTTTCACTTACTCTCGTCTACCAGGATCTCTGCAGGCAGATCGGCACACACGACCTCCTTGGGTAGGGGCTTTGTCGGGGACGTGGGTGAAATAAGATCAGAGTTTTCACTAGATTCCGAATCTGTAAGCCACGATAATTGTGAAAAAAGAAGAGAATGGGTTATTGTGATGTTAGACACATTAAAAAGCAATGATCTTGGTGCTTTTTTTCGATTTCCCTACAAATCCATGATAATCTACATTTTTTACTGCCATCTTGTGACTGAAATCACAAACAACCAATCAGGTGCTTGTGTTTTCAGACTGGTTCCAGTACTTATAATCAAAGTCTGAAATCCTAAACCCAAACCAGTCTAATAATAAGCAAAATTCTAGCAAAATACCATAAAATTGTTGCAAATCAATTCTCAATACATAGTTCTACATGCAATAAAATCAAATTTCATTTAAACTAACACCAGCATTATCTTGTAGAAAATAATGACCAAATATAGCAATTCTAGGGTTTGGTATGGTATCCATGGTGACTCAATTCACATATAAAACTGGAAGCGGTAATAGGTCTTAACCAAACCCTTGAATTGTAAAAGCACCAAATATTTTCAAATGAAGCTGAAAAGTGGACAATGATGACAAGAAAATAGCTTTACAAGACTGAAATTGATTGGCTGATACATTCCAAATAAATGATTCTTATTGGTTAAAAATATTTGAACAACCAATCAAAGTTCATTTTATCAGTAAGATCTAAATTTGATATGTCTTCTGATTGGTTAAAATATTTAGAATTTATTTTTCATACAGAAATTTCAAGTACACTTCAAATTTGATTTTGAGGAAGTTCAAGTACAAATACCTTAAAAAATAAATAATTTGATAAAGTATGTTATTTTATTTCTTCGTAAAGCAATTTCATGAAGCGATAAGCGACACAACAAATCATGTGACAATCATGTGACAAAACAAGCAATGTGACATTAATAATGGGGATAGCAGTATAGGCAGTGTTTTTTTTAAATCTCACTTACTGAATATATACTTTATAATTCAAGCAGAAGGCATAAATATCTGCATTAATATGGTATCTTAGTTAAAGCATTAATTCAGTAGAACAGAATTCTGCTTGATGTTATTTCAGACTGAAGAAAATATTAAATATGAATATTTATAGGAAATAATCTGTAAGCAAGATAGATAAAAAGTACGCGAAATAAAATGTTTCAAACAATTTTTGTACATTAAACTTAAATTTTAAATCAGAAATTTATTTTTTTCATAGAATGTCTATTTCCATGTTTATCAATCTTACCTTTGTGTGTCAATAGTGCAATAAAAATATCCAAATGTCCTTTTTCGTCAAGTTTCAAGAATATTTGTACTTTTCACTAAATGAAGGTTATTTAATCATAGGGATTATATTGAACAAATAAACAGCAACTCTATAAGACTGGTGGAATTTGCTGAATTTTAGAAATTTTAGTATTTATCTTCCTAGTAAAAGTTCCAAAGTTTCAGGAGAATAATAAGGCATATGATCATGTTTTGTTGCACTATTAAGACCCAATTCAACCATATTTTGTTACCATAACAACAAAACAAGGAAGCTTGCAAAATCTGAATTATCATGTTTTTAGACCAAACCATTGCCGAAGCACACTACACCCTAGTGAACAGACACCTCCCACTACAAATATACGTACCACGACTATTCTCCTTACGTGGAGTTTTCCCTCGTAACCTAGCAACCAGTGGACTCTCACCAATAGTCTGACCTGCAGTGGAAAATTTTAAAACATAAATCAAAACACTCCAAGTAAACAAAAAAAAATTCAAAAAAAATAATTAAATGAATACAGGATTTTTCTCACTGTTTCAGAACTAGTTTGGAGCATTCTATAATTCAATATTGAGAGAAGCTAATATAAAATATGCTATAGCATAAATTATTTAATAATTGAAGTTAAATCATGTATATACATTAAAAGAATCCATGGAAATAACGACTTAAATATGACTTAATCCTTTACCTCATAAGCATATTTTGGACTTTTCCCAATTCAAAGCTAATATACAAAACATAAATTTATTTAAGAAAATTGGGTTATTTCTCTCTGACAGAGTGGAAAACATTGTGACAAAAGAAGCCATTACTTATTACAAGTAATGGCTTCTTTTGCCACAATGTTTTCAAAAGTCGTCTGCTTCAGATGCAGGGAAATGCGGTATTATGAGGCAAAGATTTCACAGGAAGAGCTTCTATTTAATGTACCAAGCTTGAAAAATTTAGTACCAGAAGAGGAAATTTTGTGTTCGATAGTAAATTTTTTCACGTCAGTTTCTCCAACACGATCTCGCCAGCCTTCTTGCGCAGATCCAAGTAACGACACTCTGTCGGCGATACTAGATGGCCGTGGCATATCCAGTCCTTTCTTCTCCCTTAATTTTACATTTGAAGTGGGTGGGGTAAACTCAGGACTAGCTGATCTTCTCTCTAGTTTATCTAAGTCCAGTGGACGGGATACACGCTTACGCCAATCTTCTTCACCACTTTTCTTTAATAAATTCAATCTGAAATACGAGAACACATAATATACATCATCTTTAGGGCCATTTGTGTACTTTCCTTAAATTTTACTTACTTACACTTGCAGAATGTTTTGGGATTTGTAAACAAACATACTATATCTAATGCAGGTAGATTTACTGGCAAACATTAATACCTGTCATTGATAGAACCAGATTTTGTGACTTCAGGTAAATCAGTAGCAATCTCTGCCTCTTTCTTCTCGTCCGGTGTAACCGGTTGTGTGAGATGACGACCAACATATTTCTTCTTTGCTCTGGATGAGTCTGGACTTTCCGAACCTACTTCAGCAGGCTGTGTTTTATACCTAGAAAAAAACAAAAGGGATTGATAATTCATTGTTTCATACACAACTGTCCCAGAATGCAGCATGTTCAACCCAAACAATGAAGGATAGCTATTGGTAAATTCAGAATCAGCCAATCAGATGCTTCGGTTTTAAGAATCTCATAAGAACTCTAAAGATTTATATCTTATAACAGAAAGACTGTACACTGTATGTGGAGAAGATGAAATTTGGCACATGGCAACCACTACACAGAGTAGTACAGGAAAGATGTGCACAACTACAAACATAGTGAATAAGATACAGCCAATCATTTCTGACATAATTCTTTGAACAGGATAGTAAGACACCAAGTCAAATCAAATCACTCACCTACGCACACATGAGTACTGTATCAACTAAGACATAAATTATCTACCTAGACTAGGTCCTGACCAATGGGAGAAACCCATGCAGGCTTGTAACCCAGACTAAAACAGCAATGAAAACAAAAATGACAACAAAAACCTTCTTCAAAAAGAAGTTCACTTATAAACCATACACAAACCTCTTCTCACTGTTTTTCCAAAAAGCAAATGGTGACCCTTCTGGAAAAGGAACTTTATTTTCCTGCTCTTCCTTAGATATATTAGCAAATCTGCGCTTCATTTTAAAAAATACACCAAAATTCAAACACAGAATCACATTGACAACAAATAAATGCCACTGAATTTTGTCCAAAATTACAGCATCCAAATACTAATACACTTTCAACCAGACGACTTCAATGCTCAAATTTAATGACTCAACATCATAGTTTTAACTTTTAAAACAGGTTTAAATCTCCCACATAAATACACCATAATCAGATATTGAACAATACAAAAGTAAACGCACAAAATCTCTCGTTTTTACAAAATTTTAAACTTTCAAATGTTTAAATTTAAGCGGTGTTGATTTGAAAATGAACCAATGTGACCCTTCACATTACACACAAACATCTGATAACAGCCTTGTAAAACTAATTAGTAAAAAAGTATGGCTCAGGTAAAGAAAGTACACCTGTGAATACAACAAACCACTAAAAGGTTGATTTAAACCAACTGAGATAAGTTAGTTTGCTGTTCAAATAAGCGAATGGTTTGGTTAGATTTGTTTTGATAGAAGCCTAAATCAATCTCAGTGTTTTTATATGAATTCAAATCACAAGCATGAAATTTGTAAGAGGATTGTTTAATTATTGGAGGACAATTTTAACACACTGTGATGATACACAGGGGATACACACAGCAGTTGTTATGGAAACGCAATAGTAAAATTGTAATAAGAATGATTTAAAACATGTGTAATAGGAAGAGGAAAAGCAAAGTACCTGATGCGGAGCTCAAACCCGCAACCTCCTGTTAGCAAGTCAGATGCTCTGCCAACTGAGCTAATCGGGTTGGTACTATCGCAAGCAATTTATTCATATAAATACTATAACAGTACACGTCCAATATTAATCCAATAATTACTTAAAATGAAAAAAATATCAGAGATTAATTTTATTCCAGAGTTACAATCACAGATCTATCACTACTGCCTGTGGTGATGTATGACTGTTACGGGGTACTGTGGTTTTATTTATTTTGAAGGTTATTTTGTGAACAACTTGTAGCAGTTCTGTATATAGTATTTATGTAAATAAATTATTTGTGATAGTACCAGCCCTATAAGCTCAGTTGGTAGTGAATCTGACTTGCAAGCATTTGGTTATGGGTTCGAGCCTCGCATTGGGTACTTTGCTTGTCTTCTTCCTATTACGCTTGAAATAAATCATTATATTTCAACATAACACAACTAGATTTAAGCAGACTGTCATATATGTAAAATACTGACAGTTTCTTTCATAAAACTATACACAGACTAATTAATTGATTACTTGCATATTGTTTCCTGCACACACACAAACATTTATAAAGCAAATCACATAAGCTTGTATCATTATATCTTTACAAAAGCTGTAAAAAAATGAAATAAAAATACTAACTAAGAAAGAAAAAATGTGTTTTGCAATTTTCTACAAATCTGAATTACCTCCCTTTAGTGACCAAATTTCTGACTCATAACTTAGTTAAAATAGAATTCAATGAACTATTTCTGTCGCAGTTTTATAAGAAGGTACATATTAATCCAATTAATAAATACTGAAAGAGGGTAAAAGTTAAGTAATATTATCTCACTATCAAGGGGATTATATTTAACTTAATACCATCTTAATTTAAGCAATAAACAAGCATTAATCTAATAAAATGTTATCACATTGATGTTTTAAACTACAGTGAAGCCTCACATAGTGATAACCTCAATATTAAGGCTACCTCACAAAAATGACCACTTATTTCCTACTGGTTTTCTATATTTTCTTATACAATACAACTTGAAAATTAGTCCACCTCAATATTAAAACCACTGCATTATTACAATCAAAATTTTTGGACTGGTTGTCAATATTTCCTTTAAATTTTAACCTGATCATGAGACCTTTTTAACACTAAGACTCAATTATTAAGTCCCAAAGGTGGTCTTAGTATCAACATTTTGTTGTAGTTTTGCGTTATTAATGGTAAACAAACCTGACATCTCCGATAATACAAGATCTGGGACGTTCACGTTCTCCGAGTTCTTTCCGACGGAATCGGTTCAATATCGGTGAAATGTACATTTTTTGTCTCCAAACTATTCAATCAACATCAATCATATAAGATAACCTCAATATGACAACTCTATCAGTCATCTTTGTGTATCATTATAATGTAGATCACAAGTAGATATACACTTCCCTATTATGTATGTATACATCCACAATGTTCCTAGGATATTGATGAAAACCCAACCACAAAAAACTTGGTTAAAGCTACTTTTTAGTTAGTTTTAAGCACGCCACAGTTTTGCACCTAGAAGAACAATTTATTTCATCACACAATGTTTATATACTGATTTATTGCTGCATCATTTAGAGACGTCCATTTTTTCATGGAACAAAAACCTTACGGTTATTTTTGCAAATACTTGCTATTGAATACAAGTATTTTAACACACAATTTGAAAATGTGAATTAATCTTTTACTTCACAAATTGTCCACAAATGATAATTAGTCAAATTAAGCTATATGAATATTTAAGTTCAATTATCACACTAAGTCGTTATAAATCAATTAAACACTTGGGAATCATTTATGCTTGAATCATTCACTGTACAATAAAATACTTCATAAATCCGAGCAGAACAATAAAGCTTCAATGTTACATCCACATCCCTTTTCACAAACCTACACAATAATGTTTGTTCCACCTGCATCACGGTAATAAATATCCATTACTCAGACAATACATTCAATTCCTTATTAATTATCCAAATCATCAATAAATCTCGACCAATTTCTTAATTCTTTCCTCATCTAATATCTAAGCAAGTCTTTTGTAAACAATATTATCTCAACAACAACAAAAAATGACTGTCTCAGCATTTGTTACTATGACGATACATAACTAGGAAATATTGTGCATTTCCTGTGCAGTTAATTATCTAGAACAATCAACATGTCGTGTATTATCAGAAAAGTGAAACATTTTCACTCATTATTACTGATAACACTGATAATATTTTATATCACATCACATACGAATACACAGACACACATACAGACAGGTTATTATTGTAAAATCATTATCGAATAATCGAGCGTGCCGTCCAATCTAGCCACTATTTCCTTCACACATCCGGTGTATACTTCACAAACTTCCTCATTGTATTATATATACATATACCTTCAACACACAGTCAAGTACATGTATCCACTGGCAGGTTACTCCAGTACAATCATACTTGTATAAGTAACATTTTCATATTTCCCGTTCATTTCGCTCTAAATATACACAACTTTCCTGACAACTAGCTAAATATAGAGAAAATACAATATAGTTCCTTATCTCCAAAACTCTACAAGTTTCCTTTCATGGTATTGATAAAAGCATGGTAATAAATTGTTACAATGAAACCACAAGTTAATATTAATTGCTAATTAATTGGTTACAAACAAGCATACAAGATCTTAATTATAATTAACCCCTCAACATGAAGTATAGATCAAGTGTTTACAGAAGTCAAAGATTGACTCGATTTCAAAGTTAAAGTAATTATGTTAAAGGTACTATCAGATGAAAACTATCAAATTAATCAACAGATATTGAATCTGAGTACAAGAAAAAACACCAAAATGTCAAAGATTTGAATTTAATTGTTCTAGAATACTATTAGCAGTAGAGATACATGTTCATTGTATATGTTTATATATTCATACATATATCCAATATTTTTGTACAACAATATTGCAAAAACCGTTTACGGTCCATAGGCACTTTGGAAGAGACCATGAAATAAATTAAGTTGCACAAGCGCATTGTGTTTCTTTCTTAATGTCACTAATGCACAAATTAAGTGAAAATATGTACAAAAAAGCATTAGAATTTTTGTTTGGTAAATAAAAATGCTCATTCAATTAGGAAACTATCGAAGTAAACAATATGCAGGGTTTTCTTTAGACGTCAAAAGTAGAGGGTTGACTGATGATAATTTGAAGAGTTAACAACATTTCTTTCTAATTTTATAGTAAACTTGACCATTTGGTACAAATTCTCAAGAGTCAAAAGCCTTCTTTTACTGATTTCAAGAGTCAAAATGCTGTGTTAAGGGTTAAATGAAAGCCTCATGTGTAAATATTACAAAAATAATCATCTTCATAAGCACCTTTAATAACTTGTTCATTACCATTCGAGGTCAGAGTTCAAACAGGAAGGAAGAGCAATCTTTGCTATCATATAAACTTATCAGTAAAAATCTAGTTTTGAAAGCCATACAACAAAGTATTGACTATCATATTGTCACACATGTCAACGAGCCAGTATAAACAGATATCACTGTGTATGGAATGTTAACCATAATGAAGTGGTCTTGTAAAAATTGCTTGATAAATAAATCTGCTCCATACAAAACAAGAAGGAAATGAGTGATACTGTTAGTAGTGTTCTCATTAGGAATTTGTTGAATAGGCTAAAATAGAAAAGTAACAGGCTTTCTGGGGGAGGGGGAGGGGGTACATCTCCTCTGTACCTCAGCGAAATTTTTTTTGCCAGTTTTAACTTGCTCGTTAGTTGTTTGAACCGACCTCTTGAGTCAGTGGCTGGTTCCTAATGAGAATACTGCTGTAAATATGATGTCAGACTAGAATGTGCTAACAGTACAAACATACATATACAGCAGGATTTCAGACAGTTCAACATCTGTGGAACTTACAGTACTCTGATATTTACATATAGCAAAGGGGAACTCAAAACTCTGACCTGCTCATAATGAAGACAGACAAGTTTTTGTCACAGAGGCGTCAGTACCAGCCACTCACAGAGAACAGGATAAGGTTGACAGAAGTCATACCACAGAAGTATATTAAGTAGAATGATACTTTAAAGGTCAAGGATTTTTGTCCTCATTACAGCAGACAAGTGAACTAATCAGCTGCTGTGTACACCCACATAAAGAGAAGAAACTAGATTTTTCATCATCTTCTGTCTTCTATCATAAAATGCCACAAACCAGGATACATTTTTCAGTCCAACATCCATGAGAGAAAGAGTTTCACATTTGGTAACAACTTATAGCAACACAATCACACAATTTATGACCCAAATGAGTCAAATGAACCCAAAGTACAGAAAAAGTTTCAGATTAGAAAAAAACTATAATTGCCAGACAGTAAGAAAAAATATTTTGTTACTTGGTAAGACAATGCTTGTACTGAAATTATAAGCCACAACTCTTTTGTTTTCATAATTAAGAAACCAATAGATTGAAAAAGCTCACATTTATACATTTCAGACAAAGTTATCATAGTGAACTGGACCTTTGGGGGCCTCTATGGACAAGTGATTGTGGTCCAACTAGTAATAATTATTGCTAGCTCCTCCCTGTTGTGAGTTTGAATCCCACTAGGGACCAGAAAAATCTACATATGAGGAAGCTGTCCAGCTAGCTTATGGAAGGTCTAGCTGTGCTTCTACACAGGCCTTCCTGTACTGTTTAAGCTAAAAAAAAAGATTTGTTGTTGGTGCGACATAAAACCCCAATGAAATCTAGAGAAAAAAACAGGGCCTTTAAACAAACATCTTTTAATTTTATCCTAAACTTACTTAAATATCACAGTGAAACATCATAAAAGTTTGATAAATGATAAAGTTAAGCCATCAATTAAAGGCGGACTTATTACTAAACAGAACAAGAAAGTGAAAGTTCATTAGTTTTGTGGTAAACTAAAGTTCAAAGCAACTTATTCCTCATTCATAGAAATCATCAAAATGGAGTCCCCTTCTTATCATACAGAAATTTTCAATACATTAAAAAAATATTTTTCTTCCCCAATAATTATAATAATTTAATCTAAGAATGTGTGTTTAAAAGGTTTTTAAAACTGCGGAAAATTTTGACAAGAAAAATTAGCAAACAAACCATACATTTAAAAATACAAGTATGATATCACTAGAGAATTCTAGTTGGTTTAATTTTATTACATTAAAGGACACAAACTAATTACTATTTTATCATATTCCAATAAATAATAAATTGGCAATCTCACTTACAGTTTCATGTTATTATTTTACACAATTTGTAAACAAAGTCGGTGTAAAATATCAAACAGGTGTTTTCAATTCAGGCACAAAAAAATTTAACACGCTTAAAAACGCAAGTTTTTTAAGAATAATTCACCGCGAGTAATACAACACAAGGGAAGTAACTCAATAATAACTACAGACCAAGGTTACGATATATGGCAATGATTACATTGGAGGGAAATTTATCGTGTAAAACATACTTTAAACCTCGTGTCAGCTAATATCAATAAAATAACACTCACTACATTTATCTAAATTACAACAAAGAGAGTTTATTACAAACGCCTACATTTTATCTGATCAGGTATAAAATAAACACACACATAATGACCTACATACAGAAAACTGACAATATTTATCAATATTATACCAAAAATTGCGACATCACAGATCAAACCATTCTGATCTTGAATTATCATACATCATGATAAAGAATTATTGTATATTGTGATACAGAATTATGATATCATGTTTTTAATTTGTTTTGACCCAAACAGAAATGAACGAACCAAATAAACATGACCAGAAAGAAAGGACCAATTCCAAGAAAAAGCCACATGCCAAACATTTCACCTTTCCACAAAGTGTTACCATAGCAACAAATAGTGAAATCACATTAAAATAATCAAGAATTTTTTTTTTTGCATCAGAACCAATAGAACACATAAAAATGATCAAATCTTCCACATTCTACTTAAGAAACATACAAGATAATAAAAATGTACAAACCTTTCTTGTTCTAATTTCCGTTCCCTGTGAAATCGTCGTCTGGATTTATTGTCCCGACGTTTTACCGGAGTTCCTCCAGTTCCTTCAGTTTCATTATCAAGCACACCTTCATCACTATCAAGGTTATCACCTGACGATTCAACTCCACCTTCAAGTATATTATCATCACTTTCAGTCTCAGCCACACTATCTGAATGTAATTCTGAACTTTTTATTGCACTTTTAAATTCTGTTTCCATCTTACTAGTCTCAAAGCTGCCTTCCTTTTTTAATATTCCTTTAACTTCAACAGTTTTAACCTCACTCTCCATTGCACTTTCTTTCTTTAACGCTTTATTAATATCACTTATTGTAGGAACAATATCAGAATTAGGTCTCAGAATTCCTTTCGGAGCACCATGAATTAACGACAGTCTCTCTTCCAACTGCGATTTAAGAATACTCTTCTTTTTGGAGTCTAAATTACTGACTTGAACTTTTTCGACAGTCTGTGAGGAATGTTTTTCTTCAGTTCTTATTGCTTCAAAGCCTTTAGATCTAATATCTGAAGGTTTGACACTTTCAGATGTAGCACCTGTGTCTATAGTCGTATAACTGGAGTTCAAATCTGTGTTACACGCCGTTAATGAATCTGAAGATGAAACAATAGCAATGAACAAAGATTACCTTACTGTAAAGACCATTGCTACATGATTTATAAGATTATTGCTAGTTGTTCATTTCATCTCCTGACAGAGACCATCTCCAATAAATCCAATTAATGGACAACTTAAAGATGGTCCATATAAACAGGTGCTACTATAATTAATACAGATAACTAATTAGGCCAGAAAAAACTGTTTAGTGCTACTTGACCAAAACTGCTACATACATTTATACAGATTAAAAGATGATGTATGTATGGTATCTTAGGACACTGATGTATATAATGTAGTCATATGTCACATAATTTTCAAACTATTAAGACAAAGCATGATGCATTATCCAGTGTAATTTAATGAGAATCTTCTATTGTCATGGTAATACAAATATGAACAAAACCACATAAAAACACTTTATTGTAATTGGGCGTAAAACAATCTTAATGTCAGTGAAAGATTATTTTACTAGTAAAATATTGTTTTATCAAGAAAACAAAGAAATATCAATGTAGAGATATAAGTGTTGTCCATTATAACACACACAGCGTAACGCACAAGCAGAGAACCCTTACATAGGTTTCAAACTCATGACTTCTTCATCAGGAAGTTAGCCTAAAGTCAATCATTTATAATTGTATACAATATATACAAAATACAATATCAAAATCTCACCATGATTTATGACCTCACCAGTCAGGTCAGTAATAGAGGTCGCACGTGATGGAACTCTAGATCCTGCACGAGAGCTCGGCTGTGAGAGAGCTTGTTGCGCATGATGGGTCATCAACTCTCGTTGAGCTTTCACAGAGAGACCGGACAAAATTTCCGGATCTGGTGGCTTCACAAGACTGCATGCTAATGGTGAAATCTTTGCCGCCTTTTCAACCTCTTCATATGTAACAGGCTGAAATGTGATTTTATATATTACATACAAATTACCATATAAATAGACATATGAAATATGGTAACTAGCTGAATATTGTTTTGTTATATACTATAAAGCTATCAATGCGTATGATGCATAATTCAAGCTTAGTCAGTATTGATTATAAACTCCATGCTAACAACATTGAATAACAAATAGCACATTTTGGGTCTTAACCTATTTCCCCGCTCACCCACATCGTGTCAATACGAAGAAACCGAATCAATTCTTTAACAGACAAGACCCTAAATCTGGGTGGATTTATTAAATAAAGAAAAACACATATTCTCTGAAACACTTTTGAATATCCTATGTAAATATATACCAAACAGTTGTCATGGTTTCAACCATCAACATGGTTACATTGCAATAAAATCACATTTTGAATTTTCAAATTTCACATACTTCACAAAATTATCACCCTAACATAATAAACTTATATCAAAATTGTACAAAACACTCACTTTATATTCCTACAGCATAAAACTGAATATAAATATTTTACATCAAAATGAAACATAACATACAATAACATTTATACACAAGGTAAAACAACCAGGGTTTTTTCATCCAAAACCTGGTAAATAAAAGTATCATTATATCAGGTTTCAACAGGTATGACACAAAATATTACGAAATCATTCCGTATTTATCATTGTCATTCCTTGTCGTATAAAACACAATTGTAACATTTTATCTCATTCCAATTTATGTAACAAATATGAACCACCATTTTTCTTCTTTTTCACTGGAGTTCAACGTCCCACCAAGCCAGGGTCATTTGGTGACTTTTCCAGCTGTAACAGTGGAAAGACCCCAGATGTACACCTGGGTAGCATCATTGACCTTTCATAAGCCAGCTCAACAGTTTCCTGAAGGTGAACTTCGGTCCTGGTGGGGATTCAAACAGCAGTGAGTGGCTAGTGAAAACTAGTCGGGGACGATATCCACTTGACCAGGGAGGCCCCCCTTTTTGTCTCATCAAGTTTATGTAACAAATTTTTCTAGAATCTAGATAACTCTTCTATTTGGCCTGATGAAAGTTGATGTTGATGTTGAGGATTATTGGGCGGGTAGGATGAAAAACTTGTCTAAGACATTCTTTCTAAGTATATCTTCATATGTTATATTTTGTTCTTAGAAAATTATGGCCAGCACTAAAAAATTGGGTGGTCGGGTGACCATAAACACAGTAATCTTTTTCCTGGCCTCATCCTGTTTCATATCACATATTTTTACCTGACCGACTTAATCCTACACCAAATGTTGACAACAATAAAAAACTACAACATTTCATAATGAAAAAAATGGTATTGTTTCTCTCAGTATATAATCAATATGGTACAAACACAATTGTACAGTAAACCACTGGACTTTGTAATGTATTTCAATAAGAATGGAATGCGTGTCACAAACAGATTGATATTAAATAGTATCACATATTTTGAAATGAAAACATTAGCCCCCCCCCTTTCTATATGAAATTCATATTAAGTACCAAGGATCTTAAGGTCAATTCTCAAATTCTAAATTTCAAAGATTTGTTGACTTGTTAAAATATAACTGAAGTTTAATGTCACACCAACAACCAGGGTAATTCGGTGACTTTTCAAGCTTTTTCAACAATTTTTCAGTTATATATGGCAACCGGTTCACCTAACCACTTTTCCTGGACAGTATACTAACCAGTATTCACCATTCCACAAGGAGACGGCAACTTCTCCACATATGGAGGAAAATTGATATTTTTTGTCAACTTTTCATGGAAGGGTATGACCTGCCGCAAATGGGATTTGAACCCAGATCTACAGGTTACAAGTCCAGCACACTAACCACTGGACCACAGCCGTAGCTTTTCAAGCTTTAACAGCGGAGGAAGACCCCCTAGTGTAAGCTGTAGGACCACTGACCTTCCATAAGCCAGCAGGATAGCTTCCTCACATGTGAAATTTGGTCCTTGTGAGATTTGAACTCACAGCAGTGAGGGGCTAGTGATTACCAGTCAGAGACCATAACCTCTTGAGCACAGAGGCCCCACTAAAATATACCAGAATTTACATATTTCTAACTTTCTGAATGTTTTTTTTACGTCTAAATGCTACAATAAAAATCAAATCTTCCATTTAACAAAAATATTTAATATCTATAAGAGTGATCTTTTAAACTTTTACCATTACGTCCTGCCTGGTTTATTTTACATCTTATCAAGTAAGGATATTTGCGTTAACTCGCTAATTCTCCAAACCTGGTTGTCTATTTATTACCCAGTATACATTTTTTTACCCAATTTACATATTATTATCAATTCTGAACGTCTAGTTTTGTTGTAAAACTGTTATAAACGTTTCTCCAATAATTACCAATTAATTCAGTTTTCCAGCAAAGCCTTCAGATATTTCATTCATTTAAATATACCTGGTAAGTTCACTGCTTGCGTCTTCATGTATACAGTAAATTATATTAGCTATCACCATGTTTAACTGACCCTTTGCCCCATAAGCGTATTTCAGACTCTTCTGAATTCAAAGCAAATAAACAAAACATCAATTTATTTAAGAAAATTGGCTTATTTCTGTCTGACAGAGTGGAAAACATTGTGGCAAAAGAAGCCATTACTCATCGTAAGCAATGGCTTCTTTTATAATGTTTTAAAACATCGCATGCATCAAATGCAGGGAAATATGGTATCACGAGGTAAAGGTTTAAAGTAGCACCAACAGCCAAGAAGGCAAGACACCAAGATGCCAATAAAAGACTTCTGTTATACTGAAGTCATCAACAACAATAATCACACAAATAATTTACCTGGGTAGCAAATCGTGAGGCAAGTTTACGATTCTTCCGCTTTGGTGGAGGGGGCAGCCCCTTTTTCTGTGCAGCGACCTTCTTATCCTCCTCGATGGATGTAAACAACTTTACTTTATCCTTCAAACTTTGTCTGAAAAAAAGGGAACAAAATTCTTGACATTACCATGAACCTGGTAACCTAAATGACAATACTTCATACAATGTTTAATACTTATTACTTTAATACTAGTTATATATCCTAAACATCCAAAATGAATCATAAATCCTAATTACCAATTGAAAGAATTCATCCACAACAAAATTAGGACAGTGGCAGACGGATGGCATTTACAACATCTGTAAATTCAAAATCACTGAAGGTCACAGGGGCATGCTAGTGTGTTTTTAAACTAACCAGAAACAATGACCTATGGGTTTTACTAACATGATATATTTATTTCACTCAAATAGCATAAATTTAAACCAATAGGGAGCCAAGGAGTTAGTTCTTGGCAATCATTTCTAGGCGAACATTCTCACTTTTGTCCAGTTTCATGATACAGTGCAACCTCTCTAAAGCAACATCCTTTGGGAGAAGCAAAATAATGTTGTTGTTGCTGTTGTTGTTGTTGAGAGGTTGTTGTTATAGAGATGTCAAATTAATAGTTAAATCGTAAATCGTGGAAAAAAATAAACTGTTGTTGAATGAAGGTTGTTGCTCAAGAGGGGGCCACTATGGAGAGGTTGCACAGAACTAGTTATTAAATTAGTTATAAAACCTAAAAATCTAGTTATCCCTTGATTGTAAATGAAACATATTTCATCTTAGCTACCATATGTCTATGAAACGGGGCCCCAAAACCTTATCTAGTATGTTATCAACTTAGTGGCTCTTGGCCCCATGCTATATGAAATTTTCAGTACACTTAATTTATATCCAATTTTTTTACCTAATTTTGAAGGATAATATTATATTTAGCATATTTAAACATAACAAAAATCAGTAATGGTGTTACATTCTGAGACAAACAAAACTTTCCATACAATCATGCAGGGCTCCTGTTAAACTCTTGTGAATTTTACAATATCAACCATGAGCATTGACGCCATATTCACAGGAATTAAAAGTACAAACATCTGAATGAATCAAAACAAGGCCAAGATGACATTAGTAACAATATTTTTACTATTTCTACATGAATTGATTAGGTGACAACAAATCACTACCATAAAAACAACAATAAGAACAACCACCAACAACATAAGCTGTGAGTTTAAACATACATACACACATATTAATACACAAATGATAATGTTTCCTAACCAACCTGTGTAATAATCCGACCAAGAAGAAAACTACATTATCCAACTGTCACTGATTAACTTTAAATGTGCAATGTCTTATCAACTTAAACCATAATAAAAGCATGGGCCTATCATTTTACAAACTATTTATATTACGTCAAGCATAATTATATTTATAAATACGGAAGAGAAAACATAAGATCAAAAATAACTTTAGTCATTTCAAAAAATAACTTCAAATACAACGTTCGCCAACTTGATACGCAATGTCGTCCAGTATTTTAGTGAGTTAATACACCACAACATATCAGGTAAGATAGTCATCGAAGCAAGTTAGGGGGTTACATTTATAAATGCAGTTTTCATCGTATGAGTAAACATATATTATTGATACGTTATCGTCACTCCTAGGTGAGAAATATTATAAAATCGACTATCACTTGGTCATTCAATTATCTGATAGCATAATCTCATTATACAAATATAAGACATGTCTTTTTTTCGGGTATTACTTTCTATATAAACACAGATTTTTCCATAAGATATTTAAGGGTCCCAGGGACTCTCAATATGATATTTTTGGGGTCCTTGGAGAAAAATTAAGGGTCCCATGTAAGGTATTTTCAATGACTTTATTTATGGCCACCTCCATCTCTGAAATGAATGATTTCAGGTTTTGCTATAAAAATAAAAGCAATGCAAAAGAGAAATATCATGACGATGCGTGCCATGGGAGACACAAGGTGTTGGAAAAAACGGGTCCCACGGCCAATTTTATGTGTAAGGAAGGGTAAATTCTGTGGAAGGGAAAGCCCTGTTAATTTAACAAAGGTAAGTTTTAAGTCAAAAAGGCTTATATATACAAACAAGGAATATTAATACCATATACACTGTTTATTATAAAGTTACCACCATTCAGACTTTAGCTAATTAGTGCGTAACAAAGGGATATAATCACATCTTGTCTTTATGATGTACTGTACAAAACAGACTTACTAGTGTTTACATTAATTAATATCAATCTTAATAGTACTAAAACATAATCAATTAAAAACCTCACTTAGTAACCACCTCAAAATTAAGACCCCCCCATAATTATAACAACTGTTAATTTTATACTTCAACTTGATAATAATAAGAATACCTGCGTATTATGGCCAATTTATTTGGTCCCCACACTGGTCTAAGTATTGTAGTTTCACTGTACTTGTATGAATAGACTGTATCTCTTCTTGTTTATCGAATATGATATTCTAGTGTAATTGTTCGATCAAGTATTTCGGGGTGTTCAATAAAATGTATAATGTAATGAAACAAAATGAAAGCCAATATTTAGAAAATTGAATTTTAATAACTAAGATAGGTAACTCTATATTCAATGTAGGGATTTTAAGACACTTTGAGGAATATTTATCACAATTATATCATAATTATTGCAGTCATGGCAGTTTTTGAAACATAAAGGTCAAAGATATGAAATATTTTATGATCAAGTAGAACAGATTTACAAAAAAAAAGAAAACAAAATAATAAATATCAATTATCAAAAATTAAAAATTAATTAGTGTCATTCAAATTCTAAATTCAATAATTTATTTATCAGAAAACAGGAACAAAATATCTTACTTTTCAAAATTTTATATCCATCACAATTTATAAAAAAAATATTTAACTGTTAAGTTTTATTTACATCACAAATTATGGTTTTTTTTAACAATCACCCCGAGAGGACAGATTTTTTCACTGTGCAAAAAGTTAAAGGTCAATGAAATATCGCAAACAACATTTAAGTCGTAACAACATATCATTATCAGCGTATTTAATCAAACTTGACCTCTCTGTGTCCAGTCCACATTATCAATATGTAATAAAAGATAAATTTGGATAAAAACTACAAATTAATCTACCGGTAATAAAAGTTGAATTACAGTACAATAAATCTTGTTAATTGCTTGTTATTGTTTTATTATTATGTTTCATATCATTTATTAAAAAAATTCAGTTCTGAAGAAGGTCATTTGAGCCCTCCCCCCAAAAAAGATGAAGTTATTCACAAAATGCATTTATTTTAATATTTTTGGTGATCCTAGGGGATGTACAAATAATCGCAAATCACCTGTATTATAAATTTAACCTATATTGCTTCATGAAATGTACAAACTTTTAATTCAATTTAACTATTGTATAGCAAAAACCAGGAGAGATAAGTTGCCCCTAAGCAATGTAACATCAACTATACACACAGGTGACTATGTCTGGTAAACTGATAATTATATATTCCAATTTTATACAAAGCAGGTCTACTTTGTATGATAAGGTAAGTACAAATGTTCCCCTACAGAAGATGAAATATTAAAGAATCTGCTTCCTCACAAGACAATATTTAACCTAAGCCCAACATCGCTAATCATTACCAAGTAAAGCCATTTCTACCTTCATTTTTTATCACTAAAACAGAATTTAAACAGAATTACAAGAACCAAGCATCAGATTTTATGGAGCCAGCAACAGATCCCAGAACATGAATTCATTCCCCTAATTCTGTAATATTCTCTGAAAACATGTCGGAATTTGTTGAACTTCGTTAATTAATCAACAAAATCTTCCTCCCAAACAAAAAATTCAGAAATAATCAATGTGTGTGCGTACTATGTACATGTACATTACAATTACCTCAGTATTGCAGATATTGTGTTATATTTTTATGGCAATTATGTTTAAAAATGTTAACAGAACTAATAAGAACAATTATAAGTTAATGCTTAAGGTAAAAAAAAGTTTATTGATCACATTTGTGTTAAGGATACTACTGCAATATTTACTTTCAATAATTACTTTATAATTAAAATCCAATTAAGTCTTACAACGAAGTGTTACATATTCATTAAAATTACTAAAAACATTTTTTACTAATTCAAAATGAAAGTAGGTTAAATCAATGAACTTAAGGCAAATCACAGATATGTAGCTAATCCCCGTTGCCCACACAATTTATCATCAAGTTCCATAAATCTTATATATTTGACAGTACTTAAGCATTAAATTATGGCAACCATAAATATCTAAATATCATTTAACAGTTTCTTCATGGTAAAATCATAATGCTTCTGATTTTGTTAGACATTTAGACCCCATCCTTCTTAAAATGATGTGGATCCAAATCCATAAACTTAATTCAGAGACCAGTCTACAAATGCAAGCCTGCCATTGGTCAACTAAATAACTATTTTTGGAACCAACCAATCAGATGCCTTTAAAGTTAGACTGGTCTCAGAACTCAACATTATAATTTCAGACACAAGTGATTCACAAACAGACAAAACTGAGACATCATGTTTGCACTGACTTCCCATATTACATCTTCATAAGATATTTTTTAGTAAATAAAACAATTACTGGTATAAACCATAAGCAAAAACATTTCATGACTTCACTTTATGATCAGTTGACACTATGATTATAACATAACATGACAGGCTAGTAGTCTAACTGACCATATACAGTCATAACTTAGCCTCATTTTTATATCATTATGACCAATTAAGTCGAGGTCACATTATCAATTAGTGAAGATGACCAGGAAGCCATATTACCATATTTCCTCAAATAAATAAACAATAAATGGCATGTACACATGGCTAGTAAAACAGAAGCCATGTCTAGGGTTACTTGACCAGGTTGGCTGAAAATCTTTTTCTATTTTTTTCTGAACAAGTTTTGGGAAAATACAAGGTGTAATTCATCTCCCAATTATATACGTCCTTTGGATTCTGCTGTTAAAGACTTCAATGTCGGCACAAACACGCAGGGTTGGTCAGGTAACCGTGCGGATCATGTAATACATTGTTTTCTAAAATTTTTCTATAATTATGTGATGAATTCTGATGACAATTAGTTCAATTAGTTTGGTATCACAACAGAATCTTTTTTGGACTAAGTTAACATACATGGAAGTTTATACTAGAATCTTAAGTTAATATTATCATGATTTCAGAGATATTTTTAGCTGAAACAATATTTCTTTATTTATTGTTTTAATAGATCTATGTGATATGTATAAATAGACTTAACCTGGGTATAACACCACTTAAGATTAATGTAGTATGGCGTAAGAATATACGATAAGGCCACCCTTAAAATATTATCAGTTTGCATGTAACCGCAAACAAACAAACTTTAACGGGTGGCCTTTTGCATTACTTATAATTTGTATGAAAACCACTTTGGACTCAAGTTTTTGTAAGGAAGCAACACAGAAAACTACTTTTCTGCCCAACCCTGGAATTCTGGTGAAGAAATTAGTCTGTCGATAAAAAACATGTATTTCTTCCCAGAAAAATCATATATGCATTAATTATTGATATGAAACTACGGACCAGACATTATGACAGTGTTAGAAATTTATATCTTATTAACAAGTTATCTAATTAACGATTTTTAACTAATTAAGCATAATATCATAATTAAGAGTTACTGATAAATGCTTTATGTAGTTTTTTCTGCGTCCATCACAGACAAAGTTTAACAATAAGTAACAAAACATTTTACTATTCAAATGCTCATGTTGCTTAATTAACAAATCTAATTAATAATTAATTACAAATTTAATACCTTATTCAGTCCGTATTTGCAGTTAATTAAGAATTTAAGATAAAATAAATCATTTTGATTGTTTTTTCTCTTGTAGTTTGATTTATAGAAATTCTCATCAGATATAAAGGACTGAAAAAAACAAGAATAAAATGTTCAATAATGATGATCATTAATTTACTGAACAACAATAAACAATAAAAGCAACAGCAGCAACAACAACAACATCAACAACAATGTCAACATATCACTAGATATATCACTATTGTCAATTTATCTGTGTATAAACACACCAATTATAATAAACAGCATATGTGTGCAATGATACACAAATATGATGTTAAGAAAAGTGCTGTTATGTCGATACAGAAACAAATTTAAAGTTACCAGAAAGAAACTAGGATGTAGTATACAGTAAACTTCAATATTAACACGAGACATAAAGACTAATTCACTAATAGAAGATAAGCCAAGTATTCTAAATTGAAATAAAAAGTGATACGAAACAATTAAGAAATTAATAAGTCAATACAAGCATTAATTAGTTTCTAATTGATTTATGAAAAGTGCTCTATACTCTATGCTCTACACTTCATGACATTTGATTATTTCCCTTGAGATAATTTTAGACAATTAATTGATATATTTGTGCACAATACTCTCAAACAGTGATGGCATATTCAGATCATGTGACTAACACAATCATGTGACCCAAACAAAATCATGTGACCAAAACATGATCATGTGACCAAATCAAATTATAACTATGTTAAATTTTTAATAGGTTATCTGTGCTAAAACAAACTAGAAATCAAGGCGGAGAAGTGTATAGTTATATTCTCAAATGTTGTGATTTTACTTGTTTAGCTATCGTGTGAGGTACAACATGTATGTGTACAACTAATCCATGTTTCATCACAGAAGGATTTCAGACAGGTAAATCTGCAGTCCTCCCATTTTGAACCACAGAGAAGTCTTCAAACAGGCCAAATATCAGTACTTTCTTCACATTTGTCAATCCAGTAATATATAATAGTCATACTCTAGGACTCTTTCATACAATGTGACAACAGACTAATGTACCAGTCTACTCTAACACTTATTATAATGCTGGTTATGTATGCAATGTTGTTATAAAATGCATGATGATCAAGAAAAAAGCAAAAACATCATCCATCGACTAACTTCTTATCTAAAGTAGTCATGAGAATGGTCAACCACGTCTAGTATGCCAGGATGATAAGACATTTAACCCTTTACCTCATAATATACATACTGTTGACAACACAAGTGTACCCCCCCCCCAAAAAAGAAATTATTTTCCCTCATTCAGCAATACAATTCTCTGAGTTAATATGTGTAAGTTTTGAGTTAATATTGAAGAAAGACCACAAAAGTCTTAAGACAAACAATAATGAATGGTTTGCATTAAAATATAGGATTCTACACTGATCATAAATACTTAAACATCCTGTTTGTACAGAACATGGCACCCATGGCAATATTGATACTGCACCCCACCATTGAAGTGAACTGTTAAAATAAGGCGTTGATATCACACACTCCATAAAGGTCATCATATGTGATATCAATCACCAGCACTATACACTGATATCCAATATCGATACCACCCATAGTTATTGACCACATCAACAATTATTGATATTTTGATATCCAACCCATTGATATCACCCACTAATATCATACTATATCACACTCGTGCCAAAACGTGAACAATTACAGCACAAAATGAAACTACACGATGTCTATCACTTACTGTTTTGATCTACTGTAAAACAAGGATATATATGGTCAGATATCACCATGCAGATATTAGTAAAACAAACAATTATTATAATTGATATATAGAGCTGTTTGATTGACCACACTGAGAAATGAATTAACAAGATCAAGTAATCTTGGTAACACATAATTACCCAGCCTTTCTTTATACTTTTTGCACTTTCACAGAATGTAAATTGAGAACAATTTTATTCAAAACAATTTGAAATAAATGGACCATTAAATAAACAGATGAACACAATTATAGTGAATCCTTAGGGACTCTATTAATAAATAAATTTTATCCAAACTTCACTGTATCCATGACATTAAAATAAGGAAGTACTTGACAAGAGCAGAAGTAAATACTTCACTATCTCCCATTTTTCACTATATCAGAGTTCACTATAACAATGTTTCACTGTATTCATATGCTTGTGGTCAATAAAAAAGCACTTGTTCTTCACACAAAGATTAAAGATTTACAAATTGGACAATGATTGCTTTCTTTGTTCCACAAATATTCAGTAATTTTGACAAGAAGAACTGTGGGCCCCAACAAGGTGACCCCAAGATCAACTGTATGGACACAGCCCATGGACAGGTTTGTAAAACAAGATTCATGGACACAGTTCATGGACAGGTTTGTAAAACACGGTTCATGGACAGGTTTAATAAACAAGATTCATGGACACAGTTCATGGACAGGTTTGTTAAACAAGATTCATGGACACAGTTCATGGACAGGTTTGATGAACAAGAATCATGGACGCAGTTCATGGACAGGTTTGTTAAACATGGTTCATGGACACAGTTTATTGACAGTTTTGTGGACATGGTTGCGAGACAAATGACTTGTGTCATAGATTGTAGTGTAGTAACAATTAGATCAAAATATCCATGCTATAATACTAATAATCAGAGAAATTAAGTGATATATATTTATATATAATATCATTCACATTCAGTGTATGTTTAGTATATCAGTAATCATATTATATTATATAAATTATGTAGCAAATAAATCATAAAAAATAATAATTTGAGATCGGTCTCCAAGCTCAAATCTCATCATTTTTTTTCCTTACATAAAAAAATAAGGTAAGAATGGGGAATTACAATATAGCAATATGTACATGAAATAATTCATTTGCAAATTAATTCCCGAAAAAATATATGAAGCCATGATTGAAAATGTTGAAAATGATAGCTTTTCAAATAAAAATGAAAGTGAGATTTAAGCTTAGAGATTGTTGTCAAATTTTATACATAACTGCAGACCAAAAAGCTTAAATTAATAACTTAAATGAAGGCTGTTATAGATAATGACACCGTCCAATTAAGTTTATTTTTTATAATTCAGGACTCAGAGACAAAAATTAGTAGTTATATATGACAGCTACTTGTTGACACCACAAGACATCAGTAACACAGAAACTCCAGTCAAAACTCAAAGTAATTTTCATAAACATAAAAATTCATAGACAAAGAATGCCTATTACCTCGCATGGATAGAAAACTGTGTTAATAACGTTTAAGTCTGAATAATATTACCCTTACTGTACAGTAGTAAGTAGGCCTGTCAAGTTAACTAGTTAACTTGTCACAAAAAAAACCATATTTCACTCTATATCCATACCACATGTAGGTTAATGCATTGATGCATAGTGTTATATAGAGTATTTGTAGCCAGATACAGGGGCATTTAATGACTTTATAACTTCATAATACAAACATACAATTTTACTGCATATGATATAGTCCAATTAAATCATTCAAGATGACCAGCTTACCGTGATAATTCATCATTGTCTTCAGCTTCTGCAGTTTCCATGACAACAGGAGTTGGTTCCTCCTTCTTCTTCTCTTCTTCTTCCTTGTCAGCAATTTCTGCCGCAAGTTTCACCTCGTCTTCGGTGATTGGCAATGTCCTTGACCTCTCACGCTTTTTACGATCAATGTATCTTTTAGCACCACTAGCAGATTTCTTGTCAGGTCGCTCTTTAAGCGATTCCTGAATCTGTAAAAACATAGATGCTTTTGCAGAGACACTAAGTTTAACAGGGTCATCGTCACCGATATTTTCTTCGATGCTTAGACTTCTCAAACTTTCCGTTTCCTGGACAACAAAGTCTCCATCAGAACCACTTAATATTCCAGAGTCCGCTTTGGAATCACGCGCACCGTAAATGTCAAACTTCTTCTTCAAGGAATTCATTGTGCCAGTTGTCTCCCCTTCTGGGATGGCCTTCAGTTCCTCCGCAGTTACTGGCAGTGTTTTATGTCGCTGATTTCTCGGTCTTCTCTCAACTTTCAATGGCTGAGGATATTCCGTCTTCTTAAATGGAGCTTTTTTCTCCTCCTGTTGAAGAGCTTCGAACACATTCGACGAAGCTTTCTGGATAACTTCAGCCCTGAATTTT
The DNA here is from genome assembly GCA_008271625.1 of Lutraria rhynchaena. NCBI lineage: Eukaryota > Metazoa > Mollusca > Bivalvia > Venerida > Mactridae > Lutraria > Lutraria rhynchaena. The sequence continues at coordinate 1,566,803 of VIBL01000089.1, read as the reverse complement.
CTCACTGTTTCCAGACTGAAAAAAGGAAAAAAAACATTATTAAAATCTTTCAATTTCTACTCTAATTCAAGTGCATAAGAATTAATCTTTATTTTGTGGGCTTTTCATTGGAATCAACTATTAACAATGTGACAATTTTTAGTTCAAAACCAATCTAGGATTAAATTTCACAAATAAGGAAGCTGTCCAGCTAGCTTACGGAAGGTCAGTGAGTTCTACCCAGGTGTAAGCCTGGGATCTTTCTCACTATTAAAGCTGGAAAGTCCCCAAATGACCCTAACTGTTGGGGTGACATTAAAACTCCAGTAAAAAAAAATTGATGAAGTACTTACATTAGAAACCAAGTCCAACTCATTATGACACGAAGAAATCTTATTAAAATTTTAAACAAAAATACGATCAGTTTGATAATCAATTTTACTGTCCAATAAAGTCCAAGATATAAATATCTCAAAAACACATAAAATCCTTGTGAAGACTTCGCTATGATGCTTTTCCAAGCCATGTTGACGAATTTAGTTAATTCAATTAATTCATTAAAACAATCAAATGGTCCAGTTTATTAATTAATGAACACCATAGGTTTAAAGATTAATTTTCCCCATTCCTAGCTATTTACATGATGATTTCAGTAATGTATTTTTTCAATTTACAATCATTCCATAAAGGTTTTGTAATTTTTTTCACATGAAAGTGAATAATCCACGTATTTAGAACACTACGATAGTATGACAGTCGAGGATGACTGTACCATCATGATAAACAGAACATATTCACACAGGAAATATCACTTATTTAAAAATAAATACTGTCTTCTTAGAATACACTTAAAATCTATAATGTTAACATTACAAAACATCCTTAATGCATTTTTAAGCTATAGCCAGTCAATGACCACTGGTCAGTGCTAATTTCCCACAATCTCCCATACAACTATCAACATAAAATGTCAGTATTTTTATACAATTTTGTTATTTTATAATTTAGTTACTATAAATACATGCGTGTGTGTCAAACTTGGTGTTAAGTTTACATGGTTACATCAACCGTAAAAAAAAGTTTCGTCTTCGATGCGGGAAACTAATACAGTGAATCACTCTCCTATGTCACCCTGTATGTTTTATTTAAACTACAAGAATACCAGTAGATCGTTTTGTCATTATCTGTTGTTATGTATTAATCCATTAAACTGATGAATCACAGAGTATCACACTGTAAACATGTACCTAAGTAGATACATTGTTTAAAATGACAGTGACTTTTTAGTACAGCAGAGTTACCTCCCCTGTTAAAGTTTAATTTAAAGAACTGATGCATTGTGCACGACAGAAAATGTAGCAAAAATTGAGAATGTACAGTAGCATTCTTAGATCATTTTACATTAGAAAAAAATAACAAAAAGCTATATATATATATATATATATATATTTGTACATATGTATATTGGATTGATTGCAGGTTTCAAAGATGTGAAATTATTGTCAGTTTCACAAAACATGACCTTATATAATACTACAAAAAATCTTTCATTAGTACTAAACTTGTTCAACATAATAATAAGTGGAACATTACACTTAAAAGTAGAAATAAATTTCATGATAAACTTAACATCTTTAAATTATTTTTCAACCAATGCACATTTTTTGTTACAACACAGACAGTATAACCTGACAGAGTGTAAGATCTATGTATGCATTTAGTGCTATACATGCTTAATTGCAACAACAAATCCTTTAATTAGGGCACTCGTGAAACATCAATTAGGTGGGAACTGAGACATGTAGTCCAGATATAGTAACTATACTTCACTGGTAAGGTATTTTTACTTGAAGACAAAACAATTAATCAATTAAGAATTTATCAAAGCAAGTGTTTCAAATACAATACAAACAAAGCTGTTTAACAAAAAAGGGGGCTAGTATGTTGTATAACGGTCCTAAATTAGGACCTAAAATGTCAAACGGACCAAAACACATTAATCATACTTATACATAATATAATGGTTACGACTTCCAAATGACTATTTCGTCACTAAGCTTGTTTAGCACAATGCAACTCTTAGAATTCACTCCAATTTCTAATAACTGGTGTCCACAAATAGCGCATATATTATACTACACATAACCAGTGAGTACTCATCCAATTACAAACAATGAAGAAGATTTTTTTCAGAAACCATCAAGGGAATGATATCAATGTAACTTATATGTTTACACCTAATTTACATATCACATTTTCAGATTGACTGTCAGTTGTATAACAAGTTAGTTTTAGAATTTGATCCCTAACAGGCCCCTTTGGAAGCCAGATTTATGTTAATATATTTTTTTATTCAACCACTTACCCATCAGCAACTTGAATTTCTTGAAGTGTTACAGGTTGAGTTCTAGTTCGGGCATCGTCACGACGACGCTGGACAAATTTTTGCCGCTTTTCAGATAAACTTGTCTGGCGCCCCTCGAGAGTGGTTAAACGTTCAATAAGCTGGGAACCGGACAAACTAGGCTCTTTGTTTCCTTCATCAAAACTAAACTGATTTTTTGGAGTAATATTACCAGATCTGGAATTAACAGAGAAAACCAGTCTTACTTATTGTAATACTACATTTTGATTTGATGACAAAGATGAAAAATGACCACCAAGTTTTTAAATGATGACAAATATAATAAATGACCACAAAGTTGTAAAATTGCAACAATGAAGCAAAGTGACAAATATGAGATAGAAAACAGTAAGTGCTGAGTTCAACTGTCCCATTGAAAACTTGTCCGCACACATTCTTAAGCTTGTTTTATAACATACTTACAACATAATCAAGCATCAAGCAAAGTAAAGGCAAAAATCCCCCTAGCTTGATTCACTTAAACTAGCTCTGTTTCAGACCAGAATTCATATTTTCTATGACTAGTTCTTCACTGGTAGATTTCAAAACTTTTTCAGGTTTTTTTTTGAAACAGCTCTAATGACACATTATTGATATCAGAAAACAAGCTTCAGTTTACCTCTGAATGGCAGATTTTGGTGTTGTAAATCCAGAATATGTTTTAGGAGTTATCGGACATGATTTCACTTCCTCGATCTTTGTGTGCATCTGAAATATTCTCTCAGCAACAGACACTTCTCTTTCTCCAACATCTTTACCCTGTGCTTCCTCTCTGAAATAAAGGGAAGTAATTCATGACTAAAGGGAGACACCATTATACATTACTTTCCTAAATAAAGAGAAGGTAATTCATATTTATTACCCTTTCTTTCATATATAAACATGGGGCTGTTCAAAATTAAAGGGAGACAACATTACACCTTCCTTACAATGTACAGGGAAGTAATTCATAATTAAAGGTTGACATCATCACACTTGTTCCAACAAAAAGGGAGGTAATTCATTTGGCAGATCAGTTACAAATGACAGGAAGTCATTCACGATTACTGAATAATACAGCATATACTGACACAGGTATCATTCTACCAGAAATTTGGATACATAAAGGCAATACTTCAACATTGTATCAACATAACAGAACACAGAACAGTCATAAAATGTCTGTAACGATATAATCTCCCATAAAAACACAACATGTCTCATACACAAAGTAGTACATGTGAGAGAGACAAAACACTTTCAGTATCAATAAGATCAAATACACTGTGCATGTATTACAGCTGGGTAAATGATAACATGATGCATACTCAGCAACATCAAAGAGTTCCATCCATATTTCCACCTCCCCAGATTCCTCGTAAAGATAAAAAATGCGTTGGTAAAGAAAAATGCGTGAAAAGTTTACATTAAACAAAGAAGACTTTCTCCCTATTCAAAACAAGTTGCCCATTAATGATTATCAAATGATAGCCAATTTTATGAGATTAATACAAAAATTCTTTCAAGGGAGGTAATCAAGTGTTTTTGAAATGAGAAGCACGCAAGAGTTATATTTCTTGACAAAGCTAATAAGAATTACGGCTGAAAATACACTATGTATGTATATACACATGTGTATGTTCTAGAACACCGAGGTAATGAATTATACGATGTTGATTACAAGTATGTACAAGTTCATAATTCTGTTATAATTATTTTTCCTGGCTTTATGACAAATTATCTGTGCCTTGTTAACAGCAAATTCCAGTCTGGTAGATACACTGAATGTGAAGAACCAGTGTTAAATTAACAATGTAATATCTATATATCGACAAGAAAATTACAAAACAATAAACCACAAAAGGAAATTAGAGTTCAAAATATAAATTCTTAGGAATTTCTGTAGCATAAGATATATTGCACACAAATTTATTGTATATATACTGCGGAAGAATTTTATTGTAATATTTACTGTACAAGAATTACTTTGAGAAAAGAGATAAAACTATAATTAAACAGCGAAATACTGAAACTAAGGAATAATAAATAAACAGTATATATAAAAATGATTCCATACTGAGTTTCAATCACAGGCCACAAAACAATCATTGTGTCAGATAATGATAGAGTACCAAGTCTGTGATGTTATAAATCTCATTTTGAACCAGTCTACAGACTCAACATGCTGATTGGCTGGTTCTAATAGCATATTTAAAATTGACCAATGACAAGGCTGAGTTTTTATACTGGTTTACACTATCATTTATGAACACTAAAGGTGTATATTTATGTTGTGGCTGGCACAAATGTGGGGGTGGGAAAAAACTGATTTAATAAACCTTGATTAAATCCAAGATACAGAATCCCTACAGATTTACAGGTCAAAGCTGAAGAGTAGAAGAAAAAATACACTATGGTTACAGGTACTTAAAGAAGTCAGTGGTAAAGCTAATGTTGAGAAACTGTTGCTACAGTGATTACTGTTCTGAGAACTATGTTCTGATGACCATAGCAACATACATATTCTAGCACTGAGTTTAATTTTACAAGTTCAGTCACATCAATTTACAAAATTTCAGAAGTAGCAGGCTACTTGTCCTGCAGGACGACCAACTAAGAATTTTAACTAGTTCTACAGCAATTTCAACTTGTTCTGAGTCAATTTCTACTCATAACTACGAGTGGATGAGTGGATTTGTCCAGTCCTGAGTTGTCTCACAATATGTCATATAACATGCATCATGTAAACACAAATAGGGTACAAAAAGTACACTGTTGTTTCCAAGATATTCCTCAGTTTAGTTGAACACACAGAATATAGTCACAGATGGTATGACATTAGAGAGTAGAACTGACATCAGAGTACACCATACACAGAATATAGTCACAGATGGTACAACATTAGGGAAAAGAAATCTGCCGAGATTTTCTGAAGCTTGAGTATACCATACACAGAATTTAGTCACAGTTTGTTGGAATGAAAGATAACTGAATTCTGTCAAAGCTTCGTGACACCAAACTCCATAGTACTAAGAATTCTGGCACCTTACGAATTCTGTCACCGATTTCCTGACAGATATCAGAGACATTAACTCCTGTACCCCTTAATAAAATTATCCAATCACAACTTATTTATCACATACTTGCATAGACTCCAAGAAGAGTGGAAAAACTCACCAAAAAGTTCTCGAAACAAAATCACACACAAAACAATAAATCCAATACTTCATCAATATATATATATATCTATATGCTAGCATGTAATGGCAAACAAGATTGCTATGAACAAATCTAACATAATCCTGAAGGCCATGTAAACAGGAGCAGTACAACATACACACGATGTTATGTAGGAAGATTTTACAGGTAACCAAATCTATTTATAGTAACAGTGTACATACAGAGGCTGCCGCCAAACTTGTATGGCAGGATGCCACAGCACTCTCTTTCTCAAATGTTACTTCGCACATTAAAGGTTCCACGAAAAATAAAGCAACTGTTTCTATATCAATCTTGACTTATAATTGATTTGTACCAAATACTAAGAAATTACTGAGTACTAAAAATACACCCTAATGTCAAGGAAGTGACTTCCAGTCTACTCTCAGAAAGCAGCCTCCCCATTGGTCAATTTCACTGCAGCAGTCAGAGACATCCAATGAGAAACTTGTATTTTGATACAAGTCTTCTAATTCATCCAATAAACTTACAGAACCAGTCTATTAAATTAAGCACTTTCAAAAACATAGGAAATGGGAAAAATCAAGACTGGACTGAATGACATGAAAATTCATGAAATTTGCAACGCAGAAGCAGTGAATTGAGAAGAGGCAATAAAGTGATAAAGATTTTGGATAAGTTACAATCAGGAAGATTGCTGTATTATTGCTAATAAAACCAGGGATGATAAACAGAGCCACAAGAAAAATTGCCGTACAGAAAAATAAACCCACTCCCTAGTTGTCATAGATAATATGTTTATAGTTTGGAATGATACAATTGGTTCAAGTAGGTTTACTTAATAATTGTAAAATAACTATCAAGATATTAACAGTTGTTGCGTAATATCTACAAGATAACAGGGTATAGTTACAACAGACTAATAGATTGACAATTATCATTACACAATAAAACAAGACAATGAGAGATTCAATTATCTAACGCCCCCCCCCCCAAGTTCATCTCAGAAGCATCATATCATTCATTATAAATTCATTAAAATATTGGGTCAGTACATTTGTATATTCATTAATTGAAATATGTCACCTGCTGTTTACCTAGTCAAGAACAGATTATAACATTTTTAGATTAATTTTTGCTACTAAAATATCAACATCAATTCCTGAATTCTAATTTAGTACATATATCATAATTATGAACAAAACACTAAAACATAGTCACAACCAGTCAAGTAACCAATAAACAGTTAAAAATTCACCCTTTGCCATTCAGAGGACAATTCCGGAGTGACGCAAGTTTGAGGTTATAAAACCTGAGATCAGGCTCCAAACTCAAACCTTATGTTTTGTCTTTTGGTATTTCCAAGTTAATTACGATAAAACAATGATGGCATTATACAAACATCATAATGGTAGCATCAATAAAGATTTGCATTTAACTATAAACAGAAAAATCTTCCCAACAAAAAAATTTTAAGAATGAATCTGAGATTGGAGCATGGAGATCATTCTCAAGGTCATAACCTTGGATCCAGGAGAATGAGAGAGAGTCTAATGATAGATTGATTGGTGAAACAACATACAAAGGTACAGCATCCATATTGACTAAGTATCAAAAACTGTGACTTAATAATAACATCAGCATCATGTTTTATAGATTACATCATGTACGTAAGATTCTATCATGTATTGCAGGCCATTATAAGGCAAGATTATACATGATAAACAGGTGTGGGTGGGGTATGATATAATTAACAGGCATGTGGTTGATGTTAAGTTAGTATATGTAACCTGTTGGCAACATTACATGTTATTAGACTGTCTAAAAGCCAAGGTTAACACTGACATAACACTATAACAACGCACAAGGAAATCAGTAAATTTGTCCAACAATGATTAATGATACATAGTCTGCATTATGAGTAATGATGTACATAGCCATATATACAGAAAAACCTCAAATATCAATCACCTCGATATTACAACCATCCCAATAAAACAACCACCTCACTAGAGTGACCAGTTATTTCCAGACTGGGTTTTAGCATTAACTCTATATTTGAACCTGACAATTGATAGACTGGGTTTTAGCATTAACTCCATATTTGAACCTGACAATTGATAGACTGGGTTTTAGCATTAATTCCATATTTGAACCTGACAATTGATTATTGACACCCAAATAAAACAACCATCTCATAAAAAGACCAGTTATTTCCAGACTGAATTCAGCATTAACTCTATATTCGAACCTGACAATTGATTATTGACACCCGAATAAAACAACCATCTCATAAAAAGACCAGTTATTTCCAGACTGAATTCAGCATTAACTCTATATTTGAACCTAACAATTGATTATTGACACCCGAATAAAACAACCATCTCATAAAAAGACCAGTTATTTCCAGACTGGTTTTAGCATTAACTCAATATTTGAACCTGACAATTGATAGACTGGGTTTTAGCATTAACTCCATATTTGAACCTGGCAATTGATAGACTGGGTTTTAGCATTAACTCTATATTTGAACCTAACAATTGATTATTATTTTGACACCCAAATGAAACAACCATCTCATTATAAAGACCAGTTATTTCCAGACTGGGTTTTAGCATTAACTCCATATTTGAACCTGGCAATTGATAGACTGGGTTTTAGCATTAACTCCATATTTGAACCTGGCAATTGATAGACTGGGTTTTAGCATTAACTCTATATTTGAACCTAACAATTGATTATTATTTTGACACCCAAATAAAACAACCATCTCATTATAAAGACCAGATATTTCAAGACTGAGTTTTAGCATTAACTCTATATTTGACAACAAGACCACCTCTATTAAGACCACTGTTTATCAAGTCTTAATGCTGGTCTCAATACCAAGGTTTCACTATAATCATTAATTGAAGAAAAATAAAACTTGACAAGGAACATTAACTGTAATGTAGCCGCTGATGTTGGTTGATGAAAAATAAATTAAACACTCAGTAGGTTCTTTTGCTTCCAATTAACAGAATTTATTACTAAAATTAAGCCAAATTCCAAATGACAAAACTGATCTATTCAAGACGTATGAAATTATTGTATCATAATTAGAGATTATATTACACAATCAAATGAGGTTATAACGAATGATTCCAGTATAAAGATATGTCTGTGTAATAGGAACCATGCAGACTCCATGTCTCATAGATAGATAATTTTTTTTGTTGCGCACATTGTCACTTCAATGTAACAAGATTGTAACTCTATGTACACAAACATATAGAAATGACCTTAATGCACTGACAGGGCAATAAGTAACAACAGACAGACAGATGATGATGCACGAGATTACGAGCATGTACCAGGTATTGTAGATTTCCAGATAGGACATTGGTTCGTTGACTATGAGAATGGCACATATTGTATGCATCACTCACAATACCTAATTAATCAGAACCAGGCGGAACTTGAGACAGATGTTTGTACTCTAAGAAACCCAGATTCATATCTCTGCTCCCATAATGCAATAAAATGTACCAGAATTCATGAAAATGCCCAATAATGTGCGAGAATAATTAGTAATATCCCATAATGCAACATAAATATCCATAATGCAAGAACAGTGCATTACAATACCCAGAATGCATCAGCATCCCCAATAATACATTAGAAACTAATACCCAAAATGCAATGTGACAAAAATATCCCATAATGCAATGAGACAAAAATATCCCACAATGCAATTTTTACAAAATTATCCCATAATGTATTGTCACAAAAATATCCCATAATACAATGTGACAAAAATATCCCATAATGCAATGTCGCAAAAATATCCCATAATGCATTAGAAGCAGGTGATGAAACATCTTGTGAAGTAATTTTTATAAATAACTGACATATATCAAAGACATATTTCAGAGAATCGAAAACAAATAGAAAACAGATACATGGAAAAGCTTTTTCGAATATAAAAAGCACTGTGAGAACTAGGATGAAGTCTGAATCATTTGATGCAACAAGAAACCAGATGTAGACAATAACGTTTTTCATCATCTCACACATGAGAAACAATCCAAGTACAGAGGAACCAACAATAAATAAATCTGGGCAGCACATGAAAATATTTTAATGCACACACATATATAGAAACAAACTATTCTATACCTGTAAGTGTATACAAAGTTCAATTACACAGAAACCAAATTAATTGATTTTGTTACCTTTGTATCACTAAAGTGAAGGTGTTTGTGGGAACATTTCATGGATACAGCTGTGAGCTATTTTAACAAACATTTTACAAATACCATCCATACTAATAAAATGTTTTTTTATTTATTTCATTTCAACATATTAAGATCTTTCACTAGCAGGCTTAAAAATATACCAATTTCAAAAGAATTTGTACTCATAATGAAATTAATTTTTAACCATATCAGTAGTAACCTAACTAGCTCCCCCCTTGATTCCAATATCACATCCTTTATTATCTGACCAGCCCCTACCCTTGATTCCAATATCACATCCTTTATTATCTGACCAGCCCCCACCCTTGATTCCAAAATCACATCCTATATTATCTGACCAGCCCCACCCTTGATTCCAATATCACATCCTATATTATCTGACCAGCCCCACCCTTGATTCCAATATCACATCCTACATTGCCCAACCAGTCCCCCCCTTTGATTCCAAAACCACATCAGTCATTACCACTATACATTCAGCCATAAGCAGACAACTCATTATTAAAATTTAGAAAAAGATTAAGACCTAAATGCATTAACTTCAGAATTCAACCTTGCAGCAGATATGTCAGCAGCTAATGAGAAATAAATAGGAGTTGTCAAAACTGGCAGTGCAAAAATACAGCGTTGACATTAAAAATGAAATACAGACAAACATTCAAGATGTCTTGAACATTGGCAGCTAACATTTTAAATCTTGTAGCAGGAATAAATCTTCTGATATTAATTGGTACAAATTGTTTTATCAGTTATTTCCCAGACATTTTCCTCCATGATAAAACTTAGTACAGTAAAACACGGTTAGAGCAAACATAGTAACCAGTAACTTGGTTACACAGAACTCTGGTACAGTGTAATCTGATATTGTAAAGATCTGACACAGAGAATCATTTTTTTTCCTCCTTTAATACACTCTTCTTCATTTCATTTCTGTTTTTTCACTGGATTTAATGCCATATTTCAACAATTTTTATATAAACAGCGACTGGTGCACCAAACCGGTTTTCCTTGACCTGTATACTAATCAGTACAAACTTTACTCTTCCACAAGGAGCCAGCAACTTCTCCACATATGGAGGAAGAAAACTGGCATTTTTGTTAAATTTTCATAGAAGGGTATGACTTGTAATGACTGGGATTTGAACCCGGATCGCTGGGGTACAAGTCCAGCACACTAACCACTGGACCACAGTTGCAGCTCATTCCATTGCTATAGACTCATATGGGAGACTGTGTTTTGTCCTCCATTTTGTCCTCCATGTTATAACATATGTTGGGTGGGTTTTGGGCTTAGGGGTTTGGGGAGTCGTATTTTGGGGAAGGTGGTATTTATTGAATGTGTTTATTTTTCAGAAATCCTTCTCTTATCCACATGGATATCATGAAGTAATTATTTGGGACCCAAGGAATTCATTATAACAGTGTTCAACTGTATTTGAAACAAAAGTGTGTTTTACACCAAGCTGCACAGACACAGTCATTTAGACATGCAACTGTCAAACAGGAGGATATGAAATCTAAGATTTTATACTTCATACTCCTGGTTAACGGTTTATAAATGAAACTTCTGATACGTCATGATTATCATAACATCAAGAAGAACTTCAAGCAACAAAAAATCAACTACATGACTCAAACCACCACCACATCAAATGATTCAGGAAACTTATCAGAACAAACATTTGATTCCATGACAACAGACTTGTAACACGAGGAAAATATGGACCAAGCAGCCACAGACTTCTTTTTCTAAAATTTGATTTAAGACATTTTCTGAGGAAGCAGTAAACCTGGGAATGTGTTGCAGTTTTGTAGTATCATGTGAATCACAATCCAAGGTTTATAAACAAGGAACTAGTTTCAGCAAAAATTTCTGTTGAAGTAAGATTTTATTTATGTAAAAGTAAAGTTCCCCCCCACAAATGAAATCACTATTGTATCATGTAAATATAAACATTAAGTTTTAAAAACTTTAAAACTTTAAAATCTATTGAAAAGAATGATTTGCAAGATAATATTACCACTGTTAAATATCCCCCTTATGCACCTTGGGGCATTTATTAGCATATAATTGGTATTTTGCTAACATACACGATACAAAATATTCGATCTTACCTAGCTTTTTGAATTTCTTCTTCCGCTGTTAGTTTTCTATTTTCACCTTCTTCATCAACATCGTCATGACGTTGCCGTCGTGATTTAAGAACTTCAGCGAGTTCTGGATCAACGTGTACACCAGACTGTTTTAACGATGGCGTGCGCTTAAGAATTCCTTTAGGTCTCTCTGAATCTGACCTGCCAACTGATTCAGTTCTCCTTAACGAGGGACCTGTGAAAAACAAAATAATCATCAACAAAATACTGTAAAAAGTTAAGCATATTGAAATTGAAATAATATTCAAGTCGTTAAAAGCTAATTGCACCCTATCAGTTTGCATAGTTTTGAAATTTATAAAACACCATGCATAGTTTTGTCAACTGCATACAAAATCGTCAATATGTCAGAATAAACAAATTTTTAACAAATTATGACTGTATCAATAATCTGTGATCACAGCATTCAGAATAAGTATTGACTTAATGAACTGTGTTTCAGTTTTATGTACTGCTCCTGATGACCCACCCAGAACCCCTCAGTCTCCATCCAGCATTGATCAACATACTTTAAACTGACAGAAGATAATTAAATATCATTTCACTAACTAAATTCAAGAACACAGTCATTTACTGTCATATCTATGTAGTACAACATTTCATTAAACTTGTAATACAGTAAAACCTGTGGATACTGGACCTTCTCCAGACTTGGACAGGGGTGTAGAAATGTTTTCATGAAGCCTATAAGCTACTAAAAGAAGAAGGGAGGTCTGTAGCCCCCCCCCCCCCCGGTAGGAAGCCAAAAGGCAACTCCCTTGTGGAGAAAAAGTTGCTGGCGAGAATGTTCAAATAGCCAGTTTATTTTTCCAGCTTACAGCTCATTTCTACACCCCTGCTGGGTTAAAAGTCTGCCTTCCTGAGAATTCTGATTTTCAGAGAACTTTATACAATAAGACTAACTAAGACATATAGGTTTTAATGTAGTAGACAATGGTTTATATAAATTTCCAATCCTGGGAGCACTTACCATCTGCCTGTAATTGGTTCATCACTTTGATTGGTCCAGGGCGTTTAGGAGTTTGTAGTTCTGGAGTTCTGTCCCTTGTTGAGATCTTTCTCATTATTTCACTTTTATTTGAAATATCTACACTACCAGGATGGGACGAAGTAGAAATACTTTCCACAGTTGATTGCACTTTGGGCTCTATTCTACCTACCAGCACTTTCCCTACTTTAGGTTCCATTACCTTACTTTTGGCCATTAGAGGTTGCATTACTTCAGGAGCAGTTTCAAGATGTTTGTCTGGTTCACCTTTATAGTGTGCTTCAGTTTCAACATCTTTGATAAATTGCGCAACTTGAGTGGGAGATGTAACTTTTAAATTTGAGAGATCTGAATTCAACTTGTCTCTAGAATCGTGAGAGCTTGTCTTTGCGTCCTCTAAGTCTTTAGTCACAGATTGCAAAACACTTAAACTTGTGTCAATGGAAGTCATACCCAGTTTAGGGACTTCAGTTTGAGATTTGGCACTTTCTGATTTAACCTGGGCTGCTACAGGGGCCAGTGTTTTTTCACTATCTACATTAGATGAACTGATGGAGATTTTGTTTTCCATAGACAACTGAGATTGCACTCTGTCTGGTTTACCATCACTGACAATGGAGGTATGATGAGTTTGAGACAAGCTCTGAGATTCAGATGGTAATTTTAAGGCACTAACAGTTTCCAAAGTTTGTGTCTGAGACTTTGTTTCACTCACTGAGACAGATGATAGTTCGATAGATGAATCAGTTTCCTTGCGTCGAGATCGTAACATTTTCAACACCTCTGAATCAGCTATCACTTCATCATTGAATGCAGCAGAATATCGGTCCGCTTTTTCAACTTTTCCATCGTGAATTCTTTGACGTTCAATTACTTCACCATCTTCTTGTTGCTTAGCAACAATCTCACTTCTTTTATTCAAAACATTTGCCAACTCAGCGGTTGGTTTGTCTGATTGTTCGACCGGTGTGGCTGGTAATCGCCTTCGCTCAAAAGGTTCGGGACTGAATTTTCTTTTCATGAAGTCAGATTTAAAACTGGAAGACCTTTGAACGGAACTCACTGACTGGCGCTCCATGTCTGGCAATTCTGTGTTTCGAATTTTCAAACTTTGAGTTCTTTCAGGTGTTCGACGAGTCTCACTGCCACTTCCAGAACTAACATTATACGCTTCTTGTCTTTTCAAGAATGTTTTATTCCGCCGTGGAGATTCGGAATCTGATTTTTCTGAACTCGAGGCTTCTGAACCAGAAAATTTCTGTAAAAGTTGTGAGAAGTTGTTTCCCCTTCGAATTCTTCTTGGTGTATGCGGTTCTTCAGCCTTAGGTTGAGGTGAAATTTCTCTTTCACTTGATTCTGTGAGTCTTGAAATTACAGCCGACACCTGAAAAATGAACTGCTTGTGTTATTTTCACATAATTTTCAGAGGTTTTCATGATAAAATCTTGGGTGTAACAAAATAAGGGTGAACTGTAAGTCATTATGAATTATTTTAAGAATTTTTCACAGAATTTTTTTGAACTTTTTTTCTACATGATTTTTTATCTCCATTAATTTTAACATAAAAACAAACCTCTATTCAAACTTCAATTTCTTGTTGAAATACTGATAGTCAGTAAAATATTACTACAATAATGGTAGAAAACAAAATAATGTACCACTCTATTTATCTCTACAAACAAACACGCTACACACAAAATCTCAATAGAAAACAACTATACAAAATATAAACAATAATTTCAAAAATTATGAATTTCTTAGAATTTATAGTTCTTTTTAAATAAATTTGTATAAAAAAGTATTGATAAAATAATCATCTTTCAAAGGTGCTTGATTTTTTTTGTATTTTACTTATAAATTATACAGAAACATGTGGTCTGTGTTGTATTAAAGCTGTTTGAAAACTCAATGTGTGCCATGTAAAAGGGTTTATTGCTTTACTGGTGAAAAGTGTGTTTTGTTTTTTGAGTCATGTGCTTGTTGCGGGGGCAGGGCTTACTCCTTGTGCTCATATTGTTGGAAGGTAATTAAGTACCAATATATCATACCAACAACAACGAAAATATATTTTATGTCAGTCCGAACCATGAACATTGGGTTTCATTTAACAGAGCTTTATTATGATTTGATGGGATACAGCCAAATGATTTTTTGTCAGAAACTAGAAATATTCCATAAATCATTATCAATATATCGTAAACTATGTTTTCATTATAACATATGGTTTATAAACAGATTTTTTACAAACTATTTGAAGACTGTAATAAAGATTACATACATCAAATGAATTCAAGAAATACTCAAATAATGTACACCAATAATGAGATACAGCCTCAAATATTGAGAAATGGAAATTCTGATGTATGAAATATTTCAAATCTCTATTTTTATGATAAAAGTTTGAAATAATTATTCTAACAATATGAAGTCACAGGAATATCATAAGTGTAACTGGTCAGGTTCAATATTTAAGACTGATCTTTTCAATAATTTAGATAATTTTAATAATGAATTGATTGATGGATAATTAATTAATTCATAAATGATTGGTTAAAATATCAACATCACAACATTTGTATATGAGATATAAGAATATATACTATTTTTGTTATTTTAAGATATATAGAGAAATGTAACATGCTTTTTATGAAACTAATTCTTTTACAGAAGTAGTATAATTATAATGTAACAGAATTCAACATTTTTAGATCGTTTTTTTTTTTTGTCTTAAAAACTTGTGCTACTTGAGAAAATGTAATATAAATGTTTAAGAAGAATGATTTTACAGAAAAAAATACAAATAAATATATTTGTAAATTAGTAATCAATTAAATCATTGACAATGTGCATCGTGTGACTTACTTTCGAGGGTAAAGCAAATCGTGAAGGGAGAACAGAGTGACTGTCCAAGACAGACTTGTTCACAGTACGAGGTGAGTCTATGTTATTCACATGCTTATGATCAGTGTTAATGGCATGCTTGACAACAGACTGGTTCTCAGATGGTGAATTCAGATTGGTTCCACGTTTTGTTAATGATATTTCAAGATCATGTTTCTTCAGGGCATCAAAAACCTGTTATTTTCAAACAAAAACAAAATGCACACAAAGTTAGACAACTCTAGCAAATAAAAACACACCATACAACAAAAATCTACAACATAATTCTACATTCATTACTATACACAGTGATCTCCCCTGATAGTAAAAGACAGATCCGTCATCTTAATATTAAGAAAAAATGAAAACATTTTTCAAAGACTGTCACCATGGAAACAGGACTTCATAATTTAAAATTTAAGAATGAATAGTTTGAAAGAAACATTATATTAAAGGTATGCAACAGATATCCTTCAACAAGAGAAATCACTGAGAGTAGACGTCACAGTATGAATATTTGAAATGATACAATCCCGACAAAACGACTGGAATCAGCTTTATTTAGTACACTTTTTGAAATGAACGTAGTTTAGTCCACACTGACGAGAATAATAATTTTTGTTGTTACAATATCAGAATATGTTAATGACAAAATTACACCCACAAGAATTGAAGCACAGAAGTTAAAAAATTTAATGCTGATTTAATTTTTAATCAGTACTAAGTGATAAATAATTGGTAAATAATTCACCATCATTCATAGTGGCATATGAAAATTATCAACAATACTTCACCAAAAACGATACTGTAATCTAACATTTAACACATTTAATTCACTAACTAGCAATCTTTCAAATAACTATATAAACTTATAATCAACAATTTCACAATCCTGCATACAACCCCATTAACTATTTAATCTGAATTTTCTTTTTTGCAAATACTCGATCTTCACAACAACTTACTCGCCAGAAGCCGCAAGAAAAGTGAATTTGATTTCAGGAAAATGAAAGTTTGTTAAATTGTTAACCAGAATAAAGTGTGAGACAATAATATCTGACGATTTTATGAGCCAAAAACAAGATTAGCGTGAAGATTGAAGATTGGACAATAAATCAAACATGGACAATATAAAAACTACTATAGCTATCAAGAAAATGAAAATTACAAAAAGAACAAGGCACTGCTACCAAAAAATAGAGCCAATGTATTAGTTATCAAAACAAAGATTTCGTGGTTTTCAAGATGTAATTACAAGTAATATTTCTATGAATAAAAGATCAAAAGTCAACAAAAAACATGACATGAAGTTTAGTGGTGAAAAGTTAGTAAAAATATACAAACATAATGGTTAAAGTAATTGTACAAAAATCATTGGAGCAGATACAACAAAGGGAGACAAATCTGGATTATAATAATTCAAATCTACCTCAAGTTCACTCCCTTTATATCTATCTCCTCTCGACTCCCTCGAAAGTCTTGATGACGACACACGTCTCACACCAACTCTAGATGTCGGGGCACTGTCATCTGAACTGTCCCTTCGACGTCCAACAGATGAAACTGACGATGCATCTAAAAACAGAAAAAAATAAGCTAAATGAATATAATTGTCTTAAAATCAAAGTGAAAATTCCTAAATGACTTCTTATCTAATGCAATGAACTGGGTGCCATTTTTCTCAATACAAGCATTCTGATTGGTTGCCAGTGAGCACAGTGTTCAAATACAAGCATTCTGATTGGTTGTCAGTGAGCACAGTGTTCAAATACAAGCATTCTGATTGGTTGTCAGTGAGCACAGTGTTCAAATACAAGCGTTCTGATTGGTTGCCAGTGATCACAGTGCTCAAATACAAGCATTCTGATTGGTTGTCAGTGAGTACATAGAATAATATAAGCAATTAAATGCAATTATAAACACAAAATACATTATACTGGACTCAGATATAATGAAAAACATCAGATCTAGTGAAATATTCATTTTTCTCCACACAAATCTTTCTTTCTTTCATTATACATGAATGGATATAGAGAAATATGGAAATAATGAAGTAATTATTCAAGTCCACAGGAATTGGCCATAACTGTATTCTACTGTGCATCTAAGTTAATATATTGGACTGTATCTCAAGCAACAATTTTAAATACTTTTGACAAATGAACTGACATAACTTACTATCAAAATGGGAATGCTTCCTATAAATGGTCACATTCTACAACATCAGGGTACAGTAATTCAGGGTAGAAAAATCTGTGGTCTGATCCGGGGATCAAACCCAGGACGGCTAGTACAGCATGCAAAAACTCAACCATGATGCAAAAGAAGCCCAAAAATGATGCGTTTGGAAGTGACCCATATTTGTACAATAACAACAGGAGAACGAAATAAAGATATAAATATTACATAATGCCAGACAACTAAGACATTATTGATCCTTCTATATTCCCCCAGTCTTGCTTACATTGAAAACTTAACATGTTAAACATTAACTCAAGGCAATGTAATATTGATCGAGAAAATTCAAAATAAATATTCTACACATGTGCAAATATAATACTGTAATATCAATGAAGAATTTTCTATGCAGTTAATTTCTACAAATAAAGATATACAAGGTCATCTTGATCTGATTAAAGGAAGTAACACTGAGGCTCCTACAGGGTTTATTGAATAAAAAAAATTCACTTATTTTACTGTTTTCACTGGGTTTAACTCCATTTTTCAACAATTTTTCAGTTAAATATGTAGGGCCAGTTCACCTAACCAGTTTTCCTGGACTGTATACTAACCAGTATTAATTCACCCTTCCACAAGAAGCCGGCAACTTCTCCATATATGCAAGAAAATGAACTTCTTTGTCAAATTTTCTTAGAAGGGTATGACCTGCCATGACCAGGATTTGAACCCAGATTGCCAGGTTACAAGTCCAACACACTAACCACTGGGCCACGATCATGGCCAAATCGATAGTTTTACTGCAGTTTTATTGTAATCCATGTCTCAAACATAAAACAAGAAATAGTTTTGATATACAAAGATAGGAATTGTTTCATACATAATTTATACATAACATGAGTGGAATCAAAGGTTTATAGTAAAAATAACATTAAAATCAATGACCATGCAATGTCATTAACACCTATCTGATTCAAAGGGCAATAACTCTTAATATAATTATACAACCATAACATTACGTCAGACCATCCTATCTACTCTCCTTTTAAATATTATCACTTTCCTTCATGACATACACTGAAGAAAATACTACTTGTAAAAATAAAGGAACATATATTAAATGCATTAAAAACAAAGGGAGATAATGTAATCAGTACCATGACGACCAACAAGAGTTAACTCACTTGATTTCTTGACATCTCAAGGGCATTAAGCTTCTAAGAATGCTGCCATACAACAAGAGAATAACCTTAAATGTGACTTTCACACAGTATGCACTTCAGAAAAGTACACAGAAAAGATTTAGAACTTGATATAAGCAGCATGCAGATATTGGGTATAAGATAACAGGTGAACATACTTTTAGTAGAGTCACACCTAACTATACAAACATCCTCAGTAGGAGCAAAAAACATGGTCTATATAAAAGGAGGTCTCCGTTCAGAGGTAAAAATAAACCTTGAATATTTTCATGTAATTCATATCTTAAATAAATCTGATGGTCTTAAAAGTCAAGAGGTCATTTTTAACAGTGCTGATGGTATCGTAGTGAGACATAAAGCTTTCACATTGATTCTTTGTAATTGTTTTAACACAGATAGGTACCTAAGTGACTTGTTTCACAGAAAAGTCTTAGCTTAGACGGTAATTTTTAGACTTGAAAATCTACCCAAACAAATACAGTTCAGACATTTATCTAAAATATCTAACAAGCTGAATCAATCAATATGATAAAACACATTTAATTACAAACAAGGGACAACAAACATTTTTTTTTTGCTGTCATAGCTAAGGTCTGTCTATGAAATGGACTACAGAACAGTTGTCACCTGTAGAACAATAAAACAACATTGTACAAGCTTTCAGAACCATGGATTGTTTTTAAATATCTCATATTTGTCTGTTGACGTATCAATATAATAAACCTACCGTCAGCTTTCTTAACTGCCAACAAAATCATACATAAAATGACCACATTTTAAGAGACAATTAGCCATTTTCAATTATTTTCCAATTTAGCACAAAAATCTGAAAGGTGTTAGAATTTTAACAGCTATTCTATAAAAAATGATTAGTCCTGAATTTACAGCTATGATTTAACACCAACCGCTTCACACTGAGAATTTATTAGATTCGCAGTAATACATCAGAGCACTTACCTTTAAGATAAAATTGAAATTAAAATCTCGAAAGTTACTTGAACCAAAACAAGGCACACATTATCAATCAAATCAATACATCTAACACTCCAAGATGTAAAAAAAATTTTACCCACACATACACAAAATTATCCATCAGCCATTGGAAAATGAGCACAATCACTTTGATATCCGAAAATCACGAATCAGAGATATGATATATATATATATATACACAACGATTCCTTTCTAATTAATGTAAGCCTGCCAAACTACTCAGGCAACTGGTAACACATGACACAGTACACTGTGTTGTTACAAATTTAATACTGAGTCACCCATCAGCTGACTTTCATGTTACAATCATCATAAAATCCATATACCGGTACACAGGCACAAAAGTATTGGTAAAATTTATCGATGAACAGGCAGCTCTACGAAGTCGTCATACTACCAGACAAAATATTTAAATGTCTGTCTGTCTAAACCGCAGTTCAATTGTAGGACACAGATGACATTGCAGTATAATTGAGCGTAATTCAAGTTGAGAAGAAACGCATGTTAGAAGAACGCATAATATTTGTTGTCACTTCCAAAGAAATACAACTCTCCAAAGTCAAAGAAACAAGTATTGAACTAACAAGAGAGGAATCGCAATTAAATAATAGCAACTCTCATTGTGTAAGCATTATTAAAGAAAATCATTTTATGCTCAATGTTCAACCCCTTGATTAAACCTAGCCCTTTATAAAACATGAACAATCATTTAAAGGTTTCATACTGTGGCCCCTCTAACAGACTACCACACACAGAACAAAGCTGCACAAATAGAGGACAGAAATAGGGGCAGTGGGAACTTAATAACACAATCCCTTAAGACAGAATTTTCCAATAGTCTTAATTAAATCTGTCACCCCAAATTATAATGACAGACTCAGTCTTAATACTGATAGCAGGGACACAATAAATATGGCCAAGTTATCCAGCATTTTCTATAATTACAGGGAACCTGTTCCTTCCAATTTTACTGTTTTAAAAAACACTTCAATCATATCCACGGAGTATTACACAAATTCCAGAAAAAGAGGCTTTCTACACAGTTCCGATATGTGTCACATAAAACCAGCCAATTTACAAAGCACTGCTTAGAATCAGTGTCATATATGTAGAATAAACTAGAATTTTGATGTTCAGAAAACTAGATGAATTTTATAAACACACTGACAGAAAATTGACATTCAGGTAAGTTAAAACTGACAATTAAACCATGGCTGCTGAAACTCATTTCGCCAGTTTCAAATAGCAAAATTAACAACAAATAACCAATTATTTACCTCAGTGGACCATATGCATAACATGATGATCTTAACAGAAAACAATTTTATAAAATATAACGTCAAAATCATCAGCTATCATTCATTTGCACAGTAATAAAAATACAATCAACGATAATAAAGCTAATACAATATTGAACTTTAAGATACACGCAAAGATACAAACACTTGAAAATGTCAATACAATATGATCAATGTAAAAACTAGACAATATTAACATTTTAAATATAGCAGATCAATCAATCAAAGTTTAATGTCGCTAAATAAATTCTTACAAAGATTAAGGTCGAGTTAAATGCACAATCGTATATTTTTGCAAATGGTTTTATTTTAGCAATACTTAATACTTTTTTGAATTTACTCCAAATCATGCATTGAATAAAAATAATTCACCCAGAGTTCAAATCAAGTTCTATTGTGCTTGCATTAAATTTTTAAGTAAAATATTAAAGCAGAAACCATTGATTTGATAAACACAACACAGATTTGCCAGAAAGCTAATAGTCGAGGGCACAGCAGTATGGCGATGATTGCGCCTGTTACTCAACCCTGATTCCCGAAACTTACATCAGCTATGGTCATACTGCGACTTTCCAGTTAAATGATGGAGGGAGACGTACACCTGGGAAGAACCACTGACTTAATGCAAGAACAGCTTTCTTTGAAATTTGGTCCTGGTAGGATTTGAACTCACAGCAGAGAGGTGCTACAGTGATTACAAGTCAGAGACCAAAACCACTCAACCACCGGGGCCTGTCACGCTTTATCATGAAATTAACCATGTAGAATGCATGGTGTATCATAAATAAATAGCTTTCAGCAACTACATGCAAATATTATGTCATTATTTAGGTTAAATCTGAATTAAATGACTTTCAATCATCAGAAAAATTAACACTTCATGGTAACATGACACTAGGTTGTAATGAAAATATCCATTAAATTATGATAAGTACACCCCAGTACAAAATCTAAAATTACTAAAAAAAAATTTGAATACTTGGTTAATAGCCTTTAATTCTTGTAAAAGCTTTAAAAATATAAGAAGTCTGTTCAAGGGAGGCAACTGTTTCAATACAAATTATGAGACTGTGCAAGGGATATAACTCTTAAAGAAACTCTATAGAAAATAGAAGTGCACTGAGCATTAACCTTACTTAGTTCAAGTAACATTTCACTGCTAGACACCTACTGGTATATATTACATATTTTTCTTCACCCAATATAGATTAGCAATATCTGCATGCAGGGGCTAATTTTCACCCTTAATTAGTTTTTTTGCGCTTGGTTTTTGTAAAATGTAAACAGAACATAATCCTAAACAGGTGTTAAAGTTACTGCTGTTTCACTTTACCCCACCCACTATTGATAAAGGCTAGTTTCAATACAGAAGAGCAGGCAATTAGTCTCCTGTGTAACAAATAAAGTGTGCATACATGGTTGCTATTTCATTCTTAATTATATAAATCAATCCAGGCTGTGCATTTTTTTTTCAAATTCAATGAAAAGGTTTTTGCTCTGATATTATTTAAGGATGTTTGCAGATGGTTAATGTGTACAAAAAATAAACTTAACAAAAGATTAAGTTGTTCAGAAATCATATTTAAAACTTCATTTTTTGTTCAAATGTATTTTAGAACTTTTAATTCTATGACAAATCCAAACATTTTTGTCAAGCTACAATTTCTTCACTTTAAATAAAATTTTGAGCTTTCAATAGAAACAAAACAAGTTCTATCAGAGAAACATTAAGTAAGGGCAACAACTCTGTCCTATGGCAATAATGGTAACTCAAAACCTACAACTAATGTAACAAGATAATACAAGGCCATCAACTCTTGAAATAAGATTACACAATAGCAACAACTCTTGTAACAAGATCACTAAAGGGCAATAACTCTTGCAATGAAGACATAAAAGATCAACAACTCTTGTAACAAGATCACTAAAGGGTGATAACTCTTGCGATGAACATACAAAAGGTCAACAACTCTTGTAATTACATCACTGAAAGGTAACAATTCTGACATGAATGATTCAAGTGTAACAAACAGGATAATAACTCGCAGGTTAGACTGTTGCAATACCGACACACCCAGTCATAGTTACATGTTCAAAACAAGCCAGTAGTAGGTGTAAGTGTTAATTGCTTTGAGTGAATGAACAGGTAACTAGGTAATTATCATCAATGTTAATTTTTCTTCTACTATCATTAATGAGAATGATCACAGGGACTGATTGAATCATACGCATGTATATAAACCATTGACGAGGAAAACAAAAAAAAAACCTGGTTTCTACAATCACCCTATCATCCGTAGGTCAGCAAAACTTTTTTAAAATGTTTTTTTGTAGTTCTGAGATGTAATTCGCGTGAAAATGAAAATGTCGACAAGAAAAAATATGATCAGGGTCAGAAAAGTCTAAGGATGGCAAGGAAAAAATAGGGTCAGCCAGGTTAGGGAAACCAGGAATTTTTTTACACCTGATGTTAGTAGGTAAGTCTGGATTAATGCCAGTCACCACGCACACAATCAGCTGTGTAGCACACCTTACAATCACCATTAAACAATACAAAATAATGATCATTGTTTCCACTGTTTTCCTTCTTCTATTATCAAAGGGCATATGTTTTCTGTGTATTTCACCAATGATTCTCCTTGTACATGTTATATGTGTCGTTGGCAGTGTCCATATACCCATAGCAGAAGCCTTGTGCTGATAGAATAATACCATGATACCTTCCCAAGGTCATGGGGGACAATACCACAACAAGTTAGTCTTAGTAGTCACCAGACCCCGGGTCAACAAGTCCGAGCATATATAACTACATGTTTAACTCGAGGAGCAATTATTTCCAAGTTTAAACAAATTAGATTATAATTTTTCTTTCATACTGGCTTAGTACTCGATGAGACTCAATGAGAGTCATATGATGGGTGGGGTAAGTTTCAGAGGAAGTTTAATGCATTCTCAATTATCATATTCACATACACTCTAAGTTCTGCCTTCATGTACATGTTTTATTGAATCTCCATAAAGTAAACATGTTTTCTTGGTAACACTTTTATGCACCATTAGATTGTAGGTTTGAATTTTATTTATGAGTAATTTGGTAAACACAAGGCAGACAGCCAACTAATTTGTACATCCAAATAAACATACAATATCCATAAAATCACGTTATGTCAGACGATTTTACAGCTATTCACTTAAAAAACCATTCCCGACTTACAATAAAGAGAGACACATACTGCACAGGTGATGTTCACATTATTTGTGACGTTGATAACACATCAAGAGATCAATAAACATGAAGTTAAGACAGATTGGTTAACATTCATTTCTGTAAATGTAAATTATCAAAATGTGACGCAATCAGACCAACATAATGAAATCAAGTGAACAAATATCTTCTGTTTGATATTATCACTAATACTTATGGAGTTTTGTTTTCGATGTTGTATCTATTACTGAGCATGCAACTTTCTAACACATGTATTATACAGTTGAGCAATATTTCATTCAAGGGCAACAACTCAACTATAACAGGATAATAATTCAAGGGCAACAACTCTGGTCATTATGAAAAATCAAGGGCTGCAACTCTCATCATCAGGACAAATCAAGGGCAACAACTCTGAAATGATGATAAATCAAAGGCAACAATTCTCGAAATTGTGATTAATCAAGGGCAACAACTGTGTGATTTATAATAAACCATGGGCAACAACTCTGGATGTGATGATAAACTCATGATATTAATTTTATGTTATATATGTTATATGGGGAAACAACTCAAGTAACAATAAGAAACCCAAATGAAGATATTTCATTAAGTCACTAAAACAAGTAACAATTACAGTATGGTGACCCAATATTAACAGTGAATAATGACATATAAAGATGACAGGTCAGGTTGAATATTAGCTAATATTGTACAATAAATGTCCCCTAACTTTGACAACCATCATGTTACCAAGTTACCTCTGTATTAATTAACTGCTACATAATGTCATTCAGACCACAGGTCATGATCCACAAAAATATATATCTACTTAATTTGATAAGCAAAGTACCTGGAATAAATTGTTCAGCTTCATATCTCAAATAAAGACCTTGTGTGACAAAGCAGCCATAATGCTGTATATTCAGAAAGCGTAGAATTACTTTAACATTCATATCTTTTCAGGTAAGCCATGTTGGGAGGTAGTAGGATATTTTTGGGTAGGCCATGTTGGTAGGTAGATGGATACTAAAGGATAATGCTATGTACATCAGTAGCAACCAATATGAAAACCTAACAATAATTACATTTATCACATTTTGTTGTTTAGACATGACTGAGTAGATATGGTTTCTGACTTAGTAATCACCAGCCTATCACTGCTGTGAGTTTGAATCCCATCTGAGACAAAATTTCACATGTGAGGAAGCTGTCAAGCTAGCTTACAGATATTTGTATGCCTGGAGTCTTCATCCACTTCTAAAGCTGGAAAAGTTACCAGTGATCCCAGCTATTAGCATGACATTAACCCCAGCAAGAAAAAAAAACAAATCATTTTTTGCAGACAATGAGATTAACAAAGCATTACTGTAAGATTTAAATCCATTGATGCCTTAATTAGTAATATACAGAATGTGACTACTCATGCATTCCAATCAAAACATAAATAAATAGCCAATCACCAGAAAGAAATACATGACAGCCAATCAGAGAGCAGCAGCAGATGTTGCCAGTCAATTAACAAGACTTAATTGATTTCTATGGTAAGTTTATAGGGCCATGATAATAAGCTTGGCAACATTTGTAATGTTGACTTTATCTCTCAGTTTGTTTATGAATTCATAACAATATTCTTACTATATGTATAGACCCAGGGCTTTTTTTTCACAGGTAGAGGAAAGGGCTTTTTTCTTAAATTTGGGGAGAAAAATAACACAGAATTTTTGCAAAAAGGGAAGAAAATACATGATGTAAACTGAATGTTAGGGAAAACTGCATGATTTTAAATACTTTCCTGAGGGAAAGATGCCTATAAACTGCCCCTGCTATAGAAGGAAAAAAACCCTGAGACCGGTATATTGAATCGATTTTATGTAATGTATGAATAATGAGCACCAATAAATCAGCCATCATCACAGACAAAAACTGCATGAACTACAAACTCTACCAGTCTCCCTATTTGACCATCACGGTATCAAAATGATGGACTAATATGGAACAAAGCAAAGCTCACCGATGCCAAAACAATAGTTTCAACTATGGTGAATAAACAACAGACGTGTGCATAAACAGCAGACGTGTGCTTCAGGCCAAATTGTGTAGAGCTTGCAGTCAAAGCTTAATAACATGATGCACCAAACACTATATCGACCCTGCTAACTATCCTGAACACAGACCCATGGACACAGTTCCCGTGTACAACGCTTACAGCCAAGTCATTCCAAAAATACCGCCAATAACAGAGTTAAAGGACAAGAGAAAGGTAACTCTTACATATACACCAATCTGCCATTGAGGTCACCATGTTGAGCACCCCAGAAGTGGGTTCAACAATATTTGTGACCATGGTAACACTTGATACTACTGTCTCCAGTTAATCGACAGAAGCCGCAACCCATTACCCTACTTTTCTTTCTGATTCTTATCATTCCACTTTAGTGATAATCAACACGGAAGTTTCTTTGTAGAAAAACATTCTAAGCATGCTGGATTTGGACCAAAACAAAACAAATCTCTTCTCCCGGCACCTCACTTACCTTTTATACAAGTTGGCTGACTTAACACCAAAGTGAATGTAGACCTGTAAATCTTTCCTTGCATTGTTATGATTGTCACATCCATCACTCAGTGAAGGTATAAAACAATTCTAACTAGATCCATCATCGGAACAAGTAAACACTTTAAGACTCTGACATCAAACTTTCATGTTTTTCATTATTTCAACAAAGTGAATACAACAAGCCAGCCATTAATTCAGTCCATAGAGAAACACGGCCCTCCAAAACAGTTTAACACTGTAATTAATCAGGATTTTTGCATGTTCTAAGATCAGCAAAGTTTATCAATTTCATCCAATTAAGGATGCGTCACTCCATCTATTTCCAGGTCTAAATCCGACATCAATTCATCACTGATGAGAGGTCTCTCCATTAAAATCATTTAAAACACTTGCTAAATTGTTATCTTGAGAGAATGCATCAAGTTCTTTATGCAGGGACAGCTGATGTTAAAAAAAGCTTTGAATGAAAGAGAAATGTAATGTAATTTATTTGTTTCAATTAAAATTGTTAATATTGGACTAAAAGGTTACATGATTAAATTCATTAATTGAATAGTATTATAATTTTGTCAGATCAAAAATAATTCAATCGTAACAGTGTTCCCATAAATTTATAAGTGTTAATGTTTTTACTTCAATATTTCTTAGTTTTCATTAAAACACTTCATTTTTTCATGGAGAGTAATTTTAATAGTTTGACATAAAATCAATATAACATCTTAAATACCAGGTAATTAAATATGAAATATATCAATTTGTTAAATGCATACACTGACTTCAATTTTAAGCCACAAAATTATTACATTACAGTAAAATCTTGATATTAAGCCCATCTTTGGAACCAACACATAATGGTCATTAAAATCATTAATGTGGTCTCATTATCAAGTTGAAATATTGAAAACTGTATGACAATACAAAATCAACATTATGAGGCAGTCTTAATATTGAGGTGGCTGCTACATGAGGGTTTTCTGTATATAATTATATAAGAAGTATATCAATAATTTGTATGTATTATCAAAAACTGCTAAATGTTAACCTGTTCAACCCAAGGCTAATGATATAAGCCCAAAGTATCTGAATCACCAAAAAGTAACGAAATTCACAAAGATGTATGTAACGTAATAATTGCTTTCTGTACTAACATTGTGTATGAAACAGACATACAGTGACAAATTCATGACAAAAAAAACTGAATGAATCATGGTAAAGAGTACGGTGACAATCATGTGATTTTAATGTTTGCTGCAAACATGGAGAAAAGATAGCTGTCATAATGTATGTATTTCACATAATGAATTCCACTGAAATACAAGTCACCTGTAATTACTGGTAATATTTTAATGTAAGGTCATCCTTAATAAATTGTTAGTTTGCATTATGAAATTATGCATTTTTTGCAAATTTTACAAAAACTTGTTTTCGTTCTTTAATCCAGATTTTCTTTTTCAGTAAAAGCATAGAATATTAACAGCAACAAACAATGCCTAGTTCCCTACCTATCTGTTAAAAGTTTGAGTCGTATAACTGCAAACCAACATTTTTTAGTGATGGCTTAACTTCCACATTTTTATCTACAACACATAATGACAGTGTTTGATTTTAGAGAATTAAAAAACATTGTGTTTGTTATCTTAACGTTAGTTTAAATGTATTTTTACGTATTTTTTTATATATTTAACTTAAAAATCTCGGAATTTCAATAACTTCTTTATGACATAATGTCTAACTTTTTTTATGTTATTCATGCATGTTTTGTCTACACTGATAGAATATAATACACAAACCAATCCTTGATATTAAAATCTTTTGTGAATTAACTGTAATGTGTATGATCAATTAATTCTATAAATAAGATACACAATTATAACCTAATTAGATGATTTCAGTAACAATTAAGATCCTAATTTATCTATTTATCATATAATCGTTGCACAAATAACCAATATTATAAGCACAGACACAATAAACCATAGATATTCATCATGTAATAGTCGCAGGTGGGTGGGGTGAGGCATGATAGCAATCTATTCTTTGTGGATAAAGTGTAGTTAAGGATGTCACTAGGTATATTTTCCCAGGTATACAACCCAGACAACGTTATCAATATCAGAATCTGTAATCAAACCTCAAGGCCTTAGTAATAAACTCTCAAACTTCTAAAATCCAAAAAAAAATTTATGAAGAAAAAACTTTCGTGAGCATCATTTTTAGTGTACAGTTACAGGTAATTACTAACTGAGCTTATTATAACATAGATTTCCTGATCCGAGTCACTAACTTGAAATAACACGAGAAACACTTTTATAACTTAAATTGTTGACAAAACTAATACCACACCATACAATCAATTAAATCCAAATTAGATTTCCAATTTATTTCTCACATCTTTTTCTAATTTCATGTTTTATAAACACATATACAAGTATTACTAATCACTTGTTAAGTGTCCAACATTTAATTAGTCACTAACTAAAGAAGTTCATGTAAACTACATATATTGCTAGTAGTATTGAACATAAAATACAACTGTCATGTAATGTGGCCATTTTTAGCACATTTTATCAATATTACATTTACAAAGATTGTACTGGAGAATTTTCTGATAATGACATCATACTTAATAGTAAATGGTTACCATAGATACAGTAAGGCAGATGGATATAAAAATGTTTTTTTGAAAGTAATTAAAAAAAAAACATAATATCGCTCTAAATATACAGTGATTTTCGTCAATTTTCTTAGGTAAAAATTAATGCTAGTTCAAATCTGTAACTTGACCGAAAAAAAAAACAACGCAATTTCACATTAAGTAAAATGATTTCCTCAATTTTTTTTAAGTAAAGTGACAGCATTAGTATACCATCACAATTTTGTATTTTATTAATTGTTGACATGATTCATATCATTTATCAGCAAACAAAACCAATTCTACTTTAAAAAAAAATTAACAATTTATATTTATCAAACAAAGCCTTAGTCAGACATGGATAAACAGCATTGACGCAATATTTACTTTTTAAATCACCATTTTTCTTTACACAAAAAATTATCTAAAATCCAAAATTCGGAATTTTTAAATCCACAATTATTTTGAAAACAACACTATGTATATTAGTTAACTTCCTCATGAAATGTTTCACAAACACCCAAAACAAGACAATGTGACATAAATAGAATCCACAATGATAAAAATAAATACTGCGACACTAGTTTTTACGATTTACGTGTAAATCACAAACTGAAGTCAATTGGTCAATGCAGTACTGGCGACTATACATCGTACTTACAAGATATTTCGCCCCGAGGGCCGCACACTAAACAATTGACTTTTTAACACTTTGTTTGGGGTCTGTCACTTCATTATCAACTTTGTTAAGAAAACCCTTGACTTTATAACTGTCATAAAAATACTGGATTTTTACGTAAATACTTTAAATGTATACAAAAAAAGCAACAATTGAGCAGATAAAGTCTAAACCATCATTGTAAGTCAATTAACACCCATCATAGAAATATCAAGCTAATCGTTACAAACTTTTTTTGTCCATAAAATCAATTATTTATCAATTAAGTAAATTAAGCAAGTTTTAATTCGCACTGATTCCATAAGCCAACTTTAAACATGAGAAAGTTAAACTATAAAAGTATTAATTAATCATGTCAGGAAATGATGATGCTTTTTTGCGACCACCAAATGTTGTATGTTTTATGTGTATGATGTTAACGCACTGTACACCTGGTAATAAATGTGACAGTTTTAACACATTTTAACATCATGATCAGATTTAGTACAACATCGACACCAAGTGGGTGGGGTAAACGAGGCCAGATAAACCCGTTCATTGACATTTAATACTTGTTCTTCATCAACACTTCTCAAAACTGAGAATCAATTAACAAGTTTTTCTTAATATTAACAACTTAGGACATTGTTCATTTCAGATTTTTGTACGACAGAAAGAATGGAAATATTAATAAAAAATAATATCAATGTATGCGTATAATATCAGTGCTGTAGCCAGACCCGTATTTGAAGCGAGGCAATCTAGGGGGGTCCTGGGGGCATGCTCTCCCAGAATTTTTTTTTCACTAAAACCAGCCAACTTTCCCCATTACATGCTCAAATTTTAACCGAGGCATGCACCTCAGTGTGCCTCAGTGTAGCTGTGTGCATATAATAAAAATGTATACATATAATACACAATTGCTTTTCTTTTCAATTAGTAAATGGCATAAGATTTCTTATTGGTCAATCTAATTTCACTATATTTTATAGCAGAAGATAAGTAAGTAGTCTGAGAGTCAGACCGTTACCATTATATCACATGAGGACAAAATAACAACAGAAACGAACAAAAAAAAGTTAAACCAAGATATGTTAACACATCTATCCTACGCATTTAATGGACATTGAAGAATATATATATATATATTTATATATACATACCCATAGGCAAATTGTGTTAAAGAACAACCTGGGATACTTTTAATGTAAAGTGTCATAAAAAACAATAAATCTAAAATACAGATCAAGAAAAAACTGTGTGAAATCTTTTGTTAAATTAAAACCAATTAACCCATGAGTCACCTTTTTTTCAAATACAAAGAACAATTTTTCTTGACAAGATGTCAAAACATTGAAAGACCAGTCAGGGACACGCAGTCATCATCATTATTGCAACAGCTATAAGATAAGTTTATCAGGGTATGAGCCCAACATGTAGCAGGTATCAGACCAACCCCTTGAAGGGAATCATAGCATCAAAGTAACTTACTTTCATTAAATTTTCTGCCATATTTTTACAGAAATCACTTCTCTGTTTTATAGTGAAAATGAACTTGAACTGTACACTCAAACAGTCTAAAACACTCTATGTAAACTATAACTAATTCACCATTCCAGGAACTGCATATGGATTAGAATTACCATTATCAAATGCCGCCTATAATTCACTATAACCAGGTTCTACTGTAGTAAAATATAGATATAATGAAGTAATTATTCAGGTCCCCTGGAAATCACTTTGACTGGGTTCTACTGTACACAGTGCTCAAGTTGACGGCAAGGTTGAAAGAACAGATAAGTAAATTCAGGTATAAAACGGACAAAATTTAAGGTTGGATGTGTATAAAATATGATATCAAACTGACAAAGTTAAACAAATCCTTGTCATTTATCATAAGAAAAAAGACGCGTGGGAGGATTTAAAAGTCACTCACTGCAAGAAAAGCAAACATAAAATTTTGTTGAGTGTGCAAAAAAAAAATATTACCGCCCATATATATGTACTGGTACAACTGTTGGATATTTCAGATTTCTTTGCAGTAATTGTTTATATAAAAGATCACACTTAACAATTATTACAGTTTTATAGATCTGTTATGGAGTAAATTGACCATATTTCCATATATGGAGAATAGTGAAATATAATTAGGTCAACAATTTCTTCAAGGATATGACCAAATATGGGTATTCTATTACTTTGAACATAAACAAAGTGTCACATAAGTTCTCACCCAATATTAAAACTTTTCGATCAAAGTCAAGAACATCATAAATTTTAGTGAGATAATAAAAAAAGGCCGAGTACAAAGACTCGTACTACGCAGTTATTTCAGACCAAAGTTATCATTGAAAGTTTCAATATATAATATACCCACACAAGTGACCAGGTCAAAAAAAGAAAATTTAACTTGAAATTAATAATTCCTATGTCAACTGTCATCAATCCCTAATTCACGCCTTAAGAAGGAAAGCTACTTGCAAAGGAATAGGTCAGTACTGGCAACACTGGTCAGAACAGCTGACTGATGAATTCAATTACAATTTTTACAATTTACAGAGTAAAATCTGACACAAACAAACATAATGACAGTAACAATGGAAGAGATGGCGATGATGATGATGATGATGATGATGATGATAATGACAATATTGACAATGTTGATGATTAGGGTAATAATGACTATGATGATGATGGTAATAATACTGGTAATGATGATGATGATGATGATGAAGAAGATGATGATGATGATGATAACATTGTAGTGACAATGGTGACTGTGACAAGGCTGATGCTGGCAATGATACTAATGGTGATGATGATAATGGCATTGATTATGATGATCACGATATTAACACTATAAATAATGACTGCGGTGATACTGACGATGATGACAATATTTACAGCATTGTTGTTATTTTAAAGAGAATTGTACGAAGAAATGTCTTCAAAATATCCTCAACTGTTGAAAATGATTTAGTTTACACAAAACCAAAATGTTTGTACACTTGTCACAGATTATTGGATTAAATTGTCAAATTTGACGATGATACAGAGCACTTGATTCAAATAAGACGATGAAGAACAGAATGAGCAGCATGATGTCAGGGTATAAGTCATGGCTAACACAAAGGTGACACATTTATGTCAACTATTTCAGTAAACAGATAATTTGCTGATAAGCAATATTTTCATCAATATGAAATTAAAATGGTCAGCCATACTTTAAAGCCACAAGTCTGATTACAAATAAACTTTTTCGACATTAAGGCCACTCAATGCTATGACAATTTGATTGTTTGTTTGCATAATATCAAAATAATACATTTGTAATAAGTGTGATATTTGACAATAATAAATGAGACCATTGAACTGTTGTATAACTTTATTTGGGATATTTGGGATGGGGTAATTTTCTTGACATGGCAAGGTAACAATGAATATCTCTCTTATATCATATAGTAAAATGGCAAAGTTTATCAAGTGAATGGCATGGTAGTCTCAGGTACCAGGTTCAACTCAAGAGTCTGATTGTGCTGTGGATTCATGACACGTGAGTACTGGTTTAATACCCAGTAGGTACTGTCAATGAGATTTAGACTTAAAAGGTGCTCAAATCACGTTTTTTATATTTGACTCTGATAGTGTGGTTAATACATGCTAACTTAATCAGGTGCTGGTACTGGTTTAGATACCAGCGCAGTCAACGAGAGTAATACTTATAAGGTTTCCAAACCAAACTGATTGAATCAATTAAGATTTTAGCTAAGAGCACTTGACACATTAAAGCCTAAGTTATGACAGGGGGATCAAGTATTAAAGATATAAGACATAATCATTCTATCTAAGATGAATCATACCAAACAATCATATATTTTTTTATCTTTAAACTATAAAAAAGCAGTCTTATATCCATATACCATGGATGTATAACTATGCCTATCAAATAACAATCAAGATTTAATATAAAACCTTGCTTTATGAGGGTAAAGATATCCCACAAAATAATTTAATGCTTTTTACAAGTCAAGTCTTAAAACTTGGATATGTTGCTATACAGGATTGGTACAAAAATAATAAAAATCAAAATTGTTTACACAAATAGGCTTGACATGGAAAATATTCAAGTTAAATTTATCATAATTTGAGTACTGGGTTCAATTAGGCCAAAAGAATAAATACTTGTGTTTAGAGTTACGTGAACAAAAATGTTAGGATAGGTAGGCCAAAAAAACTTTTCTAATCTAATTTTGTTTCAAAACGTACCTTTTGTGTGAATACAATTTATTTTCTTTTTTCTGATTTTGCTATAAGAAACTTGAGGGTTGGTTCTAAAATATAGAATCAGTCAGGTAACTGTAAACACTTGTAACAATTTGTTTGGCTGTCTATTATTTATTTCTGTCCACAAGGATGGGCAGATTTGAACACGGGTTAGAATGCACAGAAAATATAAATATATTCAAATTATAAAACTACATCAACAGAAGTATAAATTAGACAGTCATCTTCAATCAATACTGTAAATTAGCAGTTTACTATTGCCATGAAAGATTTACAAAGAAAACGAATTTTTCCATAAAAATCGAAACTGTACAAATTTTAACGTATGGTATTCTGTGTGATATGATTGTTTTTTGTTTTATTAATTATGTAACAAATGATAATATGTACAGAGTTTAATTGACCATTCATACTTCACAAAGAACAAATATAAACATGGCTCAAAAAATGTTTCGCCAAAGGGCAAAACTTCAATAAAAACCACAGGATTTGTTTTTTTAAAGAATTTATGTGTCTGAAACCTAGAGTACTTGATCAACACTTCAAAACTGTTATATATACAATATAAAATCATATAATACTTACTTTAGCATGAAGATTGAAATATATTTGTGTAAACTAATTTGAACTGACGGCTGATTGTTAACTGGCAACTTGAAGATCATACAAGCCACAGAGACTTAATTAAAACACAATAATATGAATGTTTTATTGGTATTTATTTGTTTATATTTTCACAGAATGTGTGGCTCCAAAAATATTGATAATTTCTCTGAGCATTTATTTGTTAGCTTGACAGCATCAGTGCTTTCAGTACTTTGATTTTAGTTACAGATGAAACTCACAGGATTTAGCCTTTTAATTGATATCTAATTGGAAACAAGTAGAACAGAACTGTGTTGGGTAGACAGATGTGTCATGGTTAAAACAACTTGTGTTTATAATCAGAATGTAAAATGATAAAGTCAATTCATAAAAAAGTGGATTAATGCGCAAACAACAAGTATTCCATAATAAATACCTATAGGGTGTTACATTTTGTAACATACGTTCAATATGTCCCTGGATATAACAGTTTATTAAAACCTTTAATAAATGATTTTAGTTGCCTTTTTTCAAAAAGGTTAGGGCCATTAATTATGCAAAGGCATTACTTAGTGTAGGACCATTAATTAATGTAGGGGCATTAATTAAAGCAGGAGCATTAATTAGGGTAGGGGCATTAATTAGTGTAAGACCATTAATTAGGGTAGGGGCATTAATTAGGGAGTGTTCTGTACAACAATTTCAGAAACTGACCAAAGAAGGTAAAAAAAGAGTTTAACATCATCATAAGAAGAACTCATTAAACTTTCTTCATCAAAAATATTTCTGTGATTGATCTTAAAATCACTGAAGAAACATTATACAGACTGCACAGATAATCTACACAATTAATATCTCAGACAACATTACAATTATATAAAATTCACAATAAATCACTTTCAGTTTTTCAAGATAAATCTACAAGATGAACTCAACTGATTCTAATCAGGTAGGCATACAGAAAGGCCACAAAAATAAAAATCTGATGTTTCTGTGCAGTGACCTCTGATCCATCATTCAAATCAGCTCTACGCCCATACTTCCTGTATATAGAGCACAATACAATTATTTTTGTGACACAATTATATCACAACAAATTTCATCCAACTTGAATTAACAGCCTTTTAAGTCTTTTATAGTATTTAAGACAGGGGACAAGAAACAAGAGTTATTTACTTGGCCTAAAAGCATGCCTCAAGATTCTCTCATCAAAAATTATGTCTCTCTGATTTTCTGATTCAATTCCTCTGTCAAATTTTATCAGGTTCCCACGACATGACTCAGCATTTTGGTATTTCTAAATCTCCCGGAATATCCACAGTGATATAATATTGCAGTGAAAATATTCAGAGAAAATTGAGAAAACATGCGGAGGCAATCAATATGGTCAGCCGAAAACTGAGTCACAGATAAAATTAAGGCTTCCCAGTAAGACAGCATTTCCCAGACACTTGACTGACCTGATTGGTCAACTAAATGATTTATAATACTTTAGAACATTGTTAGGTGAAAGTGTCACCATGGATACCAGACTAACCAAAGTTGGTAAATTATTCACAGACAAATTACAGACATCACTATGGAGATCAGACTGACATTCTCACTAATGTATTTGAAAAGTGGAGAAAGTCATCATTAATTTTGATTGGCCCAATTTTGCACTGAATTAAATATTGACCAATCAAATTAACTGTTACAAACATACACTGATGTTGAAACACTGAAAAAAATCAATTATTAAGATCAGCATGTCAGAGGAAACTAGTGTTAAGAACCTGTTGCATACGTCTTTACTACATTTTGATTTTAAGAACATTTTCATTGTAATTCATTATAGAAGAAAGCAGCTACAAAGACAGTGGTTAAAGTAATGACCTCACAACCCAGATCTTGAGAGTTCAAACCACATGATGGTCAGAATCACATCTCAGAACACCAGGTCCATCAGTGCTTCCAGGAAATAAACTTAAGAGTGATTAAAATATGCAATTTTCAGCTTCTATCATAATTAGTTAATAAATGCTTCTTTAGCAACAAAAGCTGACTGCAGAATTATACTCTGCAATGGACTACTATATATTTTATCCAATTAAAGGCAATTAAAAGGTTATGTACATTAAAATGGATAATTCTAAATATTTTATATTTATAATACAAAGTCAAGATCTTCAGTAACACAATTGTATTTCAAGCACCTGCAGGACAATTAAAAACATGCTGTAAGTCTTCTTATTAAGCAGAAATAGAATAACGTCCTCCTTTTACAAACAATTACCCCATTTTTCAGGAGTTAAACTTCTCAAAGGAATTAAATGCATGAATGAAAAAGAAAATATTCTGGCCTAAAAAACTGTTTCTGTAATGTTTACCCAAGTTATGGCAAGTATGAAATATTCTTACAACGTTTTGAGTGGGTTTATCAATAATCCAATATGAAAATATTTTCATTATGAACAAAATTTTAATGATCTTATTAACAGTACAACGAGCAGTTCTTCCGCTCTTGCTGACATTAAATAGTGAATAAATATCTGTTAAGTAAGTCAGCATACAACACTGTAGAAGTCAGATGCTAAACTGAACTGAAAAAACGAGACTTTGTGGACAAGTCCAAGAATGCTATCACATCATTGGTCAATTTTGAGACTGAGAATTATCAAACAACCAATCAGGGCCAGTATTTTGAGAACTTGATTCTTTAAATTCAGTCTCATACTAAACAAAATGTGTCTTTAGTCTTGAAATAATTAGGTAGAGTATGCATCAAACTTTGTTTCTTTTTTAGTAAAACACTTTTACAGACTTTGATCATTTATCAGTTAACAACAGAAACATCTGAATCAATTTTCTTTAAAAAGTCTAGGGTTTGGAGGTTCTTTACGTTCAGTGGGGTTCCATGCAATACTTTTTTTTGGGGGGGGGGTGCATTATGAGAGATAGGACAGATGGATCTGAAGAAACTATGCACCAGAGCAGAATGAAAGATGAACAATACTTCTTAAAGCATACATAGGCGTACATACTTCCATATGCTTCAATTAAGTGGTGATAAATTTCACAAATAATGCTCATTTGATTTATTTCCATAACTAGATCGCAAACAGCCTAGTACTGTCAGCACTTTGATTTGTATCAGTGTATTGCTATCTTAAGTTGACCTTTATCTTGACTAAAACATCTATAAGTACCATCTAACTCCAAATCATATACAAATTTATCTCCTAAGATGACAGGTACACATATTAATAGTTTACAATATCATCGGGATGGAAAAAAACGATGATTCGACAGTTTAACAATACAAAAATTTGCCTAGAGGTTAAAACATCATGTATGTTTTTTCAATGAATCAAACGGGTCCATTTGACAGGATGATATTTCATTCTCCTTATTAAAATATGGAAATATTTCACCTGAAAGAAAATAGCTTAATTAATAAAGCTAGATGTCATCAGACACCATATACTGGTTACAGCTTTTAATGCCAGAATACAGACTGCAATACATCAGTTAAAATGTAGTTTTAATATCATTTGAAAGGAAAAAGTTTGGTGAGAGAAACACTTCTTGTACAAGCTTTGTTTTTAAGGTTTAAAAGGTAAGAAAGCTGAAGACTAGGGGTGTAACAATATGGTAAAAATCGTATTGCAATATACTGCAATATGCAAAGCCTATATTGTTTTTGTGCAGAAAAGCAAAGCAGGAATTGAATTGATGCACATGCATCGTCTTAAATGGATCAATATTTTACATATTTATGAATGAAATTCACACGTAGTTTAACAGTGAAATAGCCTGCAGATGTGTCATCTAGTGTCACAGATCAAACACGCGTAGGTATAACGGTCGCATCTTCCGGCATTTGCAAAAATGTAGTGATTAAATTTTGTTTGCATGTAAATTTGTCTTATTTCTGAGATCTTTTCATTGGTGGCGTTGCCACGACTATAAAACCGGTTCAGAGAAAAACGAACAGGTTAAAAAGGCGTCAAAATTCGTATTGCAATATCAACTGGTATAACAGTTAACCGTTACACCCCTGCTGAAGACAGCACTATTAGTAAATGCAAATATGCTCTTGTCTCAGTGGTAATAATAAAGAAAATTAAAATTAGGTTCCAGTTCAAGACCCAATAATCATGCAAGTCTTGGATATGATGTCATATAAGAGGATATGAGATTGAGTCTAAGAATGCAGCAAAACCATTGGTTAATTAAGAAACTGTACTTAGAACTGACCAATCAAATGCCTGCGTTTGGGGTAACAAACCAATCAAATGCATGAGTTTGAGGTGACCAGCCGATCAAATGTTTCAGTTTTGAGCAAGCAACCAATCAAATGCATGAGTCTGAGGTAACCAGCCAATCAAATGCTTCAGTTTTGAGCAACCAACCAATCAAATACAGGAGTTTTGAGTCTGATCTACAATCACATCTTTATAACTTCAGAGCTTGCAACTGACACAGATCCTAAGACTATCAGACATTCTATCTCCA
Organism: Lutraria rhynchaena; assembly: GCA_008271625.1. NCBI lineage: Eukaryota > Metazoa > Mollusca > Bivalvia > Venerida > Mactridae > Lutraria > Lutraria rhynchaena. Next base: position 1,526,909 of record VIBL01000089.1, on the reverse strand, counting down.
GATACACAGCTCAATGTTACCATTAACAATTAAATACCAATTAGTGCTTTGTTTACAGGCAGGTGTTTTAATATCATAATGAGTTACTTATTTAAAAGCATCATACAAGGCTTGGCATTTCTCTCAAATGCTACAATTCAATAAATGTTAAAACATGGACAAAATAGTGTCAACCAGCAGAGAATTATTAAAAATTAGTCAAAGAAAATAAGCAACATGCATTCTTGATAAACTTAAAATTAACATCATTAGGTACTTTCAAAAAATAATAGCTGTCATATAAAAACATCAATGACATAATCACAGAGAGAAAATGCATACAATCACAAGAGAATGGTTCATTTTATGATTCAATTTGACTTTTTTCTCAACTTTCAATTAGAGTGAACCATTTAAATCTTTATCTCTCCAGAAATTCCAAAAATCTTATTTTATCATCAACAAGTTTCGTGCGTTTATGTACCCAGGTGCAGAAATAAATGAGAAATATAATGAATCTAAAGTTTCCAAGTTAAAATAACAAGATACATATAAAATCACTTACCATATCTACGAAGTAAATCCATTTTTTTTGTCCTACTCAGTGATTAAAAACCAATATTTCAATCAGCACTAAATCTGCTTTATATCCAAATGCCAGAAAATTTCACAATTCTATTTCTGGAATCAGCTTCATAATTTTTAAATTAATTTGAGAAACAATTTGTTACACTACACCAACTACGGTCAATTGATATGACGGACAAGAAGTTCTATTTTTGCTATTTGACAGATCCAACCTATTGATCTTCGATTTTATCAATGAAGGTAAATCCCACGATGGCCTAGAGAAGTTTTATGTATTTTACCAATATAGGTAAAATTTGAACTTAAAGTTCACCAAGATATCATATTTTGTTCTTGCTTTTCATTGATAATGTCTCTTTTGAAGAGCTCTTCAATTGGAAAACAAACAAAGTCAAACTAATGAACTCTCCGCTGCAGAAGGTAAATAAAGTACCATCACACTGTGGTTTATTTATTACGTATTGTTCAAACTAGGAGAAATAAGTAAAAATGCACCTAAAACCAAATGATTTACACACAAATGTTTAAAAAGATGCCACACCCGACAATATGTCATAAATTTACATACACCAGGGTTGACACAATCACTTTTTAGAAAATTTCAAATATTTGAAAACAAATTGAACTGTTTGACATTTTTCAATTTCATCAGTTGAATATCAATTAACAATTTCAATTTACAGTCAATAAATTTAAACATTCCGAAGTTATTAAATCTATACTTTTTTCAACTGAAAATTTATCCAGGCACTAACAACACCCTAATAACATCATCCGCAACAGTAACAACAACAACAACAACAGACAACATTAAAGCCTATTTAGAAATAAAATAAGAAACTATTCAATATACATCGACTGTTTCACACAATGTAACACTATTTTCTTATCACATATGAAGTAACATCACATACTAAATAGTTTTCACAAACAAATCCAATACAAAATCTCCAATCTTTGTACCCAGGATGTTTTTTCCCATACTATAAGCTAAGACACAGATGTTCTCGTGAAAACATCATACATAAAGGTTACATACATATCAGGTAATATTGCAGTCTTATGATAACATGTCAAGCCAATGCACTTTCTTCAAGAGGTTTTTAAAACTTTCTCTCATCATCAAAAAATTCATTTCGTATCCAGAAATCAACAGAGATCTCGATTCACAGAATTATTTCAATTAAATCCGAGATTTTCACTAATTCCAGTCAGACAATGTTTTTAGATAAAAGAGAGATTTCACAAATCTAACCATAATTATTATCATCATAAATCAGATACCACAAAATCAATGGAGACTATTTTCTATGATTCACTTATTATAATCAATAGACGTAAATTAGGCACACGATAAAAATTTCCTGTTCCCACAAACCCGACCAACTCAATTCTTTTCTGCCCACTGTACGCTTTTTACAGTCTAAGTCAATTATTTTCCAGCTGACATTTCAAGTTTCAAATATACTATATTTTAAAAAAAGGCAATTTCCCATCCTAAGGACCCTTTTTGGGAATGTGAGAGGAAACACTGTATTTTTTTTTTTTGCCTTAATATATCAGAATTTCTAACTGAATCCAGACTTCATACAGGAACAAGGAACTGTTTCCATGAAAACATCTTCAAAATAAGATCAATTATTATAATCCACAATCATAGTAAAATAATCCTTAATTACCAGAATGATTTTTTATACATGTCATGTAAAACAAACAAAAAATATAAAGAAAAATGTTGCAGTTAGTAGAAACCCAAAATTTTTTAATAAATTCCTACATCACAAATTGGCATAAATAATGGAATGTTTACAACTTACAGTCAAATTATTTCATGATCAGAAAATAAAAATTTTATTCAGTAATTGCAAGTTTCAAAGATCAATGAAGTCTTTGTATGTACAGTGATATAAAACTCTGACATTATAAAAGATTCTGATTAAATCAATTTTCTTTGAGCAAAATAAAAACAACCAAAGTTTTATAAAACTCTCTACTACTGACATGAATTTACAAAAATAAACCCTGCTACCATACACATCATAATAAAAACGCTTTTTTTATTCCAACACCACTCTCTCAAAATTCTTAACTTTGAAAAAATTTGAAGTATCTTGAAAAAAATGACATTTTAATAGTTTTTGTTTTACGATAAAAATCACACAAATAAAAATCACACAAAAAAATATAAATATCACAACATCAAGGGCAACAACTCTTGTCAACACATGAGTGCCAATCAAATCTTGTGCAAGAAAAACATTGTATGAAAGACATCAAGTATATTTGTTTTATGATTTCAGGGGACACAACTCTTGTTAACACATGAGTACCAATCAAATCTTATGTAAGAAAAACATTGTATGAAAGACATCAAGTATATTTGTTTTACGATTTCAGGGGACACAACTCTTGTTAACACATGAGTACCAATCAAATCTTATGTAAGAAAAACATTGTATGAAAGACATCAAGTATATTTGTTTTATGATTTCAGGGGACACAACTCTTGTTAACACATGAGTACCAATCACATCTCGTGCAAGAAAAACATTGTATGAAAGACATCAAGTATATTTGTTTTATGATTTCAGGGGACACAACTCTTGTTAACACATGAGTACCAATCACATCTCGTGCAAGAAAAACATTGTATGAAAGACATCAAGTATATTTGTTTTACGATTTCAGGGGACACAACTCTTGAGCCAAGATTGTGATAATTCTAAATCATTTTTGTGACCATATTGAATTGATTTTTTTGTACCATTTCAAACAGTTGAACTTTTATTTCAGAACTCTTTTAACAGAGGAATTACAAAAATTTCAATAATTCACCTAGCAACAAATTTTAATTCATAGGTTCACAGAAAAAATGCACACCACATGTTGCTCGGCAGAATGCTCAGTGTCTAAAATGATTAACCCCAAAAATTAAAACTGATTCAAAACATAACCCCAACACAGCAGTAATCTTAACTTCCTTTATGTTTGTGTCAAAAAATTTTTTCTTGGCAAACATTTAACGAATTCCAGATAAACTCCCACACAGAAAGGTAGAAATTAACCATACGCATATTAGTACCATAAATAATTACTCGATAATTTCTTAGCTAGTTTGTATTTATTATCTCCCTTAGACTTACACAATCTTTTTAATTGGTTCAAAAACTGATCAAGCCATTTGGGACATTACTGAAGTTTTTTTTAACTTATTTTCCCACAAAACTAATCAATTTTGACCACAACTGACAACAATGTGTCAAAAACTGACCACAGTCCAAAACCATGTAATGTCTGCTATAAATCTCCTTCTATCTTCCGTCCTAGGTAATAAAGTAACCTACAGTAAAACTTCAAATAGTAACCACCTCAATATTATGACCACCTTATAGTAATGACCACGTATTTTCAGACTAGCTTTCAATAGTCCCCCTATAATTCAACTAGATAATGAGATCACCTAATTATTACGACAGATTTTTCAGGTCCTAAAGTTGGTCTCGAGGTTTTACTGTAAATAGTTCATAATATCTGTGATGATCAAGTTTGAAAGAAAACATTTTTGATTAAACACAAAGATTTAACATGTCAACAACAAAGGTGTGGCTATATTTTACCTGTCAAGTATAAAATAAGCTACCACAAATGATCACCAGAACATTAACTTATGATAAAATATTGTCAAACATTTCACTAATCTCAATAAAACTTTACAAAAAAACTCTAATTTATACATAAAACATAAATATCTGAGACAGCATACCAATAAAATGCCAGAAAAAAGTACTTCACACTATTTATTGGAAAGGGGAGAAACACCTGTTAAAAAGTCAGAATTAATGACGAAAAATACTTTTAAAAACATAGTAGCAATCAAAAATAATTTTAAAAAAAAATATGGAAACAGTGAAAAGAAAATCTTTTTTTAACATTATTTAATGTTGTTGCTGTTGTTGCTTAGTATCATTAAACATTGATATTATTTTCACAGAGGTTTAACATCGCACCAACAGTCAGGGGTCATTTGGTGACTTTTCCAGCTTTAATGATCGAGAAAGATCCCAGAAGTATACCTGGGTAGAACCACCAATGTAATTTCCATAAGCCAGCTGGACAGCTTCCTCAAATAAGAAATTTGGTACCGAGTGGGATTTGAACTCACAGCTGTGTGGCTTGTGATTACTAGTCAAAGACCGTAGTCATGGAACAACGGAGGTGCCTCAAACATTGATATACCTAACATTGATATACCTAACATTGACACACCTAAATCAGAAAACGATGAACAGAATTTTTTTCACTTTGACGAAATGGTTACTTATATAATTATGATGCAAATCCATGTAAAATCATTGACAAAGTTCACACTTAAATCAGAAAATGCTGAACAGAATTTTTTTCACTTTGACGAAATGTTTACTGATATAATTATGACGCAAATCCAGAAACATTAATCCAGCAACAGAATATTTAAAACTTTCCCAATGAGAAGAACACAACATTCATCCAATCACCAACAATCCATACTTCATCACATACAAGAGACACTTACAGATATAAAACTATTTTAAAACTTGACAAAACGTAACTAACCAACCATTCATGTGATCGATGATTATTTTCAACTAATTTATGCATAAAACATTGAACAAACCATTAGATGAAATAAGTTAATTGGAATATAATTAATCACAATGTAATTCAAAGGATCTAAATACACCACAACACATTCAGTTAAAAATAATTCAAAATAAGAAACTCAAAACTTTCCATTCACAACTAAGGCCATTCTTAAAAAAAATGTTTGTTTGCAGTATCACGACCCAAACTTTTAACAGAAGGTTACAGACAGGTAGACATTTTATTTCCTTTTTTCAATTCTGTTAACATTACATGATCAAACTTAAAATGAAAAGCTAGAATAAAGAACAAAAACAATTATTGTGTCAGGGGAACTTTTGAATGAGTTGGTCACATTACTGCATACCGATAATTTTTAACGATGGCCTAACTACTTTATTTTTATTTTTGTTGATCATTTCTTACACATTTTCACTTATACCATTACACACATGGATGAATTTTCTGCACCCGTAACCTAAGATTAATTCTCAAGATAAAATATTTTATTACATCAAGCCACAAATGTTGACAAAATGACAGAACAGAATTTTCACTCCATGAACTACAAACCACAATTTAAGAAAAAGTGTTTAAACTTAAAATATTTAAAAATTGTTCATGTTATCAACAGCTGATTAAAGAAAATACATCATTTCACACAAATGTAAACAACTTTTCAACTGTTCTGTGGAACAAAAATAAGAACTGGGACTATATCTAATTGATTGCAGGGACACCATATACCCATTCCCTCACTGCCCAATATTTGTTGATGTTTTGTTTTTATGTGACTTATTGTCACTGGGGTTTAATGCCCTTTTTCAACAATTTTTCAGTTATACATGGCAACCGGTTCACCTAACCAGTTTTCCTGGACTGTGTACTAACCAGTACTAACTAACCCTTCCATAAGGAGCTGGCAACTTCTCCACATATGAAGGAAAATCGACATTTTTGTCGAATTTTCATAGAAGGGTGTGACTTGCCACGACCAGGAGTCGAATTCGGATCTCTGGGTTAAAATTCCAGTGCACTAACCAATGGACCACGGCCGAAGCCAATATTTGTTGAACCGTCCTTTCTCAAAATATCTCTTGTTTTCAATGATAAAGGTTTTTACCATGACCAAAACAACTTAAACACCTTGCCTGATGTCCGAAACAAGTTTAATTCTTAGTACACCTTATCAAGCATTTTATTTCAAACATTGCCAAACTAACTGCAAAACATAAGTGATGAATCTGGAATACATATATAAGAAGAGGATTCCCAGAAAAAAAACATACAAAACATGCGACCTTCCACAAAGTTTAACTTTCACCCTTATCCCCCAATCCGAAACCAATCCAACACACAGGGGCATACAAAAAATGGAGGGGAAAACAGTTTACCACAAGGAAAAACATTACTGACATATTTGAATGTTCCAGACATGGTATCAACTTTTCTGAAGTATCTTCAGACACACATACATACAAACAAGTACCAAATCTCACAATGGTCACTAAGCATGTATTTTAACAAAATTTTTCTGGACTTCAAGTGTCCACAGAACACAAATGCTGATGGTAAAGTTATGATCCAGAAAATAATTTACCAAATAATACTCTCACACATGTACCAAATGCTCCCCTGTCATTAATGATATACAAATTGTTACAAAATTAAAAACAAAATCGACCATCATGAAACTGTATGAAATAAGAATGTGCAGATTAAAAAAAAACTAAAACATCTTTTATCAGCTGATAAAAAGCCATGAACAAACATAAATAAATGCATAATGTATTATAACACATTAGTGTCCACTTTGATGTGGCAAGATCTACCTGCACTAAATGTCTTTGCTGACATGCAATATGTCTTAGGCTTAGGCCAGAGTTAACTAAATTTGGTTCTCAAGTACTTTTAGTCACATTGACCACAACTGTAGATTGCCCTTGCAGTGTAACTTTACGCATATATTTTTCTAGTACAGTCCAAAAAAAGAGACCCACGCAGACAAATAGAGCAAAGTATTAAACAACTTAATTGTCAAAACCTGAACTGATTTGTACATCATTTAGGGTTGTTGCTTAAGTACTAAAGGTTAAACAGGAAAGTATCAACACTGAGGTCAACTGTCCACTCTGCACAAATAAAAATTGAGTTGATAAGGCTATTATTAAACATTGTTGGTTTGCAGATATGCGATCAACTAATTCAAAATTTCCCTAACAAAAATAGTTTTTAGTGATTTTGACAAAAAATCTTTTGTTCTTCATACTGGCATTTTGTTTTTGTACATACATATAATTTTGACCAAAAAAAAAATGCCAACATACCTACCTACCGCTAAAAGTTTGGGTTGTTGTGTAATAGCAAACCAACATTCTATAAGTGTGACCTTAACAGTAATAAATAAAAAAACGAATCAACAAAACAAAACAACAATTATTTAACACAACCCTAAAAACGGCTGAATGTAAACCTGAAGATGAGTCAGTAACCAGTCTACTGTAACAGACTGCACCTATACCACAACATATAATATATCATTTGTTCATCAAGTTTCACATTTTCAAAAATTTCAAACTCTTTTATATGCCCAATTTCACATTCATACTTCAATGAAGTGTCAGAAGACTTATAACTTTAAGAATAACCTGACATGTAAAAAATACAGGTACTAGTTACCACCTAACAAAGGTAGATAATTTTTTATATTACTTTATATGAATATTGGTGACATTACAGTCTATTTGGAGAGTTTATAAACATTCTATAAGCAGTGACATAGGTTTCATACCCCGTCCCCCCACTAAGTCTGATCAACTGGGTAGAGGACTCCCTTATGAACTGACTGGAGATAGAAAGCCCCTAATTTCAAAGAGTAAAGATGAAGGAGACCCCTTCTTTAATATGCAGGATGACAGTTTCCATAGTTACTGATGAAATGAGAGGTTACAAGATATTTTTGTCCTAAAAATCTAAAAAAATACATTTTTTTTTAATAAACTTAATGCTGAAGATTATTTCTTGTTCATAAAACATTTACAGAAAGGATTTAAAAAATATTGATAAAAACAAAAGATTTTTCACTAAAGCTCCCAAAAAGCTGGTTTCAACCAACATCCCCAAAAATACAGGACAGGTAGGTCCATAGAACTTTTCTAAAAAATAAACTTCATTCAAGTTCAGAAATATATTTCATATGAAAATGAATATATCAGTATGAAAAAAAGTTGATCATGTCTAAAAAAGCAGTCAAGTATCTGCTGAAAATAATAGTGTCAGTCAGGTTAGCAGAAACCAGGAACCTTTTTTTCACTTTACTCTGAGAACAGTTAACCACAGATTTAACACTGCACAGAGCTCTCATATTTAATATTAGTGTCATATTTAATAAAGTAAAAAAAAACATCAACATTTTTATCCAGGTCAAACATTCCACCGGTAGGTAAATATTCCATCATCAGCAATTATTCTAGGGAAAAAAATGAGAAAAAATGCAAATACGAATTTTAGTTATATTAGTCATAAATTTACTGGTACAAAATGATGTAGAAAAGTCTGGGTATTCTGTACAGTCCAAAGAAAAAAATATTTTCCCAATAAAATAATGGAAAATCACAATAAAGCCTGCAGTCTTTCTGCCCCAATTCTTGTTCAGATAGATTTATTGACAGATATATTTCCTCTAAGGTAACAAATGTTTCACAATATACATAAATAACAAGTTACATAAAACGAGATGCATATAGTACAAGTTAAAAAATAAAATACAGTAATTTGAAACAAAGTCCAAGGGAGTTAATGCAATATATCAGTCATTCCAGAATCGTCTCCCTTGGACAATATTCAATTTAAAAAGCAAACAACAAATAAAAAGTGATTTCTGGGCACAGGTCAGCAAGTTATTGCTATTAGAATCAAAACAGACATATTTGCTCACCCTCCCTATATAAAACTCACCTACAGATGTTAAATCCAAACACTCAAATAAACACACAACAATCTTGTTTATATGACATACGCAAGTCAACTAGGCATGAAATTTAAATCTTCATATTATGAACTTTATCACCAAGTATCGCAAAATATTCATATCAATTTTCAAACCTTTCACTCTTTAAGGTAACGTAAGAGTAAAGAGAAACAAGACTGAAACTGAATAAGAAGAAAGCTGATGCATCTATACAGCTGGACTGTCATAATATTAAAGGTGTTTCACCAAGGTTTAGTCTCTTTACCCTTTGCTTCATAAGCACACATTGGACTCTTCCAAATTGAAAGCAAATATACAAAATGTCAATTTATTTTAGAAAATTGGGTTATTTCTCTCTGACAGTGTGAAAAACATTGTTACAATAGAAGCTGTTACTCATTACAAGCAATGGCTTCTTTTGCTACAATGTTTTCAAAAATCGTCTACTTCAAATGCGGGAAATGCATTGTTATAAGGCAAGGGGTTAAATGAAACAGAACAGAATCCCTGCAATTCAGTTAATGACTTATACTGTAAAAGAATACTATGCATGGTGACACATTTCTGCATAAAATAATCAGAACATTTTCACAAAAATCTGCCAGATTTTCAAAAAAAAAAAAAAAAAAAAAAAACATTTTCACAAAATTTCAATAACCTTTCATGATAAGATTTCTTCATTAGATAGTAAATGTACTTATTAAGTGGACAAAAAAACATTTTCATGAAAATAAAACATTTTTTCACAAAAACGAAAATTGACTCGCTAAGTGTACGCAAAAATATGCCACCAAAGAATACAGATTGCAGATTAGTTTTAACAAATCATGAAAATGACATGAGGACCTATGAATTCAACAATCTCTTATACAAAACAATCAGTATATTATAAATTGACGAATCGCACAATTAAAATCAATGCCAAACTAGGCTTTTTTTTATACAGACCCGGGTCATAAATTAATCGCATTTATTGAGATTACGCATCAAAAACATCGAGAATTGACTCAGGTTAACTGTTTTTAGATTAGCTTAATACCTTAGAGTTCCCAACTAATTCAGGAATTATGACAGAATCTCTTACAAGATGGGGTTTCCAAACCATTACCTCTGTCAATGATGTGATATCACTGGAGACAATGATTTTGGTGGGTACTAATATTGTTTATTTCAGAACATTTCTCAGTTCAAAACCAAGAAAATCTTAATTAACAGCAAAGAAAAAAAATAATTTATTAGTAAACAGCTAAAAAAATATATTTATTAGTAAACAGCTAAAATTATAATTATGGATGCCTTATTAAAGTCTTAACCGACCTAAACCATTCATATAAATGTCCTAATCAAATTCCATCCACAGCATACCTATACCTCACATCAGATTATTCAAACTTTAAATTTCAACGAGTCCGCTGTAATCAATTAACATATCTACATGGCATTTTATTGCATTTTGATTACAAGAAGCAGTCAACCAAAATGATTTCCAGGAAAAAATGTACATTATGTAAGACTGCTATGCATTAATTGATAAATAATTGTCTATTTCTGACTGGAGATATTTTTGTCTTGAAATAACCCTCAGGCAACAGGAGAATTTTTTGTTCTTGAAAAACTGGCATTTGTCTCAAGATAGGTGGATAATGTCCCTTTTCAATCAAGGTTTTAAGCTTATCAGTCCTTTTTCAATAAGGATCAAGGCTGATAATGTTCCTTTTCAATCAAAATTGTAAGTTTATGATACCTTTTTAATAAGGATTAAGACTCCTAAGATTTCCGTATAAGTCAAGATTGTATGTGTAAGTTTATCAAGTCATTTTTCAATGAAGTAAAAGCCAATGAGGACTTGTTTTCAACTAGACAAATGACATAGATAACTTGCATACATAGGCAAAAGTTTTTAAGCAGTGAAGATGTATACCAATTCTCTTCTTAAACATCAAAACCAGACAAAAAAGGGAAGAAAATAATAGGCAACATAGTATGAATAAAAAACACAATTGAATTTCAAGTCAGAATTTAAATTCACACACTACAACAATAACCAAAGATATCGAATGAAACAGTCACACAGAATGCACCTTTAAAGTTGATATAACAAGATACCCGGGTATATAAGTAGAAGGGTATTACTTTCATTAGAGTTGAGCCCGGGGCTATGAAATCCAATACTAACATCATTGTATCATGCATGTATAATTTCTTCAATCTCCTAAATAGTAAATTTAAGTTCATCACAGTTTTAACTATATGGTTCAACATCTATTTAACAATTGTAATTACATGATTTGTAAACATTATTGTAAACATTATGACCGGACAAGTCAAGGGAACTTAAAATTTGAAACTGGTACTTATAGGTCAATGGTTGAATATATTATAACGCCAAATTGTCAAATTAAACAATAATGACCTGTTTCGTTCAATTTTAACAAAACAGTTCAGTGAAAGTTACACATTTATTTTTTGGACAATGTGATCATTGTAACTTTTTATTCATTGATAATTTTTTTTGGTACAAACCTTTGTGACAGAGAGCCAATATAGTTTTTCCTATTGTATGGAAAATAAAACATTGATATAAATCAACAAGGACATGCCAATATAGTACTTTCTTATAAATAAAGGTCTTGATAACAGAGCTAAAAGCTTGCCATCAATATCTGATTTGTCAAGAAGGATTTAGAAGCAGTAAAGGTTTTTGAAAATTAGTAAAACTCTCATGGTATCCACAGAACAAGTGCTGTTCTCTGGCCATACCAAAGCATGCACCTCTTGCACCACCTTTAGTAATGTAGAGATGCATTGTGCTTTGGTGTGATGATGCCTAGAGTTATAATCCATAGTTTGAAGACCAGTCTTTGACTATTTTAAGCATAGTCTTAGATTTAAACCAATGGAAAGGCTGCATTCTGAGATTGGTCCCAAAGCATAGACTTATAACCTTAAGAGTATATGTATTACCATTCAAGCAGCAATCATTATTATAAGCAAATAGAACTTACCATCATTGGATTCATTCAACTTCGACTTTCTCATGGAACTTTTATCTTTCCTTCTTTTCCGACTTCCTTCACTCATGGCGGACGAAATACTTTGATCACTATCGGATACCAGTCTAGATGATTCCCCTTCTCGTGTGATGAACCTCTTACGATCGGACACATCAGAGGTATCTGAAGTCATTCCACTAACACTTTCAGGCCTATGAGCTGCTCTATCGTAACTGTCGCTACGAATGTTCTCACTATGAAGCATTTCCGAAATCGAAGGGGCTGTTTTCTCAGTTCCTGAAGCAATTATCGACTGGTACTCAAACTCCTTTTGTTTTTCATCACTTTCACTGACAACTGTACCAGTCAGACTGGACTGGTTTCCAGACTTTAATAATCCACTGGTGACTGGTTTACTATCTTCATCAGTGTGAGATACCAGTCTGGAATTAGAAGAATCATATTCACTGCTGTATTTATCTGTGAATTCCTCCTCTTCCTCCTCCTCTTCTTCACTATCCTCCCCGGAGTATGTATCCTGACTAGAACCAGCAACACCTCCAGCTCGTATCTCTCCACCATACCTAAAACAATGAATTCAATATTTAATTTCTTCATAAACATTATGTTATAATATCATAAATATTGTATAAAGGAAAAATCATAATAAAAAATTTCAAATATCCTGAAACAGAATCCCCAGCAATGAAGTCATAGCAACTATACTGTCTGCATGTAATCTCAACATTAGTTTTTTTATGTCTTTTTTATCTTAATCATTTATATTTTAACTGTATGACATTGTGTCTGTGTATGCAAAGATGTTTACTCTCATATGAAGCACTTTTGAACATATAATAATGTATGATAAAAAAGCTACATAAATGTGGTAAAATAATAATAACATGTGGTTGTTCAAATAATGCTCTAATCGTTATGGTCACATGTTTATAAAGAATATAGGACCTACAGATAGAATATGCAAGTAAAATCAAATAGATCCTGGTTACAGCCATATAAGGTATTCTGATTACGCCTATATGAGAAATCTGACAAATTCTTAACAATTCTAAGAACATTCAAGAATTCACTTCCAGAGCATTTTAGAATGTATACATGCAAGTATATCATATCTAACTTCATTTTGTAACAGTTCTAGAAAGAAGCCGCAAATTTTTTTATTAAGAACTTTCTCAAGCATTAATAGCAACATTATGAATATGATCAAAGAGTTTAATGGTTTATAGCCTGACTAATTTGGTACTTCTTGGTCTAAGGTAGTATTTTTGGACTGCTATTTCTCTTATACCAGTAATATTCATATGAAAATAAAATTGCCCTTTGCAAAAATTTTATGAGATTCAAAACATTTTATCGTCATAGGACAAAATCCAATTATCACAAAAATACACACCATATATCCAACAGTGTTAATCATTCAGAAACAGAATAAAACATTCAGAATATTAAAATGATTCAAGTTTCAAACACAACCACCTTAAATCCAATATATTCAATCAACATAACTCTACTATCCACTTACACTTACACTAGTAAGATGGTCCTAGACTGTTTAAGTAAAAATTTTAAACAAATGTTTGTAAATAATTTTTAAAAAATATCGCCATGGCAACAAGTTGTGTATGATCTCAACTGGTCTCTATTCAAATCACATCAGAATTACATAATTAAGAGTGAAAGTACAATACAAAAAAGACTCAAACAAGATTTTTTAGTCACAGGAAATGTAAGACTATAATAAAAGTCTGGTACCCCAAATAAGGCAATGTACTGAACCCAATAACCAGACACCAGTACATCATCTATATATACCAAAATGTCCGCAACAACAAAGACCTCCCAGAATTTATAGCTTAATACATACAATAGTAAGATGATCCTCGATTTTACTGCGTTTATTTAAAGAGATGATAAACTGAATCACTCCTTTGATCTCGGGGCGGGTATAGCTACACTGTGTGAACAGCCCGAACAACATAACTGACATTATGACCCTATTTTTACAGTTAACTATAAAACAAATTTAAATCATTAAACTCTGAATTTCATAAAATCAGGTCATGACCAAAAAATGACTAACGTTAATTGATGCAGGTACAGTCAGGACTGACATAAGCAACGACTTGAATTAAACGACTCCCTACTTTATTGAACATGTTCCATTCCAATCAGTACATCTTTCTACACAATGTGACAAATGTCCTATTAGCCAAATAACTCAAAATTTTATAAAAAAAAAACATCAATCTCCTCTCTCAGCCACTATTTAACGACTTAGTTTATTACAATTAATAAAATAATGCACAAACAATCACCAAGTATATAATTCATATCTCACATAATTTATACACCTAGTAACGGACGCAGTTAAAAATAAAATATGATCTATGAATTTGTAATTGAAAAATTCATTTAAACAGTCATTATTCAAAAACATGTTTCAAAATAAACTAATCAAAGTTTAAAATTTACAAAATGATAGTCAATACTGTGTTTAATGAATGGAAAAAAGAACTTACAACTAGCGACTTAATCCCCGATGTATCACACATGGATGTTAAAGTTTAAATGATGACCAAAAAAAGGTAAAAATGTATAAAATTTATGTGAGTATCTAGTTATCTACATGTTTATGCTTTCCTTCATAGGGTATCAGATAACTGGTGTATGACAGAGAAAACTATCACATGGCAAGGTTTACACAGTACATACAGTGTTTTTGCATCCAGTTTAACAAAAGGATAATTATTGGTATTACCCTATTTTTACTAGTAAATTTATTCATTAAACCGGAAGGAGAAAAAATATTAATGGTAATTTGATTACTAGTTAATGGATTGTCTCAGGGTGCGGGTGGAGTTATTTTTATATTTTCTTCTAAAATCTTCTAATATATTCAGAGTCATAAATATTTTGAGTCATAAACCAATACGGCACACAAGAGCATGCACCAGCAATACTAGAATAAATCTATCAGTTTTGTATATTAAGACAACTATCATTTTAACAATGAAGACAAATGTAGCAGTATACATATATCATTGATCATATTGATTCAAGGGAGACAATCCAAAAATGAAGAAACATTGTATAACACATGGGTCAGGGAAGACAACTCTTTATTAAAAGAGCCATCATATGCAGATACAGTTTGCAGTGATTGTTCAGCGGAGAAAACTCCCAAATAAAGATATTTCAATCATGCATAAGGGAGCTAGTAAATTTTCCATTCACTGGTCAGGAGGACAAGCTAAATATACCACAAGAAATTAAGAATATTAATTGAAACAGTTTATAAAAAATCTGAATGTTTTTTGGCAGAATATTTATTAACAAATTTATTTCATTTACCAATCAATGTTTGCAATAATGTTTTATTTTTGTTCCTATGGTAACAAAGGTAAGAATGACTAAGAATTGGATCAGATTTGAATCATCAAGTTGACCCCCATCATCGTGTCATCAATCTCGGCATGACGAGTCACGACAAAACGTGATAATTAATGAATATATAATGCTGAGACGTTTCAATTAGCAACTTCGTAAACTTATTAGCATAAACCACCAACATTGTACTTATTTATCCGTGAGAAGAAGCTGATTCTCAGATATTTTGCACACAACACACACAAGGCAACAAAAGACATATAAACAGTGGAAGATATAAAACATATGTTAATTCTCTTTCAATATATTTGTTGCCTAGGTGCCAATGTTATTACGTAGGTATCAATAAATTCTAGTGAACAACTCACTGAAACATCTCAAGGCACCATCCTGCATTATGTAACAGGAAATAATCAAAGGATCGGTTTTTACATAATGAAAGAAAAGTTACATTTCTGGTAATCATTGTTTACGTATAAACACACAGACCATTTTTACCCATAGAAAACAATTACTAATTAATTAGTGACCATCATTAAGGATGTTGGTTTGTTGTATCCACCACTCTTCAATAAAAAAAGTCTAGAAAAGTTTTGGAGACATTTCATACTGGTTATAAATCAAGCAGACCTATCCAGTTTTAAAAGAATAATTAAATCAAATACACCTATTCAGTTTTCAAAGAACAATTAAATCAAGCACACCTATTCAGTTTTCAAAGAACAATTAAATCAAGCACACCAATCCAGTTTTAAAAGAACGATAAATCAAGCACACCTATTCAGTTTTCAAAGAACAATTAAATCAAGCACACCTATTCAGTTTTCAAAGAACAATTAAATCAAGCACACCAATCCAGTTTTAAAAGAACGATAAAATCAAGCACACCTATTCAGTTTTCAAAGAACAATTAAATCAAGCACACCTATTCAGTTTTCAAAGAACAATTAAATCAAGCTAACCTATTCAGTTTTCAAAGAACAATTAAATAAAAAAGACCATGTATATACATTCAGACAGATATAGAAAATGCCAGCAGTTTTTTGTCCATTAATTGTCTGCAGTTCCATGGTTCCATTACATTTATGAGGCCATACTTAAAAAATATTGGTTTGCAATTATGCGACCAACTCATTATAAACTCAATTAACCCGAATAATGTCATAGCATTTTTGTCCCAAAAAATTGGTTTCATTCTTAATTCCAGCTTTTCATTTTCAGGACCAACATAATAAGTCACCTACCAACCCACTGTAAAAAATTTTTGGGCCACATAACTTCAAACAAACATTTTTTTAAGGGTGGCCTGACCTTCCACAAATCATTATAGCATTTCCTGGTTGTTTGGGATCAGAACCAAAATGTTACATTCTAGAAAATTCAATATCTTGTCAAGATTATGTGTTTGATACAAGCAATGTTCACGGTTGGATTTCGAAAACAAAGATGATGATATTTTCATTCTTAGACGTCATATCAGACAAGACCTGACCAGTTGCCAGGATGTGAAAGTCTTAACTCAGTACCAAGTGTTATTGAAGATCTTTCCTTAAAATACAAGCATTCTGTTAGAAGGCATAACAATATTTGACCTCCAAAAAGTTCATTCATAATAGTTTTCTGACTTATTTTAAGACCATTACAAGTTTGATATACATTTGATATACAATTTACAACACCAGTAAGACGGGTAATTAACAATCTACTGACAACTACTTTAAATAAGATCAGGCAGAAGTGATGACTACTGGTAATTGTTGAAAAACTATCTACATAGGAGATTATATGTAAACAACAAAGTATAACAGGAGTTATTAGTAACCATTACAAGACTTCTTGTTTAATAAAAATTATTAACTGAAAAAAAAAACAAGTGATATATTTAAGCTATTCATTATTATAAATATTATTATATATTTATTAATAATTAAATAGCATAACACCATGACTAAACTTTCATTCATTCAAACAATCATTCATGCTAATTGAAAATTAATTGATATTTGATTGAAATGAACAAGAGGACAAAGACAGCCTTTGACACTCACCTGTTTTCATGGAAAGAGAATTTCTACTTTAATATTACTAAGTTTTATAAAATAAGTTTTATAAAATCATTTTTCAAATGATTTTATTCAATTTAAGCTCTCATGATTCAAGTTGTAACCATTACAATCAGACAAACAGACAGACAGACAAACATGGAGTGATCAGTACATCTCAACATGAGCTTTGCTCAGGTGAGTTAACAAAAAAATGTATATATAAAAATAATTACCTGTTTTTTCCAAATAAGGCCAACAAGTATGAAACTATAAATCCAATAGAATAACACCACAGCAATTGAATAATTGCAACAAATGTATTAGCCATTGTAGTATACTATAAATCTCCATTAAACTTTAAACAGTCCACCTTGCATACATACAATGACGATCTTTTTGGCAGTCATAATTTTTCACACAAGTGATATTTTCATTTACAAACAAGACTCATAGACAGACTTGATATATTTCTTTTATTGCACATACGAAACTATTTTCAACTTTAAGAATCATTTTTTTATCTAATTCAATTTCCAATTTCATTCTATTTACTGTTTTACTCTTTAAACATTAACAGCAAGTGAGACTTTCTGATGTAGATAGCATGATGTTGTCCTAGTAAATGTATGAAAGAAGAGAAAATCCATTTACAATGAATTCAACTAATACACAATTAGCATCGTCATTATCACTTTCTAATTCATAAACGTCATCCTCAGATTCAGCATTTTCACATTGAGTCGTATCACTTTTATACATCAATTTCTCAATAAAATCAATATTTTTACATCCTAATTATTTCCATAAAATATATAACAAATAAAAAAACAACATTCCATAGACAAATCCTACCAGCAGTAGTAGAGTTCTAACAACATTAACAACAACAACAACAACGATAAATAAAGCACTCTGTCTATAAACACAGCAACATGTAATCTACAGGTTGTATATAAGAATACTAAGGAGTCATAATTGTCACTAAAAATTGCACGCAGTTATAGAGTCTTCTGCGGTAACCTCCTGCGTCGTGTTTTCACGATTTCCCTGATCAAAGAAATAAGAAAAAAATAGTTTTTTTTATGACATCGATGAATTCTGACTCAGAATAAGACATTGAAATTCAGACAGAACAGATTTAAACGTAAAATATGTAAATTAGACCCCGTTTTATGAGTCTTGCCCAAAATGTAAAACTATGTATTAAATCATTTCAGCAGAAATCAACCCTCATACAGGAACAGTATACAAAGATCAGCCAAAAATCAGTCTGTTTCACTAAATATAACTATCTAGGTATGAGTTATACAATGTTAAATAGTTACTTTTGTTATTTATGGTTAAGGTTTAAGGAAACCACTTTCCGGATGTGAGAAAAATTCTAAGACCTTAGATTCTATCAGAAAAGCATACATGAAATGCCAAACTTAATGCAACATATTACATATGTGAACTACTTTGCATTTAAATTAATCAATTAAATATCAATTAACAAATTTTTACCTTAATCTTATTCAAGTAAAAGATGTCCCAAATATATATAAGTAAATTTATGTCAAAGATTATAATGTTACAATTGTGCAGTGGGGCCAAATTCGATGAAAATTTTGAAATTTGCTGATGTCAGGAAAAAGTCATCAGCATCAGCAATTTTAACAACATCCTTGATACATAACATTAATATAATGTGATGTGAGTAAAAACAAGGAAACACATGAAACAAGTTGTTAACTGTAATGGTGATTTAACATAGAAAACAACGTACAATGTGCTGTTAAATGAAAGCTATGCAGAGTTAGCTCCCCTTGATTGATATGTCATCAGCTTGATTAATGATAATGACATCAAGTTAAGACAAACCAGTAAAAAAAGAAGTACTTATTCACAGGTGTGAACACTTTGACACTTCTTAACCACATCCTGATATCATGAATACAATATTCAAATAAAATACAATTAATCCATTTATCTATTCATCAGATGGCAAGACAAAATATCCAACTAAGAGCTGCGCAAAGGTCCGATATAAGGAGGCATGTACATCTAGATCAGACCAAGGTAGTTGTACATTATAACTACATAAAAACTTTGACAGAGCTCTCTCAAAATTAAGAGCAGTTTACTAGGAATCCTATTCTTGTCTAAATTTTGGTGAATGACCCAAAGTAACAAGTGACCTTAAAGTTTGGGGTCATAAGCAAACATCATAGCAGATAATTCAGGTACTACAAGAAGGTATGCACAGCCTTAACAAAATATTACAGCTCACAAAAATAGGTACACAACACCTTAACAAACAATATCGGCCAATACCAAAGGTATACCAAAACCTTAATACATTAAGTATCATGTAAACAATGCTGATCTGAAGTCATGTCTGTTCTTAGAAGTTTGCTAAACAATACCAAGGTTAAATATATGATGTGTTTTAACAGATGGAAAAGTCAAGAAAATATTCCAGTACTTCTTACATTATAACAAACCAGATAAACAAAATCAGATTTAATTGATCCAGGAAATTCATCACTTAAAATAATGATTGGATTTGAAAAACTTAGAAGACAAGGGCTTGACAAATCCACTCATCCACGCGTTATTACAAGTAAGAAATCAACCCAGGACGAGTTGTGATTACAGTAAACTAGTTAAAATTCTAAGCTGATCATCCTGCAGGACAAGTAGCCAGAAAAAAAATTGTCGAGCCCTGGAAGACCAAAACACCTTCATGAGTTTGACAAAATAAGTTTTTGTACCTAGTCTCAACATAAGAGCAGAAACAACAGATTCTGCACCTAAACCTTAATATTGGTGTTGTTTAGTTTAGATCATATAACTACTCAATGACCGCTAATATGCGTGACCACCTAGGCTGTCCATTCACACATAAGCAAACATCAATCATTTGTTCCTATTTATACCAATGTATTCAAATTACAGGACAATAAATGATAGTTCCTGATTGTTTATAATGTATGTATGATAGATAATTAGTACGCATTGATGCTAGCCATGATTACAAAGTCAATGATAATTAGATGTTACAGTACGAAAACTGAGTGATTATTGACAAATGCGTAAGCAGCATTATGATAAAAAATGTTATGACAATGCCACCCTATAAAAAAATTTGATTTGTAGTTACACAGGGCCTCTGTACTCAAGTGGTTATGATCTCTGACTTTTAATCATTTAAGTCCATCTCCGGTGTGAGTTCAAATCCCACCAACTTTCACATGTGAGAAAGCTGTCCAGCTAGCTTACAGAAGGGTTGGTGGTTCTACCCAGGTGTAAGCCAAGGATCTCCCTACGCAGTTAAAGCTGGAAGGTCACCAAATGACCTTGACTGTTGGTGCAACATTAAACTCCAGTCCTGTGTAATTACATGACCAACTCTTTAAAAAAATCTCTGCCCTTAATCCAAAAAATTCACTACAACTGTGTTCTACTGTATGTACAATGATTTCCTCTACAGAACAATGACATATATATAAATAAGCATCTGCTCTATGTTTCTAGAGAACTTGAGACTGGCCTTTATGATAATGCATCATAAAATGAAACTGATAAAGCTGATAAAGCTGATAGCAAAGCTTCCCATGACAACAATATCGCAACAATGATTAACAAGTACAAACATCACAATGAAATTTTTTGTGTGTGTGATTGCAGATTACAGACAAAATATAAACCTGTACAAGAAATTCTGGCGACCCCTATACCCCCCACACCCCAGGAGCCCCTGTAAATACTAAAATAAGACAGTCACACATATGTAACATTACGGATTTAGTACACCCAAATAATTTGTTCAGCCATTTCCAAATGACCTGTTTAAGATATTTACATCACACCTAAATAAACATTTTTGTTAATCATATCACCTGCTAAAGAATGTTTATTTCCGACACATCATTCTCTTCTTAATTTTGTTAAAATGTTTGCAGGGTGGAAATGATGTTTTTATCATGAAATTTGACAGAATGAGATTAAGTAAGGCAAGGGACAAAACTCCATCTCCAAATTTTAGTACCAACAAGAGTTACTTCCCTTACAACAGTTTTAGTAAAATGAAGAGTTATTCCCCTTGAATTATATCATCTTTAGTAGTCAGTTAAAGGGATGATTTAAAATTAAAGTTTACAGTTTTACAATAAATCAATCACATCAAATTATTGTTTATATGACATTTATATGAAATATATGACTTAAACATTCAAAACAATATTAAACTCACTGAAAATATCCACATTGTTGTAAAACAATTAGAAAATTCTGATTAAAAACCAATTAACAACAACATTCTTTGTGCACACAAAAAAACAACATCATAAGACAATCAAAATCTTTGCACATAAGTAAAATGTTCATTCCAAGCCATGATACATCAATGTAAAAATGCTATACCAGAAACAATAATGAATAATTCACACGCGGGAAATTCAGTTCAAGAAGCAAAAACAAAAACAAAACTTGAAGCGCAGAAAACACAGGAATGTGATGTCATGCCAAAATTTGGATAAAACTTTTCAGTAATTGGTTTATTTTCTGTAAGGCTAGAAAAAAATTGGTTGTGTTTCTGGTTATCCGGCCAACCTTATATTTTGGCGCCAACTCTAAAAATTCTAACAGCAAAATCATAAGATGGAAATTATTTGGGGACAAATCACAAAAATATGAAAAGTATGTTTGGAAAAAGTTAAAAAAGAAAAGTTTTCAAACCAATCTACCCTACATATTTTTGGTCAAGTAACTACGAACAAGAGTTTTTTGGCCTAATCAAAAAACTTTCACATTCTAGAAGAATCAGTTTTTTTTTACTGAAACACTTTCTTATCCAAATTGTTCTATCAAGATTGTCCGGGTGATAACCCACAGATAGGGCAGTACCTGATGACAGACTAACAGAGTAATCTATGCTTCCTACTTTAATACGAATCATGTACAACATGAGCTTCTGCATGTAAATACTGAGCAACCTCTCCAGAGCAGCCCTCTCTTGAGCATCAACCTCCTTTAACAACATGCTTTTCACCCCACTGTACATTTCGACTATTTATTTGACCTCTCTAGAGCGGCAACCTCTCAACAACATAATTTTGCATCTGCCAAAGGGTGTTGCTTTAGAGAGGTTGCACTGTACTTCTTCCAGGAAATGATAGCGATTCCTTCAGATTCAGACGTACATTGCAACCTCTCCAGAATGACCCTCTCTTGAGCAACAACCTCCCTTCAACAACAGCATGATTTTTTCCCACTGTATGACTTAACTAATATTTTAAACTCTCTAGAGCAACAACCTCTCAACAGCAACATAATTTTGCATCTCCCAATGGGTGTTGCTTTAGAGAGGTTGCATTGTACAAGGAACAAAACAGGAGTCTATTACTGGGTATCAGTGTTAGAACTGGATTCTATACTTATCAATTCAGATCTTCCAAAAACATAAGAACATCTTAATTCATTAACATAAACAGTGTAATTTTTTTAGTGTTTAAAAAATCTAAAACTTTCATCAAACATGAACAAGTAGGAAACATTTAGCCAGAAAAGCAATAAATTATTTACTTTCATACATAGTGAAATTAACTTAAAACAACTGTAAGAAACTTAATTCACATATTAACCTACAGATACTTAAACACAGGCATAAAAATATGATTTTTTGAAGAGATTGATAAGTGGTTTTAAATTTTTAGATAATTATATAGACATGTTAATTAAGACCATCCTTAAAAAAATTCTTGGTTCACAGCTACACCACCATCTCATTAAAAATCTCCGAATCCGAAACAGTTTATGGTGATTTGGTAACATTTTTTCCATTCATAATTGCAACTTTTCATTTTCCTTACAAGCATATAATGTTAACAAAAAAATGATTAACTACACAGTTTAAAAGTTTGGGTCGCATCACTGCAAACCAACATTTTTTTTAAGTACAACATTGGGTAAAAAGAACAATAAATCAATCTATTATTCAAATTAATGTCAGCCTGCATAATTATTAATACATGATTTACTACAGCCTAGACTTTTATACTTAAATGACATCATTTTTTTTAATAAAGCACTCATTCAAATTTGTTTCATTTTTTATCCTGTCAATTTTATAGCAGTTAACAACAGGTGCCTATCGTTAAATTCTTGGTCTATGTTACGCAAACTTTAATTGGACTAAAAAAATCAACTAGCTACCACAAATAACTTCAGTACAAAAGCGTGTCATTGTTAATCAATATTTATTATCACACTCAATTGATTTATATTAATTTAAGATTTTTTTCTGCAATTTGCTACGATATTTTTAGGCAATCATAAAGCTCATTATTATTGTTAAATCAACTATTATGATCAGAGTTTAGTAAATACAAAATCTAACACAATTTATTTTCAATGTATCCAGACAGGTTGGCAAGTGACTCAAGAGAAGAAATATGGTAAATATAGCAATCAACTTAATACAATAACAACCTTGTTACAATGACCGTTTTTTTCTGACCAGCTTCCAACAACTCCCCTGTAAGTCAACTTGATAATGAGACCACCCCATGAATATGTCTGATTTCTCAGATCCTGAAGGTGGTCTCATTATCAAGGTTTTACGGTATACATTTCTGTCATAAGATAAATCCATCATCAGATTGTTGATAACTAGAATTTACCGAATTATTACGCATATCAAATAAATGCTTAACTTGGGCTAAACTTGGGCTAACCATTGGTTTAAGGGTAATGTGATCAAAACTTTTTAACATTAGGTAGGTATGTAGCCATTCTTGTAGTTAGCATTATAAGCAAAAATAAAGAACTAATTGTTTTGGTTAAAATCATGACATGATTTTCAGGAACAGGGATCTTTTCATGAGTTAGAGGAATAACTACAACTTAATATTATTTTAAGGATGACCTTGTCCCCTAAAATCTTAATATCTGGTCCTATTTCAGCCTATGCCAAAGACATTATGAACAATTACTTGACCAGAGAATGGATGAACTTGAAAACGTTACTGGACTGTGTAAAATGTTACTGGACTGTGTAAAATGCTACTGGCCTGCAGTATATATCTCAACTTAAATATTTGCTAAAAATGAAAGCTAGAACTTTAACCAGACCTCATTGAAAAATTTGCCTGATGATGTCCGAGAGTCTTCAGTATCAAATGCTATCTGGCTATTACATTAAACTAAACTTAATATAATTTATTGAATTATTAAAAGAACCTTTACTGAAATGTCATAAATTTTCAACTGAAGTGTTAATATTTTAGAGACTGAATATTGGGGTATTTGTATTCACAAATTTGGAACAGAGAGCCACAAAATAAGAGATTATCTGAGGTTCTAAGATCAAAATATTACTTCAATTTTTTATAGCATATGAATCAAAGGTATAACTAACTTGGTCATGCTAGTAGTTTGTATCAGAAATTTAATTCTAAATTTTTTGTTTGTATAAGAAAACAATTATATAATTATACTTTTTGAGTACAGGGAAAGTTTAGAATTTTGAAACTATGTTCAAGTGCTGTCTTACTTTAAAAAGTTGGATTAAGATCCATAAAATCGGACTTTGGGCTTACGTCTTTAGCCCCCCCCCACACACACACACACAATTTATGCAATTTTATTGGACTACACTCAACCATAAAGAATGCAATGTCATGCCAAGTTACGTGTTTCTCAATATCTTCTTCATACAGACTTATGGGTACATGATTCAAACAGTTAACAGAGCAGACAGATAGAGACTTCAAACACTGGCAAAGTATTTGACTGACTAAGAGGCATTTAATGTTTTTTTTTTGTATACTTCATTACATTGTTATAAGTACAACAACTGTAAGTTCAAGATATATTTTTATTGACATGTTCTGCTACCTAATATTTGTAAAGGTGTTATATAACACATGAATTGTTCACACTAGACTCGGGTCAGGAGTAACAATCATGATTTGAGATTTTTATAAATTCTCTAAAGTATTTCAAACCCATACCATTCTAATTCCAGAGTACAATGTTAATAATTCGAGCAGAAATAAAAAAAAAATGTTCAAAAAATATTTTAACCGAATCATTCAACATGAAACAAGGCAAAGTGGAGAATCTATCACAATTCATAAAATAAGGAATAATTAAAATTCAGTTATAGCCAAACTAAACAGATCCCTTGATGGCAGCTCATATTATGTGAAGACAGAATCTAAACCTCAAGCCAAAATTTGAACCCACAACTACCAGACGCAGAGCCCAACATACTAAATCTAGATCAGCATATCAAGGAATTTAAAAAAGGGGAGACAACCTTTTTTTCTGTATAATTTTCTTCATAGATTTTAGTCATTTCTCACCATGAAATATTAAGACAAAATATATTTTATTATTATTATATAATGGTAAAATCACACATAACAACTAACTTAATGTTATGATCACCTTATAATAACAATCACTTTTTTGGACTGGTTTTCAATATTCATTCTGTACTTGATAATGAGACAATCCTTTTCATTTTAAAACAAAAAAAATCAAATTTCGATGAAGAAAGCACATGAAACATGCTAAAACATTAATCTGAGGTTAGAGAACTAAGTCAAAACAAGAAAACCAAGCATTTGATTGGCTGTTCCAGTGCATGCTCTCAAAATTGACCAATCAATGATGGTTTTCTGTGACTGGCCTCCAAACTCAGTTTATGACATCAGGCCAAACTGATCATAATCATTCAAACAAACAAAGGGAGATAAACACACAGAATCATCAACATCTGACATCTAAGACATTAAGAACCAGACACTAACAATGGTAACATCTATATATCATCCTGACAATAAAACAAGGGATGCTTTGTATCAAATAACAAGATGCTTAAACACAGAATATTCAAATTAATTACATACAATGCCAGGTATGCGTTAATAAACATACTTTAAAAATTATACCACAATTAAATCCACTAAATATCCAATCAATACCCAATCAATACCCAATTAAATCCAAACATAAGCCAAACAGTTGAAGTAACAATTTGCTAAAACAGACTATTTAGGTTCATGATAACATTAAAGAGTTTATTTCACTAATATGTATAAACAAAACATAATTTAAATTCCATGTATGAATTACATCATAATATTTTTCACTGATAAAACACTGAAAATTTTCATCATTATTTCACACAAAAATGTGTCCACACCAAACTTCCAAAATTTAATAAACACAAGACCTAATTTGAAAATGTTTAAATTCTTTCTGTCAATACGACAATCATTTGTATACACATTCAGTTGTCCGTTTGTTCAATTGTTGAGAAAAATTTAACGGGTTTAAATCGCTAATAATATAAATTACCCCGACAATAAATAGCTCATAATCCTTAGCAGACTAGTTATCTGAACGTTCATAATTTACAACAAATCCTCAGGGAAAATGCTTGAACTATTTGATGAATTAGCAAAATTTTTGTTCCTGATATTTTTTCCAAATTTTTATACTAAAATGTTCGATATCAACAACAGACCAGCACAGAGGGTGTCCCTCTTTTATCAAGTCAGAAATATTTCATTTATCCATCACATTCCATTATAGCGAGATTTACCCAAACGCTGAATACAAAGATCTTAGACAATCAATTAACACTAAACTTATAAGATTTCACTATTTTACACCAACACATCTATTGACCTACCCATGAGCATTTTTGACATTTCCAGACAGCATTAATAACTTTAAATATATAGATTCATACACCAATAAATCCTACCACCAATTACATTTGATTCTTAATTAATTTGCACTGAAATAAATATATTTGCCTTTGAGTCAGAAATAAAAAAAATGAAAACATATTTCATAAGGCTAAAACTGTCTGAAATGAAATAAATAAACAAATTAATATAGAAAAAATAAAAATAGTTTCCATGGCAAAATCTGAATATTCCGTTCTTGTACTCAACATCACAGAACTATCCTTGTTTCTAAAGACGCATCATACGCCAACATACGTAGCACATTATACTTCAAGGACCATTTTTTTTCTTTTTTCCAACGAGTCAAGCACAAATGCACGTGTCTAGCATACCAAATCACAAAGTCATGCTACATAAGCATTTTTCACCCAACAACTTTTTATTGCTCGCTTCAACAAAACCACACATCATAGCTCAACTCCGCATAAAACATAATAGAAGCCACATTGTATAAAAGACAATTCATATGTATCGCAGACATGCAAACCTAGAAGCATATATTCACTATAAGTCTTATTGATCATCAGAAAATCTATCATTGAATTCTGTGTAAGCTTATTACTAGATAGTTGAACATCAAGGGCCCGTTTCATGGCATTCCTAGCTAAGATACCAGTTTCTGAACTTAAAAAAACATGCTAATAGTAAACATTTCAGACATTTACCTGAAAGGTGAGCCATTATTTTCACTCAGTTTATAGCCTCAAATCCATTTTCAGACATTCAGGCTTCTTGAAACTGCTGGAATATTCGCCTGACATTTGGTTAGAATTTCTGTCTGACCAAATGAAAATTTATCTGACCCAATATATTATAAATAAGTGATAAATGCTGTTAATTGTGCCAGACTGCCTGACATCTGGTCTGGTACTGATAAGTTATTGGACCTGTTCGAAATTTGCTTGACAGGTCTGACAGTCCAGCAACTTTCGCGAAGTCTAGACATTTACCATAAAGGTGTGCTATTCTTTTCACTCAGTTTACAGTTTATAGTTTCAAACCAGTATTATATAATAACTGATAATCCCACATGAATCAGGGAGATGAAATACATAATTATCAGCTGAGTAGAGGGTCACTTCAAGAAAGCCCGAAATCAAAAATCCTACAGTTACTTCCCTTGGGACATTTTTTCTATCAAGCTCTGTGCCATCATTATCATTCATAAATAAAAACATTATTCAATGAATTCTGCACGAAATGCAACTAAATTTACCAAGAAGCCTGTGTCTTGTATGTGTCACTGCAGATCTACAGTATTGAACACATGACTTACGCTATAATCTCAGATACAATTAAGAATTGCCAAGAATATAGATAAAATTTTAACTCATCTTGATTGTCAAAATGGCTTCCTGCACAAAATATAGTCAAACACATTAGTTATGGTGTGTGCTGAGAAAATCTCTTATTTTTTATAATTAAAGGCTTCAAACCTTCTCATAAGCCAATCAGAAAAACAAACAAAAAAGCAAAACAAACCTAATGTTTTCATACAAGACTACATATATGCATAAAATCAACCGACAAGAAAGATTCCAATCAATTAGTTTCTAATTAGTGATTTAAGTTAAACACAAACATCACATACATACATACTGTTATCAACATTATTACATTCACAAACTACAGATTTACCTTGATTCAGTGACCCTTGTAGACGACCTCTGGTAACCATCGGTGACCATGACCTCTGACCCAGCACCAACATCTTCAGATTCTGATGCCTGCATAAAATAATGAAATCAAAATAACAGAACATTCTGCCAGGAACCAACTGACAAAAGGCTAATATTATATAATGATAACTTTCTACTACCACAGACTACTTAGACCAGAAAAAAATGTGTTTACAGTTACCAAACTGGCCCTATATCTTGGTGCTAATCCTAAAGTTTCTAAAAGCAAAATCCAAAGAAAAAAAATGGGGGGGGGGATGAATTGTACCTCCAAAGTACAATAAGGTAAATTTATAAAAAAATATTAGAAAAGAAAAATATTGTAAACTAAGTGCTTTATTGTTTGGTCAAGTAACATTAAACACAGCCACTTTTGTTCTAGCCCTATGAAGAAATCTGGGGAAGAAACCACGAGTTCTGACAGGGAACTAAGGCTTACACTAATAGAACTTTGAGTTATTTACAGTACTTAGGTTTTTATTATAACTGAAACTGTTCCTTGACACAGTCTGTTTGGTGTACATAGTATGTCATTTAATTTTTTTTTGTTTATCTCTTACATTGTTTTTTTATATTGTTTTGTTTCATGTATGTTCAGAGGCCCACATGGAAGATTGGGGGAAACTCAATGTATAGCCTCCATAAACAAAGCCTTTAATATTATTATTATAGTTTGATCCTCAACATCAAGAACAATGATTATCAGCAAGGCCACGACTGTGGTCTAGTGGTTAGTGCACTGGTCTTGTAACCTGGAGATCTGGGTTCAAATCCCGGTTGCAGCAGTTCATACCCTTCCATGAAAATTTGACAAAAATGTCAATTTTCCTCCATATGCGAAGAAGTTGCCAGCTCCTTATGGAAGGGTTAAGTTAGTACTGGTTAGTATACAGTCCAGGAAAACTGGATAGGTGAACAATCATTTTCAGCAACAGTAGAATATTAAACATCTTTACCATCTACAGATTGGCAGCTACGCCACATCACTGTCACTAAACACATTAAGATCTAAAATCATATTCACACCCATATTTCTTAGATCAGTATATATACTTTATCTCCCGATTTCATGAAAAGGTCTTTACAGGATTTGTATACATACTAAATGCCTGATATATGATAAATGATAAAGATAATGGCTTAGAATTCAACAGACAAAATATATTTTGCGGAGAATTTTAAGAACAAAGAAAGTATAAACTCCAATCTTCAATATAAATTCATGGCTTGCTGTTTATGTTTTCAAATCAACCAATTTATATATTCAAGAGCTTCACAAAATGTAAAAAAATAAATACTGCCAAGTTCAAAATTCATTACACACACCTTAGCTATGAGCATGTTATTTTCAATATATCAAAATAATTTGAAGAAATAGTTACAGGCAGATATAATTTCAATTCACCACTTAATGCCAGCTTCAGCACAACATTATACAGTAGACCACAGTTATAGTGAATTCCTGGGAACCTGAAATATCGGATCATTACATCCATATTTCGCTATGTCCATTACATTGAAATAGAGAAGGACTAGGAAATATATACTTCACTGTATTCCACTATTCCATTTTATACTATATCAGGACTCACTATAACCATGTTATACTGTATAACTAATTAATGCATTACCTTAAGCTGAGATCTTTCTTCCGATTTACTTCTTTTAGAACCAGTGCGCTTCTTAAAACTTCTCTTTGGTTTCTGTTGTTCATGAACACTCTGTGGGCGTTTCTTTTTGCTATCCTTAGCACTTTTCATTTGTAAAGATTCCATATCACTTAAATAGTCAACATTCTTACTTAAAATATCATCCAAACTAGTCTCCATCAATGCTTTATCCATTCTAGCCTTTGTTTGTTCAGGCATTTTTGTTTGTATTCTAACACGCTCCTCAGCTTTTGGAGTCTCAGTTTTAACAGTTTCATGTCTTACGTTCAGTTCTTCCATTTGTGCCACTCTGGCAACATTTTCCAATCTCCTTTGTTTTTGGGCTTCGATCTTTCTCATTTTCTCTATTTCCAATCTAACTTTATCCTCTTTACTTTCATGTTTTTCATCCTTGCCAGCATCAGGTTTTTCGTCATCATCTTTAGTTGCTGCAGATTCATACTTCAGTCCTAATTTCTCCTCTAGCTCTTTCTTATGTCTTGCAAATTCTTCCACATCTTGTTTAACAATAGATTTTTCATGATGAACAGGTTCTTGTTTAGTTTCCAATTTCTTTTCTATCTGTTTTTTATGCATTTCAAAAAGTTCACATTTTTTATCAGGTTTATCAATAGACCAATCTTCAATGTTAGAACTCCTCCGCTTTACAGATTGCTCTTCTATCTTTTCTTCAACCAGTTTTTTATGCATATCAAAAGCACTTTTAACCTCCACTGGATCAATAGAACTGGAGGATAATTGCCGATCTAATTTAGTAGGAGCAGAACTTTCTGTTTTCTGTTCAGTGATAATTGCATCAAATTTTTCATCTTTCACCTTTGCTTCAACTGGGGAGATTAATTCCAATTTCGTAAATGAAGTCTGCCTTTCAGGTGCTTGTCTTTCAGGCTTCTTAGCAAGTACAGGTCTATCATAACTTAAAGTTTCAATTAAGGGCTCATTCACTTTCATCTCTAAACTAGGCACTTTTTCAAAAGTCCTTTCTTTCCCTTCATGTATGGTTTTATCAATTTTCATTTCTAAATTTGGTACTTTTTCAAAAGATTGTTGCCTCTTTTCAGGTAATGGTTTATTGATTTTCATTTCTAAACTTGATACTCTTTCAAATGACCGTTCAGTCTTTTCAGGCACAGGTTTATCAACTTTCTTTTCAACACTTGGTACTTTTTCAAAAGACCTAATTATATGTTTATCCTCTTTGATTTGTTCCATTGCAAAAAGTTCAACATCATTCTGTGCCATGGAGGGTTGAATTGCAGCTTTTATTGGCTGAGGATAGGAACTTTCTTGTTTAGATGATTCTTTGATCATAGAACCAGTTGTTATAGTTCGAACAGGTGACATCCGTCTTAATGAGGTTGGAACTTCTGCACTCTGACCAGAAGCTCTTGAAACTGCTTGAGCTGATATATCAAATTTAGCATTACTTTCAGGTTTAGAATAAGCAAAGGACATTTGTTGTGAGGCAACAAAAGGTTCACTCTCTTTGCTAATTTTAGTTTCTCTTTCATAAACTTTCTTCGGTTCTTTCATTGTTTCAGGAGCTAATTCAGGTGTTTTCTCTTTGACAGGCTGATAATGTTCTGGTTTTTTAACCAGTTTTTCTGATGTTTTAGCCACTGAGGTATCATCACTTACTTCCTTCTTGGTATAACTTGTTCCAAATTCAAACGCTTCATTTGACCTATATGAAATCTTTCCAAATTTCTGTTCAGCTCGTCTTCTTCTTTCGCTCCTCGGAGATGAGGGTGGTTTACTGAGTGGTTCAATTTCAACCTTAATTGGTGATTTAATTTCTTTTGTTTCAGTGGTTTCAGGTTGCGGTTTTACTTTTGCATGAGCTATTAATGGTTCGAAATTACTTTCAGAGACACTCACTGGTTTTTCTGAAACTTTAGATATTTGTCTTTCCTGAAAATTATCTGATTTAACTGCATTAATATCTAACTTTAACTGTTGTGTACTTTCGAATATTTCAGGTTCCTTATAAGTGCTCACTTTTTCTGCAGAAGGAATTGTTTTAGGTTTTTCTTCCTTTTTAGGGGTGTAAACAGTTCCTATTTCAAACCTTGAAGCTTCAAATGCACCTGCATTTTTATCATCTTCCTTAAACTTATTTTTTGCACGTTCTATATTACCAGCAATTTTTCTTTTATGAATATCATCGGCTTTAAGTTGACTAATATCCTCTGCTGTTAAATTCATCTTTATATCAGATTTAACTTCTATTTCAGTTGGTTTCTTTTCTTGTGTTTCTACAGGTGATTTTTCAGGCTCAGCATCATTTGTGCCTAATACATCCTCAATAGATGGAAGTTTTCTGCGTACCCTAGCTGATGAGTCAACAGATTCTTTTCCATGATCTTCCTTTGAAGATGTTTCAGCAGAAGATGATCTTTCAACACTTCTTCTCACTTCAGTTATAGGTTCTTTTTTACTAAACACTGTTCCAAATTCAAAGTAACTTTTTTGCTGTTCAGGTTCTCTTTTAAATTTATATTTTGAATGTTCTAACTTATCTGATTTACCACCGTCTGTTTCTCTTGAACTAGATCTAACTCTGTCTCTTGAGGGTGACATAGTTTTATCTCGAGAAGATGAATCATCCATAGTTCTGTCTGCAAGTAAAGCTCTGGATGTGTAGGAGCTAGGCTGTGGTATGTCAACAACATCATCATTGGAACCAGTGTCTTGATGAGACTTTTGCAATTGTTCCTTTGTCATTTTTTTCAAAGCTTGTAACTTATCAATAATTTTGTCTGCGTCAGACTTTTTACTTGAATCACCAACATCTCGATCTAATACACTTGATGATGCCTTTTCTTGGTTTCCAATTTCTGCTAATCTCAAACCTGCAGTAACTTTAGGCATTTCTCTCATAGGACTAGACCTACCAGAATAATCAGACTCTTTTTCTGATTCTTC
This sequence comes from Lutraria rhynchaena, assembly GCA_008271625.1. Lineage (NCBI taxonomy): Eukaryota > Metazoa > Mollusca > Bivalvia > Venerida > Mactridae > Lutraria > Lutraria rhynchaena. The sequence goes on along the minus strand of VIBL01000089.1, from coordinate 1,493,286 downwards.
TTTCAAACTTTTTGACCGGGCTACAGAACTTCCATAAGGAGCGTATTTATTTTCTGTTTCCACCTTTAGACTACGTGATCTTGAAATAGGTGGTTCTGTCTCAGATTTGCTTGATAAAAATAATGACGGCATTTCTCCAGATGCAAATTTGTCTTGAATTGTTTTCAATTGTCTCCTTCTTTCCTCTTTGTATTTGGAAATTCTCTCTTGTCTATTTAATGGTGTAGCTTCCTCCACAGATGGTACTGCTAAACTAGAATCATCTTTGGATTCCACTTGAACCTCCAGTTCTTGTTTTGCCTTGTCAGACAATAAACCAAGTTCTAAAGATTTAGATTTTTGATTATATTTCTTATATCTTCTATCAGACTTTGGTCTTTGCCTTGTGGTTTCCGCAGGCTTAGACTCCACAGGTTTTACTTCAGCTGTTTCAATTAGGGATTTATCTGATGCAGGTTCATCTATTGATGATGCAAGTGATGTTGTGGTTGTAGTAGTTATAGTAGATGATGTTGATGATGTTAATGGTGATGATGTAGTGACAACGGTACTTGATGGTCGTGAATACACTGAACCGAATGGTGATGAATGATCAACATTTTGAAATTTCTTTGCCACAGAAGATGATTTTGTTTGCTGCGTTGAGCCAAGAAGCATGTCTTCCATTGATGGCACATTATCTTTCCTTTCCACAGGTTGTTCTTTCTCTTTAGACCACATTTCAGTATGTTCCTTCAGTCTTTGTTTTCTATCTGAACGTTTTCTAGCAAGACTGCCTTCAGAGGATGATGATGGTTCATTAGATGGCTTTTCTTTCTCATCTTCACGTTTGATCATATATTTAGCTCTTAGATCATCAGACACTAATTTCTGTCTTGCTAATTTAGTAGATTGTCTTTGCTTAAGTTCATCAGTTTTAGTAACATCCTCTGAAGGTCCAATCCCTCTATCTTCAGAAACACTACTGGCTGATGCAGATCTACTTTTGTCATGTCTATCTTTTTCAATTTTAAATTCAGTAGCAAAAGTTTGTGAATTAATTTTATCAGAATTTCTCTGCTCATGTATCTTGGCTCTAGCAGCTCGAAGTCTTTCCAATCTTTGTGCTGTGGCATCATCTTCAACGTTAGTTTTAGGAGCACTGTTATCTGATGCTTTATCATGCTCCAGTGATTTTTCCTGTTCCGAAATTGCATGACGACAAAGCGCTTGCCGAAAGTTATAGATTAAGTCATCTGGACTCAGTTCAGTTTTCTTTTCACTGACTGCAGACAACTCCTGAGCTCCAGCCCTTGACCTTTCTGTATCCTTGGAACTTGACCTTGACCTTTCATCACGATAACTGTCATGTTTTAGGTATGTTCTATCACTGTCACCATGGTAAGTCTTTCGTTCCAATGATTTCGTCTTTTCTTTCTGAGCTTCTGGAGCTATTGATGATGTCACTTCCTCAAAATTTCCGCTCCGTCGCCATGACGAAAATGGTGCCCTTGCACCTGGATCCTCATATTGTTTCTCTGCATTTTCCTGATACCGATGTTTCAATGCACTTAATAAAGACCTGAAATAATAAAATATGGAAACCATTACTCTGACAATTTAAATGTCCATACACATCAGAAAAATTATGAGAAGAGATGCTCTCCCCTTGTGTTTTCCCAAACATTTGTTAAATAACAAAGCAAGACTTTGAATGTTGATGCATGCACATCTTATTTGGAACCAAAGCTTACATTACATCATGGCAGTAGGAGGAAATATGTAAATTGAATAAAATAATACTGTATATATCAGTTTGTTCGTTTGTTTTGTTTTTATGTGACATATTGTCTCCGGGGTTTAACATCGTTTTTCAACAATTTTTTAGTTATATACAGCGATCAGTTCACCTAACCAGTTTTCCTGGACTGTATACTAACCAGTACTAACTTATCCTTCCACAAGGAGCCAGCAACTTCTCCACATACAGAGAAAAATCGACATTTTCGTCCAATTTTCATAGAAGGGTATGACCTGCCACTACCAAGATTCAAACCCGGATCTCCGGGTTACAAGTCCAGCACACTAGCTACTGGACCATGGCCGTGCATATATATCAGAAGATGCATCTATACCTGACCAATCAAAAGAATGAACAAAATGCCATGTCAACTTGCCTATCTTCTGTTCCAGCTGACCTTTCCGATGAATGGCTGCTAGATGAGTCATTAGAACCAAGTCGTTGTCGCCGACGATCAATCGGGGGATCAACATGGGCCTGTCTACTGACTACATCTCTGTCACTGATGCTGCAAATATAGAGAACATTTGAACATAACTACATGTAAGTATAAGCACTGAAGAAACTTGATAAAATCAAAATGAGATCAAAGGCAGTTTCACAAACATTGCCTGACAATAACTTGATAGTATTGACAAGTAAAGAAAAGAGGTATGCACAGTATGCAAGTACAAAACAGGTGCATCTCATAACAAGCATTTCTGGATCTGTGTACAGCTTGAGGACAGACAGAGAAAAATAAGAAGCTCATAAATCTGAGCCAGGAACCAGATACAATACCTGAGTGTCTGATTGGCTGATTTTGAGCTAGGTTGTAAAATTGACCAATGAAAAGGCTGCATTCAGAGACTGTACTCCAGACTTGGTTTAAGTATCAGTCTAACATAGTCATTTTCATAATGTGGGCTTTATCATGTTTACAACACTATCCACCAAACTACGTTATGTGATAAACTATACATGTATAATACCATTATTTCAATAGAATTTCCTTTTCTCTTTCAACTCAACGTTAAAGAATCCTAGTTATGTCATATCACCAGTATAAAGGGTAGATTTGTACCCTGACTAATACTTTTACATAACATTAAACAATTTTGGATATATTTGACTGCCCACCTGGCAGCCACAAAGCAATCTATTAAACATACAAATCAGGGTCAACCAGTGCAACATGTATTCTTTTTCTCCTGATCATTAACCCACCAAATAACAAGACAAATATATGAGTAAGGAATAGTGTTACTTTAATCTGCCTGATAAAATATTTTTTAACACTGCTTAAAACTTTTCCCTGTTCAACAAATACATTATAAAAATATTTATTTTCTACGTATACATATATAATACAGTCACATATATTATAAACCAACTATTTTGTTTAATTATAAGATTTATTTCCTCTAGTTTTTAATACTTGGACTGATTAAACATTCTTGGCAACAATTTTGCATCTTAGCAACTATTTAAACTTCAGAGTGTATTCAAATATTAAACATCCTAACTTACAGGTAAGAACACCAAGTAAAGGGAAAGATCATCTGATAAATATTCACAAGTGTCTGCTGATTTGATATTTCAATGAGTGCTTTAAAAACAGGACTACTCTTAGATTAAACATGAGTAATCATCATTTTAGTCTAAAAAATAATAGTTTTCATCATAGCTTTTTCTATGAAACAAATCTATTTTTAAGTTACAGAGCAAAAATGCAATATAACAGGATTGTTAAGTTAAATGACATCAGTATCATCTTTGAAAAAAGACGACTTTGCAAAAATGATGTTGTTAACAAAGTTGGCCAGCCACTGGTTGCTACCAGATGAAGTTTTTCACATTATTGGACTGGTCCTTCTACAAGCATATGACATCACCATTACATGACATTAATGACATCATCATTGGCTGGCATCACCATTACATGACATGTTTTGCATCACCACTACTTGACATTAACAACATCACAATTGCATGACATTAAAGGCATCACCACAATTACATGACATTAATGGCATAACCACTACATGACATTAAAGGCATCACCACCATTACATGACATTAATGGCATAACCACTACATGACATTAAAGGCATCACCACCATTACATGACATTAATGGCATAACCACTACATGACATTAAAGGCATCACCACCATTACATGACATTAATGGCATAACCACTACATGACATTAAAGGCATCACCACCATTACATGACATTAATGGCATAACTACTACATGGCATGTTCGACATAGCTACAGGTATCCATAACATAAACATTAGTTCATCGGAAACAATTACCAATATAAATAGGACATTTTGGCCAACAACATAGAGAAAATTTTAAATAGTTAAGTCATCAGGTTTTTATTCCCAAGCAACATTTCAAGGTGAAAATGTTACAAAAGGTCAGTTCAACAATGCATCTTGCACACACCAAGGTACCATAAATTAGTAAAGAAAAATTCTTCAGTCTTAAATCTTTTGAATCAAAAAGGCAAAAAAAATCAGAAATAACTGTGTGTACCAGGAGAACTTTAATGACTTGTAGAGGATTAAGTTCACAGGTGCAAAATCAAGAGATAATGTAAGACAAATAGGTTTAGATTTGATGGTGGAATATATCAACAGCTGTCAAAGAATGGCCAGATAAATAGCAGTTACTGAGGTGGTAAGCTCAGTTAGCTATGCAGACTTGTGTAGACTGTTGAAGATCAAAGTGACTCTAACTGAAGGATCTGGGTAAAATCAAGTATCCTTCAGTCCAAGAAAGTAAATATCTACTTGCAAACCCTCAGTGAATTACTTGTACTTCAGTAAGTCATATATACAGATGATTTCTAAAGATTTAATTAGCATTAATGACTGTCTAAGACCTTTTCCCCATTTAATTGTTTGGTTTTGTGTCCCCCCAAATCCATTAACCCTTTGCCTCATAAGCATACCCTGAACTCTCAAATTAAAAGCAAATATACAAAACATCAATTTATTTAAGAAAATTCGGTTATTTTTCTCTGACAGAATGGAAAATATGGGGGCAAAAGAAGCCATTACTCATTCAAGCAATGGCTTCTTTTGCCACAATGTTTTCAAAAGTAGTCTGCTTCAGATGCAGGGAAATGCAGTATTTTGAGGCAAAGGGTTAATATCAGCATTCAGTAAAATTCATTATTAGTACATATTGGATGGCTATGTTTACCAAGGTGGATTTTCCTTGCACAACGCTGTTTTGGCTGAGGCAACACACACTTCTTAACACAGACCTGTATCTATTTTACACTGAATACAAATATCAGATTGTGTGCAAGGCAAACATGAAGTTGTGTATGCAAACCGCAAGCTCACAACAGAAAAAATACAGACAATTGAGCACAGGTAAATGTCACACCTAGAACTCAGGTATGTCATATCTACTCAACCAGAGAGCTGGAGGGAATACATGAATACTGTCATGTGGTCCTGATAAACAGAAAAGATTAGAACTATGTGAGAATACAAGAGTAGAATGTGTCTACAAGAAAAATGAAGATCAAGACTGTCATGTAGGATATATACATGTACATATCTGCTTCTTGGATTTCCAGAGAGAAGAGTCAGGGTTTGGAACAAAATAAACCAATCTCAGTTGTAGTAAAGAAACAGTTACCATGGTTTTGCAACAAATCTTCAATACAGGTTAGAGTAAGAGTTGGACTAGGTAAGCAAGATGACAAAGTATAAAGATTGTTCAGAATACCAATAATATAAAAATTGCTATTACAACTAAAGAAATTTTTAAAAAAAACTTGTGAGCTTCCTATATCCCCATAGTGATACACATTTATTCCAATCCTTTTTTTGCAATAGTTGAAAAGGTGTAATGAAAAAACAGAAAGGCATTATGAAACCAATACCCCCCCCCCCCCCACACACACACACATTTTTGTCAAGGATAAAATCTGCAACACAAAAATTTAAATCTAAAAAATAAAAAGGTCTAAAATAGCAATTCTGATGCATGAGTGAAGTAACCCACCACACAACATAATAATAAGGTATGGATGTAAAAAAAAACGTTCAAGAGACATCAGATAAGCTATCAGCAATAGATACTTGCTCTACAATTTCAAGGCAATGAACACCAACTAAACAATCATTTAACAATCAATTAAATAATCAATTAAACAATCATTAAACAATATAAAGAGTGATAGAATGAAGGGAAATGTAAACAAGAATGAAAATACATCAGAAATGCAAAATAGGAAAAAATGAGAAACAGAAAGAAGCAGTTTGTAACACGGAAACTGCATTAAATCAAAATCAAGTTATACAAAAGAATGGTTGATTACCATGAGTTAAACTGTCCCATAATTCATGGTTAAATCCAATAGCAAATCCATTGATTCCTACCGATGATGGTGTCTTTCATGAAATAACTGGTGCCAGCACTATGGTATAGGTATATGTGGAAATTAAGCAGCAGGAACCGACTCAACATCGAGGGTCGGTCAAAATGTTTTACTAACAAATCAGCATCAGAAAGCTATGAGTCATCATTGAAAATTGTTCACATACTTCCAACACAGAATCATAGTGAACAGAAATATAAAACAAAAACTTATCCCTATAAATATTAAACTCTTTTTGTGCAGATATTCACTTCTACAGCGCATGTTCACTCATAAACCGAAGTTTCTCATTTAAGTCAGGAATAAAGTTGGTATCAAAATGCAATTACTTGCACATTTCAATGATTTAGATGTAAACAAAAAGATTTTTACAAAAAATAAAACATCAACAAAGAATCGAGATAAATTTAAAAGTGTACAAGACCATTAAAGGCGTAAAAACTCACAAGATCACATCAACCCTATCTCAGTGTCTAGACATCTACTTCAGTACTAAATATACACTGTGGTTACCTTATTTGGCTTCAAAATCTTACAGATTGAGAAAAATTAAAATTTCACTTCCTAATTATAGCCAATGAAATTTCTTTGGCAGGCTATGGACAAATATTTTCTGAAACCAACTTGCGATACCATAATGATCATTAATCTTATTGTGAACATACAGAGATGTGTAACAAATTCTATATGTTTCAAAAGTAACAAGACTGTCATATACACAACAGAATGTGGAGAAACAGAAGTACTGATAGAAATCCCAGGATAACAGATAAGATCAAGAGATTGTCATTAATTAACTGAAAGACATGATAAAACAGGATAAAGCATAATTCATGAGAAACAATTTGAAGTCAATTAATTTCACATTAAGGTAGCGTAAGTGGCTACAAACGTAAAAATAAGCGAAAATGACATTTTAAGTTATTAACAATAATTAAATATCATACTATCATACCATGCAACAAAAAAATCGATCCGAATATGCAAAAATAGTGTTTTATCGCGATAAAAACTGCACCCCCATATCGACTCCACTTTATCAGCGAGAACGATCTAGGAGGCGGCGTTGTTAGGGGCTCCTTAAGGGCAATTTTGTATCAATCGATATTAAATTTGGTATCGCTTGCCGTATGTTAACATAAGTATTTGAAATTCGACAGATTATCAACATCAAGCGGATTAAAATGGGAAATAAGAAAAGTAAGGCTAAGCAAGGTGTTAGAGTGTTCTCAAAAATTGAAAAATGTAGTTAGAAATCTCTTTCTCGCGGAAGTTGGTTTACGAATGCTAAAGATACCGAACTGCATAAATCTATATCCCGTAAAAAACTTGACCATAGTGACGTGACATATTGTGAAAATGGAAACTTTATGGTGGAAAATTACGTAATAAATATATAACTGCAACAATCATTTGATGTGCAAGAAAGGTGTGAATTCATTAACACCTTGGTCGATTGGACTACTAGCATCTAATGTACTTTTAATATGAAATATATGATGAAATAACTGATCCGGAACGGTGGTCTTATTGAAGTGTGATATCGATATCATACTCTAACGCCTTGCTAATTATACTATCAATATGGGTCAATTTAGACCTTATATATGTCGCATCACATATTTCTTTATGTTTTGGCGGGAGATATAATAAACAGCAATATGGTATGCAGACACTTCACGCACCTTGCAATAAAACGCACACGATAAGAAAACGAGCTGTCAAAGATTGTTACCCCGTTAATGTTATGACGTACCATTTTTGCAAGTTTAATTAAATTTATATATTCCAGAGTCAGGTTTCAAACACAACTAAAGTTATAAAACTAAAATATATTTAAATCGCCAGTAAATTAATACAGGGAGACTGGGTCAACGAAAATTATTATTTTCGCTATTTCATTGATGTAATCAATAAAATAAAGTTATTTCAACGTGCACTTTTATTAAGCAACTCTGTATATTTTGGTAAAATATTAAAAAGCTATCAAACAAACAATAAGATGAAAAACAGTAATGCCTTATGGACATCGGACGCGCATGTTTTTCGAGAATCTTATATTATTCTGTAATGTATCCAATTACCTTTATATATTAGTATGTTTTTAAATGACTACATTAACAGTCATAAAACATAGACACTTTTCTACAAATCAATCACATCTTAAGTTCTTAATTTTACACTAAATGCATGGTTACCTTTCATTTAATTTATATAGCGGTTTCCCCAGCCATATTCAACTCGATTTCCCAATCAGCCGTTTTCCCCGTTGAGAGCCTCTCGGTTGACGAGAAATCTGATGTACTGTGTATTGCATCGGTACGATATGATACTATTTTGACAAATAATTCGTAATTAAGCTCTTTATAGTCATCTAAAATGGTGGGCGGTTTCACTAATTGATCCGCTAACGATGAACAAATTTGATTGGTTATCAAATTTTAGTAGGCTGTATTAATTTATAGAATAATTGTTGATTACACAAGGTGATAATGATCTGACACTTTTATTGTTAATTTCTCGCTTAGAAAAAAACGCAGTGGGTGCTATTTTTGAACAAAGATTGCCGACTTATTTGAAGATGGATTTCAAAGCGGTTTTCGGTATTTTGTAGCGGAAATGCTTATCTAGGGAACCGTGTCACAGAATTTTGATATTTGTTTTCGTTTTTATTTTATGGCGTATTACGTAATTGTCAGCGGGGTTCAGGCTACGGAATTTCTTTAAAGTCAAATATCTAAAGAACGGAGGACGTTATCAAAAATCTGTGACACGGTTCCCTGCATTATACCATGATTGTTATTTTAAGGCTAATTGTTGTAATATATCCTTATATACAGAGTAGTGATCTTTATTCAAAAATATGAAAATTACGTGCGATATTGGTTTATAGAAGACAGACCAAGTACAATATTTGTTTCAAATCACTTGCAATAGACTCTGTATAGTGGGTTTATTAATGTATACAATTATGGTTGACTTTTTAAAACTATAAATTAGTAAAACTTGATATCACCATATAGCCACTTACGATACCTTAAGTTACATAGATAGGGACTGTTCAAATACTGATACATATGAAATAATATACTATTCAACAAAAAAAGGGAATTATTTGTAGACATAAAAAAACCATGGCTGATCACATTTCTTGACAATACCGGTATACTATTACAGCAGAAATATACTGTATCCCTTTTATGCTCATGAAAAAAGGAAAGGATTATACAACCAAAACCACTTTGAATTACTCAGAAATAAACTGTTCTCAAGGTTACTTCAGAAGTTTACTAATATTTCCAGCTAAGTATTTCCACCTACTGAGATAAGAACTTATTGGTCGGCCCTCCTCAGTTCCAAAATCCTTCTGAAATCTGTAACATCTCTACTACAATATATTAGAAGGAAGAAATTCCTGACAGGAAACTATGTGGCTACAGATAATGGCCCATCAGTTGTCAATGTCTATATTTCAAGGTCTGTAGATAGATTATCGTATATCCAAACATTTCCACAAGAACAATAATTCACATTTTTTAAGACAATAAAGATACTTCATGAAGTTGCAAGAGTTTCAATACTAATCTACAAAATCATCAGTAAATAACTTGTACAAATAAACACTTTACAATTACAACTCAACATGCAGTAACTTGTACAAATAAACAATTTGCAATTAAAATTCAATTTGCAATTAAAATTCAATTTGCAGAAAATTAGTGCAACAAAATTTTCGAACAAGGAATTGTAACTTGAACTCTTCATATTTTATGTAAATTATCATTTTGCGAAGTGGTGAGAAATTAATCAATCACAAATTGGCCTGATTCTACAGTAAAAATCTTGATTAAGAATAAGGTAGTGTTTTAATGCAAGCCGTTCTTTTCTGCAAGTCATTAGAAGTACATCAGATAGGTGGTGATAAAATTCAGTAATTTCTAGCAATATTTTGTCAGATGTACCTCGTGATATAGCTGTAGGGATGTAAATCATTGACTCAGCCATTTTTTTTCTATCAGGTAATTAACACGCTTGTAACGTTAATTATGAATGTGTTTAATTGCCTACAAGCCCATTTTATGTCAGCATAAAATATACTAGAATATAATTTTTATGGAGAAAATTAAGAATTATTCATCCATACATCAAAATTAGAGGCTATGGACTAGGCAGTCACCTTTTTTGGAGGGGGAGGTATTGCAAGAAGGCAATCTAAATGAGGATCATACTTGTCATTATTCAGGAAGGAAAAATGCATACATTGATTTCAACCACCAGAAAAGTCACCCAACACTCAAGCATGGTAGATATTTGTGTACACAGTTTACAGTCTCATAGGACTGTGCCGGACACTTATTCTGACGTAAATTTAAAATTAATGTCTGCTGGATGGGAAAATGTCGGAACAAGGCTGGATTCAATACAAATATTCAGACAGGCCAAACCTTTATGGAAAACAGAGAAAGCATTAACAGTGTGTGATTTAGGGGTTGAATTGACATATTCTCAACCCCCCACCCACCATGTTTCCATATGAGAGAGAGAGATGTGATTCTCCATACCTGATAATTTACTCAGGTCAAATTTAGGGGTTGTGTCAATTGACCCCACCCCCTCATCATGTTTTTTGTAGTCAAGTGATACCTCATGCTTAATATTCACGGGCGCAATGTTGTGGCAATCGTATTCAAGTTTCAAAATACATACCTACCATACAACCACTAGTGATTCACACATAATTATACCATCATACCATCATATATATCATATTGCTGACATTCCAGAAGTCTGTTTCAACACACACATTAAACAACTAAACCAGAAGGAAGAATCCAGCAGAGATGTGTGGGGTAACTGGTCATATTTTCATGAAATCTCATCATTTTAATGAGTAGATAATGTAAATAATTTACAGTTTTATGGACTATTTATTACAAGTAAATAGGCCACTTTACCTATACACATGTGTTCTACATTTTTCATACATCACCTAGAACTGTTTTTTTTTTTCGGAGACTAATTTTTGCTCAGAGGTCATAGAACATAATTGATTTATAATCAAAGCACTGAAAGTAACATAAAAACAATAATAAACTTAACATTTCAGAACAATGGAACACTAATTAATAGGCCATTAAATGAAATTTAATTATAACAATCAGGCATCAATTTGTACTTGGTTATTTGTGTTCAAAAGATACAATATCATACCAATAAACTTGGTAATGGAATAAATCTCAATCATACACAGGGAGATAATTATATAAAATTTTAATAGTTTAAAGAGTTATCTCTCCTAAAATATAGAATTCATACACACACTAAAAGAGATTTATTCTTACATCAACATTTATGTGGTATCAGAGAAACTTTGCTTACATCAATGAAGAGATTAAAGAACAAAGCTCAAATATCAGGTAGACCATCCATGAAAATCCAATAATTAGGGATGTCTTTTCTGTAAGGAAATCTGATACAACAGTGCAGATCTCATACACAAGTGATAAATAAAAGATTACGTATTTACGTATTTACCATCCGTATGCAGAAATATTATGAAAAAATATCAAATTAATAATCCATATTCCTTACTAAAATTGAATAAATTTAGGACAAAATTTTATATTCTAGGTCTGGGGATGAGAGGTCTCCATTCTAATTAGGGGCCAGCATGTATACCTAACTAAATCCTCAAACTGTACTCTTGGTTATTCACATACCCCGTCTTGATATAACAATTAACTGTAATAAATGATAATAACATTACCGGAAACCTTGGCAACAATTTGGTCAAAACAATCAGGAATAAACAACAGACTAATTTGTTTACCAGAAAATAACATAATCCCCCTAGTAACACTTGGTTTGTACCAAATGTGCTTGTTACATAGATGTAAGAACACAAGTGAGTACTTGTAATTATTATAAAATAGGTAGACTGCCAAATGATTGGTAACAAACAATTTATGATTAGGCCAGAAAAAATCATGTTTAGGGAAACTTGACCACAAAAAAAGGAAGGTAGGATGAAAAACTTTTTAAATTCTTTTTTTCAAACGACCATTTAAGGAGGAGAGATTTGTACCAAAATATTTTCACACTTTGGATTTTGCAGTTAGACACTTGTGTCCATACCAAAGAATATGGTAGGTTGGGTAACCATAAACGCAACTTTTTTCTGGCCTAAGTTGAAGGAAACATCACAGGGTTGCAGCCATATGCATCCATTTTATTATATCATGTGATAGAAAATCTTATGCATATAATGTCCACTTAATGGTGTAGACTAACAAGGCATAAATACACAAAATGCTAATTAGTTAATTGTTTGCAAAACACAACAGATGAGCACATCTAAACCTTATGATACTGTGGTGATGCAAAACATAAGGCTAGAAAAAAAGTCATGAATAAAGGTCCCAGATTTACCTCATTTTCAGGCACTAACGACCCTAACTTGTTTAATTATATCAATACAGGTACGTACATTTTGACTTATCACCTTTAGAAATAGACTTTTATCTACAGATAAGGACAGGATTCCTAGAAAAAAAAACACATACAAAAAATCCCCAAAAATATAATCTAACTAAAGTCCATCAACCCACACCAATCTAACGCATTGAAACGTTCAAAACATATAGGGGATAAAACACAATCTACAAAAGGGGGGGGGGGGTACTGCCTTGATATGGTTGGTAGCAAAACTGATGGACTTTGAATCTGGATTCACTGTAATTTCAATGAACCTTGTGTCTAATGATTGCTGGTATGTTGAAGGTTGAAGCTATATGGAAGATGTTTTGGCAGGTACATAGAAATTTATCAATCAGGGATACTTTCACACTATAACAAAGATTGCCAATAAATTGATGTTTGGGAGAAACTTAAGACAGGTAGATTCTAAATTTAGCACACCAACTATTTGATTTTATCTTATTAGAAATTAATCGTTTAATCTTCTAAATTATCATTTACACAAATGAAACTAAGAAATTTTAGAAAAGTTTTTATCAAGCTTAGGCTCTTCTATTTTTGATTTCAATGTCTGAAAGCAATTTTTCACTGAGTTTTAATGTCACACCAACAGCCAGGGTCATTTAGCAACTTTTCCAGCTTTAGCACTGGAGGAGGACCCCAAGAGCAAACCTTAGAACCATTGATTTTCTGTAAGCATCAACCTTACATACGCTAGCAGGACAACTTCCTCATATGGGGATTTGAACTCACACCATTGAGGGGCTAGTAAAATATCTTGAATCAGACAACGTGACCATTAAAATCTTGGTCATAGAATGTAACCACCCAAGTCCTATTTCTTTTACTTTTATTGCCAAACTGGCTAACATTATAAGAGTAAAATTGAATATAATGCTACATGTTCTGATTTGAGATGAAAACAAGATATATCTATGACAAGATTAGCAGGTAAACTACAACATGAACACAGACACTGTATGTTATACCTGCAAATATTGGAGAGAAAACTGTCAATGTATCTACAGATAAGAAACACACACAACATTGTACAAAAGTTACAACATAAAATTGCAGGTAATACTTTTTTATCAAGAAAAGGGGAGATTACTCTATTTGATAGAAAACAAACTAGACATAGTTATAACCACTTGGCTACAAAATATATTTGAAACTGACTTTAGTTGCTCCATGTACAGAAATACTTTGTTGTAGTCAGGACAGTCAAAATTCTCGGAAATACTTGGTTGTGGTCAGGACAGTCAAAATTCTCCAGTTAGAATGCATACTTAAGATATCAAGGTTCTCAACTGAAGCTTTACAATTTACAATCGCTTAGACTTTCCGAAATTAGATATAGGCATTTCATTTTCTTTTTCAGTTATTTCAGTAAAATTGTTTCTCTGACAATAAACAATACAATCTGGAATCAATTACAAAAAAAACAGTTTTAATAATTTTTTTCATGGTATCATCTATGATAGCTACCAACATATAATTTTGAACAGAGTATCAGTAAGATTTCTACACAAGCAGTTTTTTTACAAATGAAGGGAAGTAACTCTACAGTTTCAAAATGAAGAGTCCAACAAGAGTAGTCTAACTTTTTTACCTTCTTGGGTTTCATACCCAGCCCTGTATCATTCATATTCAATTTAATTATTATGTTTAGGTTAATGTTACAACAGGGCTGAACCTGGAGATTTGGAAACAATAATTAACCATCTTAATTCATTGACAATCAAGTGGCTATTGACAACTCTAAATAATATGTATATCTTATTGTCATTTCATTAAATCAATTGTTTTAAGTGCAGGAAGCAGTAACAAAAGTTCTGGCTTACAATGAGTAATTACGACAATTAACTCATTAAAAACAGAAGATTCAGCGACTTTTTAGTCTGTTGTAATTATAAAATTATTTTAGACTGAAGTGTTTACACTTCAGACACAAGTGGAGAGCTAATCGTTTTATTGCAGTACTTTAATTATAGAAAAATATCAGCAAGTTATTTCCGATCAGAAATTCCATCCATATTTGGTCACATCAGAAAATGTATTGTCTGCAGACTTCCACCTCTAGTAAAGAAAGTTTAGAGGGGTGTAGGGTAGGGTAGTTGCATTTTTGAATCTAGAAAGTTGAAAGTTTATTTTTTCGTAAAAGATTAGCTTCTGTACTTTTTTTATAAGTAAATGTTTCAGTATTGTGACACATGCAGATATACAATATTAATGAATAACACAAAATTAATGTAAGCAGCCTGTCTAATAGGCTTTTAAGTCAGCAATATCAATAATATATATTACAAAGAAATAAACTAAATGAACAAAATGTGCGACTTGCATCAATCACAGCATGCTGTATAATCCATACAATGTCACATACAGACTAATTAAACATTTGAATCAAATTTTCAAATCAATTAAAAGACAATTAACAAATGATTCATAGTGATCTTCCCAATCAATGTATTCACAGATTTGGCAAAAAAAGGATATTCACTGCGGTGGTTTTAAAGACAAATAAATTGCGAGTGTTTAAATGAACAACAAAAACAGTAGGTCTTCAAAACCAGATTGTCTCTGATAACAAGTGGTCTTAAACACAGGTAGGACTGTATACACAGTAAGTAGAGAACTATTTCCATCCATCACAATAACGAAAGAACTCCATAGGCAGTGATACCATCTCCGACTCAATCATAACAAAGATAAACTACACACCATGTAGACATACATTATATTACGCAGGTAACATTTTACAGCAAGACCTATTAAGAGTTATTCAATATACCGGAGAACGCAGTGAAAACAACTTGTAATATCTATCAACATATTTTCAGGATGATAAAGAAATTATTCCACCCCTCTCTATACATTATGTAATGAAAAAACAATCAAAGCACTGTACCCAACGCAAACATACTTAAAGGTACCCATCTTATTTCGTTGCAAACATTTCTAAGAACTGATTTACAAAGATATTGCCAACCTTGATATTCTTCTTACTTCAATCAACAGGTAAGAAAGACTTGAAGTAAATATCAGACAAGAAACGTTTTTCCAACACATTCTCTGCAAAAAGAGTCCCTTAGTCATCACACTAAAAATGTTGCAGCCCTTAAAAACTATCACTTAATGGATCTGAAGATAAATCCTAATTTGGAAACAAGTAACGTAACACCCCAGCATCTGATTGGTTGATTTAATCAGTCTTAAAATAGACCAATGGCAAGAAAGATTCCTCACACAAGTTTCCATTTCCTCAAATTTGCAAAGCTTAGGAATATATCTATTACTGAAGGATTACAAGAGAGAGAGTCAATAAAAATCAATTAATATCCAATTAACAAACCTTGTGTTCCTAGCTGGTGATCTTCTTGTGGTGACATCATCAATTTTTGTGATCCTGTCATAGGATGTTGTGCTGATGTCATGGTTTTTTGTGCTTGTGTCATGGGTTCTTGGACTTTTGTAGCTGACACCAAATTCAAATGGTGGTGAGGTTACGTCACTGTCAAATTTATCCAAATTAAGTCTACCTCGGTCAGAGTACCTGGAAAATACAATAAAAAAAAAACAATTAAATACTGATCAGTAAAAAGACCAATTGATAAATGATAAAAATTTGTATAGTATCAGTATGAAATTGAATCTCTTTGATGTTTAGATTGTTTTGGGATTAGAGTTACGATATAGACTATGCATATATCAGGTTCAGACATGCGTAATTCAATTAGTTGATACTTTGATCTGTATTATTTAAGTTTTATTTCAATAGAAAGGGGTATAACAATATACTGTCTGAGTGCACAAGGAGCATCAGTAAATAATTAGGAAGAGAGTTATGAATCTTTAACTGACAGCAGCCACAAATGTTCACCAAGAAAACGATAAAGAAAATGTCAGTGTTGCACGCTTTTCGTTTTCTTCAAATCAGTTAAGAAATGATGTTTTCAGATTGCTAAAAAGATGGTTTTCCTTGGCAAGCTGTGTGCAATGTATGTAAATATTTGTGTATATTAACATTGCTTAGCATGTGGGTATCAGTATTATGTGTAGATAGATATTTAGTCACACCGGGGTACTAAATATTTGATATAACATCATGTAGAATTTTATCACATCAAGAAGACAACATGCAAAGTAAAAAGTTAGGCCATGTAATTAAATGGTTTGGGTTCTCATCCCCTAAAAACCTTGTCTAACCCCACTTAAAATGATAGAATGGGAATAGAAAGTCTGGTTAGGCCTTAGAATAAATCTTATCCACCTGTAAGCTTTGCCTAACCCCATCCTCCTCATTTCTTCATCAGTCAAAAGAATTATTCCTACATATTAAACAACAAAAATCCTCCAACAACAAAATACAAAACTGTCAACAAAATTTTACAATTAATCTGACAACACTATTTTACCATTTGCTACTAAAAGAGCTTTTGACTTCTATCTTTGGCATTACAAAAACATTTATGACAAAAATCATCCACACATTTTGTATAAAAAAGCACAGTTGAGGATTTAAACATTCGTTTCCTTTGACCTAACAAATGTAAAATATTGAGTTACCATGGTGAGAAACATTTAGAACTGATGTGAAATAAACGGGACGTATGAATAATGTTCATTAATTATGTATCAATACAAACTGCAACAATACATGCTTGTACACAGTAAAACCTCAAAATTAAGACCACCTTTAGGACCTGAAAAAATCATCATTATACTGAGATGGTCTCATTATTGAGTTGAATGCTATAAAGTAAATGTTCCAAACCAGTTCTGGAATGAGGGGTTGTAACGATTAGTAAGGGAGCCTCCATGATTGAGAAGTCTTGTTCTCTAACAAATAATCACTAGCCCCTCAAAGATGATAGTTCAAATCCTACCCTTGATCAGACAAATTTTAAAGGTGGGGAAGCTGTCCAGCTAGTTTACGGAAGATCAGGTGTTCTACCAAGGTGCACACCTTGGGTCTTCCTCCATCATTAAAGCAGGAAAAGTTGCTGAAATGACCTGGGCTGTTGTAGCGACATTGACACCAGAGAAAAAAGATGTAAGAAATTAGCATACAACAACAACAAGCAGTGACTTTGGTACTTGTTTTACCTCGGTGAATCATAACTTTTTGTAGTAAAATCTGAGGAGTTTCTATCATAACCTCGGGTGTATTTGGACATACTATCACCATCTGACTGAAGACTACCTCTGTTTGTTAATGCTGAATAGGTGGAGGTGTACGGCTCTCGTTGGAATTCTGAAAAAATAAGTAAAATCTAAATTTTCATAACATTTGGAATAGGAAAAGCAAAGTATCCGAAGCAGGGCTTGAACCCGGGAAGTCCTGCTTGCAAGTCAGATGCTCTACCAACTAAGCTAATAGGGCTGGCGCTATCACAAGCTCTCAATTGTACATATCTAAAGAAATTCTGTAATATTTTAGAGAAAGAAGATTATATACAGTAAATGGAAAATGGCTAAATATTTTGGCTAAGTATACCTAAACAAACAAGCATACTATTAGCAGAAGATTTTAAAAGTTTGTATTAAAACCAGACTAAACAGTAGAATCTGACAGGTTGTTAAAGACCTATGTCTCAATCCAGCTCATGAAAACACCGCATTCATAGACTGGTCTTCAAACCCAGTTTGTTAGAACGGGACATAACTCGGCCACGGCTGTGGTCCAGTGGTTAGTGTGCTGGACTTGTGACTTGGAGATCTAAGTTCAAATCCGGGTCATGGCAGTTCATACCCATCCATGAAAAATTGACAAAAAATGTCAATTTTCCTCCATATATGGAGAAGTTGCTGCCTCCTTATGGAAGGGAAAGTTAGTACTGGTTAGAATACAGTCCAGGAAAACTGGTTGGGTGAACTGGTGGCCGTATATAACTGAAAAATTGATGAAAAACGGCCTTAAACCCCAGTGACAATAAGTCACATAAAAACAAAACAAATCAAGCCCAGTTTGTTAGACTGGGTCACAGAATTTATTACTCAAGATAAACCCATCAGAACGGGGTAATATTCTGTCCCTACATTTAGATATAATGATCATTTCACAATATGTTCTTAGCCAAAAGTAATGACTGGTTACCACTTAAAACTAAAAAAAATATATGGTCAATAGAACTTTTTTCAAAATTTATTACTTGCACTTTGATTATATAGTTCATAGAGGTGAAACGATTAAAAAAATTTTGATTCGATTCGATTTCGATTTTTCATCCCACGATTCAATTTTTCGATTCGATTTTCGATTTTAAAAGGAATTAAATAGGACAAGAATAAAATAGCTATCCCACTAGTTTACGATGGAATGTATTTTCTTAAATACTGTAAACAATGGAACAAACGAAACATAAAACTTGTGAATAGGAAAAACTGAAACAGTAAAGAGCCTGACGACACGAGAAGAATGCTGATCTCGTTAGATTTCAGTCATTTTGACTCGCATACTACGGAAAATGAAAGTAGGTATTACCAAAAAAAATCGAATCGAATTGCCGTCATTGAATCGAATCGAATCGAATCGAATCGAGCATGAAAAATCACGGTTCGCAATGGATCGCGATTAATCGTTTCACCTCTAATAGTTCATATGAAACTAATAATATCAAGAGACAGGAAATACTGTCAAGGGTTGGCAGAAAAAAGGGTTTCCAGGGTTATCGAATACTAAGGAACATCTCAGGCCCCGCATAAATCCTTTTTTCAGGTACTGGTGTACCCAAAATCAAAATACAGTAAAACTTTGTTATTACAAGCATCGATAACATGAGTATCCCTGAGATAATGAGGTTTTACTGTACCACAAATCTACCGGCATGTTCTACATTCCATTAAACATAATATCATATTGTTAAAAAGCAATGAATACAAACAAACTTGTTTCACACATCAACACATATAACAGAAGATCCTTGTATTTCTTGCTATAAGACAGCTGTTCATCAATCTATTCATAGTCCAAATATCCAGAACTGTTTCCATTGAAATATTAACAACTACAGAAATACTGACACTATCTTCTAGATGGGATGCACACTGTGGAACCACAGAAATCTAGATTTGTGGTTATTATGTCAGATGATAAATTCATCTGCGCATAAAATTCATTCAACAACAGAGAGCACCAAGTTAATGTCCATACATTGTTCTAATCTGATAAATTCAATTTAACATTCACACTGATCTAATTCATACACTTCAACCTAATTTACTAATTTAATTCACTTTGACCTCATTGGTTCACTTTAACCTAATTGTTTCACTTTGACCACATTTGTTCACTTTAACCTAATTGTTTCACTTTAACCTAATTGTTTCACTTTGACCTCATTGGTTCACTTTAACCTAATTGTTTCAATATGACCTCATTGGTTCACTTTGACCTCATTGGTTCACTTTCACCTAATTGTTTCACTTTGACCTCATTGGTACACTTTAGCCTAATTGGTTCACTTTCACCTAATCAGTTCACTTTGATACTATTAACCAAATTGGTTCACTTTGACCTTATTTAATCACATCAACTAAATTGATTCACTTTATTCTGATTTAATAAATTTAACATTTACCTAATTCATTCATGTTTAAAACAACATATTCCTGCTTAAGTAAATTCTTTCTTTTACGGAATATAGTGACTATCTAACTGTCAATTTTCAAAATTAAAAAATAAACACAACTAAAGGCTTACATATTATTTGCACAAGAAAAATAGAATTTTAGAAATATCCTCTCACCAAATATCTCACAGATCTCATAAGTTCTGAACTATTATGAAATAGAAGACAGGAAGTACAAAAGACTTGAGTTAACGATGACTTATTGGCCCAGTGCAATTCATCTACCATTGTCCTAAGTCAAAGCCAACAAAAGTTACACACTTGTACAGCAATGATTCACTAACATTTAATGATTACATGCGCACATGTACATAAAACCACAGAGCAGTATAACGAAATACCATGTATATTATGCCAACAATGAATAGAAAATTAAGAGTCAACAAACACTGATAAGCACACCTTAAAAATTCATCCCTATTTATTGTGTCTAGAAAGCTTGTGTCTTTACAGCTAATTATCTCCTGTTAAAACAGAACTGAACTACAGTCTAACCTGTCTTTGCAGCCACCTCCAAATAAAGGCCACCCCACAAATAAAGATCAGTATTTGAACAACCATCCATGAATATATAGAACAAACTGACCTCAGAATAAAAGCCACCTGTCAATAAAGGCCACATTTTGTCTTTCTCAAGGGTGGCCTTCATTAACAGGTTTGACTGTACAATCAAAGCACACTTAGCAACCACCTCAATATAATGACCTCTTATTTTCAGATATTTTTTCAATATTTCCTCAACTGGTTTATTTCAGCTTGATAATCTCATTATGACAACTGTTTATTTTCAAATTGGTTTTCAATTTTTTATCCATAATAACCTTAATACAATGATTATTTTTGGGATCCACAGGAGGTCTTACAATCAAGGTTTTACTGTAGACCAGCATTAGTTTTCTCCAAGGATTTAATTTCAAGATGTTCAGCTTGCAGTCCAATGAACTGAATAAAGTAAGCCTCCAATGTGCACATTATAGGACTCAACAATTTTATTTTCAGGCTACTCGTCCTGTAGGGCAACTAGCCAAGAATTTTAACTAGTTCTACAGTAATTTCAACTCATCCTGAGTCAATTTCTACTTGTAATTACCAGTTAACAAGTGGATTTGTCAAATCCTGCACCATAACTAAATGCCAGAGTTCCCTTAGTTTGTCCAAGGGAATTAACTCTGTTTTGACTGTCCAGATTTTAGTCAGTGAGAGAAACAATGTCAGTTTTACAATATGATTCAATTCAGCTCAGATGTAATATACAGCATTCTGTTGACTTCACTTATACTGCTAGGTTGCAAACAACAAACTAGTGTATTTTTCCACGGAGATATTGGTAAAATGTCTGGGGAATGCTTTATCTCCATTTAGGGAGATTCAGCCCAATGACAGTTAATGACTCTTACAAGTGTTGTATAAAATCTAAACAACAGCGGTAGATAAAGCAACAATAGATCACAGCATATGTCAGTACTTAAACACATGTATCAATAAGTTTGTACCCCAATATTAAACCCTGTTCTGATAACTGGTTCCAGACAGACACAGTTTACACTATCTGGATATAATCAGAATTCATATAACATAAACCATACCCTTCTCAGACTCTTATCATCAATACTTTTCATTTCAAATCCATAAATTTTCCCCAGTATATAAATCAGGGTCATTCAGGTGATTACAATATGTTTTTACTTGAAATGAATAGTATGAATCAAGCTTTTAACGACACAGACTTGCTTAGAAGTGGGAGAAAGCGCTAGAAAAAAAATAAGAAACTAGTCTGTTATCCTTCAAGTTGGATGTTAGCAACTGAACTCTCATGTAATCAATGATGAGCTTGTTTACAGATAAATCCTGCGCAGATTCCAACATCAGACATGTTCAAATCAAAGAAATCAAAATTTGGAGATAATAATTGTATCGTTGGATATTTCAGATGTATGTTCTTCTTTTCATTAACAAAGGTGGGCATTCAGCCATACTGTAAGCCAGGTAGGAATACCAAGCTGTGGATAAACGATACATCGAAACCTTGGATATAACAGCTGGTACCCTTTACCTTACATAATAGGAACCAGTCAACTGACCCATTCCCAATCCAAAAGTGAAATGTTTTCCCAATTTCAAACCAAAATTCCCCCAAAAAACAAATTTTTCAACTGAAATATTCAATTATTATGCAAGTATTTTTGCCATCTAGAATAGCTTTTCAGTAATGTAAAATCGAACATGCTAATATAAAACATTTTCGTGACACTTCCTAAATTAATGTGATAAAGGAGCATACTACACTGTATTACATACAACACTATTAGCATCATCATTGTCATACAAAACATGATTTTTCCAAAATTCAGTGGGTTCTGGTCCCATTTCCTGGGAACTGAGAGAAAAAAGCCTCTGAACATTACAACGCTCATCACCATTTCCCGTTACACAAAAGAGAAACAACAAAGTATAGGTTTAAAGAAACAGGTCCCAGTGAGTAATAGAACAACTTTTTTATTATCATAATTATACCAGAAAGGGGGCACTATGGTCAAGTGATAATGGTCTTCGACCAGTAATCACTACCACTTGAGTTCGAATCCCACATAGCACCAAATTTCACATGCTGGGAATCTGTCCAGCTAGATTACAGTGTAAGCCTGAGGTCTCCTTCCACCATTTATGGTGAAAAAGTTGCTGAATGACCCTGGCTGGTGCAACATTTAACCCTAGAAAAAAAAGTGTTTTACCTGAATAGCCATGACTAGATCTATATCGAGGTAAGACGTCACTGTAACTTGAAGTATAATTTTGATCTGAATTTGTTGTGTATCCTCGGTCACTGTAGTTTCTTTGACGACCTGAAATAATAAAACCGGTAGATGCAAGTTATATCAATGACAATTTAAAAGAAAATTTTTAAGTACAAGACTGACTAAACAGGAGTGTACATGGTCGCTGATCAGAGGTGAAGACATTTTTTGTCTTTGTACAAAATATGACCAGAGAGCACTCTAAAAATAGAATAACTGGACAGATATGAATACCTGTAATTCTACTTGTAATCACAATGCAACATTTGTTCAAGCATTTGGGAGAACGGGCTTACCCCTCCCATACCACCTTAAGATTTTGTCAACAGATTTACACATCTCACAAAAATGCCCCTCATGGTCAATGTGCATGTACAAATAAGGTCGCATTTCACGAGGGTAAGTTTGGTAAAAAATCTAGTTTCAGCTTGGCAACACTATGCACTTGAAAGCTTCAAATTATTCATTGTTATCATATGAAACACAGTGTGAACACACCCATGTCTGTATAGGCCTTGAAAACAAATTGTATAACATGACCTGTACAGTATTTTATCAGAATTCCTGTGAAGAATTTGATATCTTTAGAATTAATTAGTAAAACAACAATTATATTTTTGGTACAAGGAAAATTTGCTCATGCACAAGACCTTAATCAAGAATCACTGTTGATCAATCACTTTCCATTTACTAATTACTAAGTTAATTATTACACCAATCATACATTACAGAAGTGCTTGATTTGCAGGAAGATCCAATTACCCCTGATCACATGACTAGGCTAGGCTAGAAAAAATGTTAAGGGTAATTTAATGAATTAGGGCAGGTCGATAAAAAAAATCGTCTAATTTTTTTCTAAATACATGTTTAACGATTGTGATAATACAAGGTATGATTCATCCCAAAATATTTTCATACTTTGGATCAAGAAATTTGGCCATTAGAAACATTAAGGAAGGCACCAATAATAGCGTTGGTCGGGGTAATCGTAAACACAACTTTCTTTTTCAAGCCTTAACTGTATAACCGATACACTTTTAACTAAGATAAATAACAAATTATATAATTCAGCATTCTAGAGGCTGTGTTATTTATAAATAAATACAAGCAACAAGACGTAAAAGTATCTTATCTGCTTATTTACTGATTCAAAGTTACAACAGTTTGGGTGTTACACCTTCAATAAGTTACATTGAACAAATATCCAGTAACTCTGCAAATGCAAGTACAGCATTATAACAGTAGGATCTGCTGCTTATATCTGTATGTAAATACCTCCAAGTAATATCCACAAATTATGTGAAGGAATAATCTTAAAGATAGATATACAGACAAGATACTAGGGTTTGTCTCTAAGTACACACAGACTGTATTGATGTATATCAGTTAAGACGGCTGCTGGGGAACTACTCTCACCTTCCAGGCACACAGTCCAGGCTCCAAGGTCATAAAACTTGTGAATAGTCACAGATCTCAAAATCTTGTTTTCGTATTCAAAATATTATTGTTGAAACTATATTACGATTTAATGTTAAAATACATATTCAGATCAATTACACTGACAGATTAATGTACAGTGCAACCTCTCCAGAGCGACCCTCTTTTGAGCGACAACCTCCCTTCAACAACAGCATGCTTTTTCCCCACTGTACAATTTAACTATTTATCTAACCTCTCTAGAGCAGCAACCTCTCAACAATGACATAATTTTGCGTCTCCCATAGGGTGTTGCTTTGGAGAGGTTGCACTGTATGATGAATTTCATTGTTTCAACATAATTGACTTAGAAACGATAAAACGAAAAATTGAGATTTGAACTTAGAGACTGATCTCAAGTATTATGACCTTGAACTTCAATCAAACTTTTAATTCTGTCATTCTAAATAATGATAAATAATGTCCATATTGTAGACATATAAAAACATGGGTCATATTGTAAGTCTGTACTGGACACATTATGTGTTTCATAACAAAGTCAATCTGCAGCAAAACATAAATAACCTAAAGGTCAAGTATGATGAAGACTTAGTGAAGTGATATAAAAAATATATCAAAAGGTTATCTAGATGATAAGCAGATTTGTTTGTGCGACTGTGGCCTTAAAGTGTTAGTTACTGCTGTATGTCATGTCCGCGCAAGAAATGATCTTTCGTATTCAAATAAATCCAAAAATTAAATACAAATTGACAGAAAAAAAATTTGTCATGCTTCAGCAAAACGTATTTTTTCGAAAATCTGAAGCTGTAACAACTAAAAGATTCGCAAATTTGACAAGCAAAAGATGCATTGCCATAATGTTAAAAATCACTTAAAACAAAAGCCATTTACAATGCAACAAATACAAGCAACACCCACCCACAGTCATCTACAGGGCTTTTCTTCACAGGAAGAGAAAGGGACCTTTTTCTGGAATTTGGGGGAAAAACAACAGAGTATTTTTGCAAAAAGGGGAAGGAAAAACTTGTAAACAGAATTTTTGGGGAAAACTGCATGATTTTAGATATTTTTCCTGAGGGGAAGACTCCTATAAACAGCTCCTGCTATAGAAGGGAAAAAAACCTGATCCAGTGACTACAAGAAATGACAGGAACTGTCACAAAACCAGGTGTTCCTTCTCCAGATGCTTACCCCAGTCTTCCTGAAAGTTGCCGGACCATCGAATATGTCAGGCAAATTTCGAGCAGGTCCATTAACTTTTCAGCGAGTACCAGACCAGATGCCCGGCAGTCAGGCACAATTTACAGCATTTATCACTTATTTATAATAATACTTGGTCAGACAAATTTTCATTTGGTCAGACAGAAATTCCTACTTTGCCTGACCAAATGTCAGGCAAGTATTCCAGCAGTTTCGAGAAGCCTGTTACCCCATTCCTACCTTCAGTCATAGGATGGAAACATTTTGGCTAATGTAATACAAGTTTTAATTTAATAGCTCGCATAGCTCAAAATAAACAAAGGGCCATAATTCTGCAAAAAAATGATCAAATCACAAAACCCCAACAATATGCACTGGGTCACTTCAGACAACGTGGTTAACAAATTTTCCTTCAGAAAACCTGGTTAATACATGCACCAAATCAAAAAAACCACAAACAAGTATATCAACAGGTTAGAAAACAGAATGCATTTATATTGCGTAGAATGATTTGACTACCATAGATATAGTAACAAGAAGCAACATGTTGTTGTCTAGCAACCGTTTATTCAGAACATAAGGTAAAGTCATATAAGCCATTGCTAGCTTACAGTATGAGAAGAATTTGAAAACAAGAATTTTCACAGATTTATGACTACAGTCAACTTGGCACACAGTGTTATATATTTGCATTCAGCTAAGAGGAAAAAACGAAGATCGTCATTTACTTCAGTTGAATTTCAAGTAGCTAATCAAAGTTCCTCAACAAAGACTAAATTTGACATAAACAACAGCAGGTTAGCATGTTTCTGTTTTCAATGATCCACATCTTGTTCACTACACTACGTAATACTACAAAGATCTCTCAGACAAGAGTCTGCATACTTCGACCAAAGAACTTTCAGTAATGACTGGTTCTTTTGGCCAAGACTGCCCCATCAAAACTTATTTTAATCAGGAATTCTTAGCCAACACCAGGGTTTTCCCTAAGATTTTTCACCTGTGGGTCCCAGAGGTTCCCATCTCCAACATTTTAGGGGTCCCTTGGAATTTTGGGGGGTCCCACACAGAAAATGACAAGGGCAAATTCTAAGATGGAAGGGGGTCCCGAGGATGCAGAGGTCACACTCAATGCGAGTCCCTCTGCTGAATATCGCGTCAGGGATGCAAGAAACCTGCATCAGGGAAATCCCTGCAACACTTGCACAATTCAGTCAAAGAAATCTCAACCAACATTTTCGTACCTCAATCAAGGACACTAAGCAAGGAAAAGAAGTTTAAAATATTGCTACAGCTTGCTGTACTTTTACTTTACTTAAGATTAGAAATTTCAACATTAATCAAATGAAATTAGCCATTATAACAAGAGCAATGGCCTGCAGCACATTTTACAGTGTAGCATTCACATCCAACGTAAATCTATCAACAACATGAGGGGGCGGAGGCAAAACAGGGATAATTTTGCTACAAAAAATATCTGTCGGATAAATCAGTGAGAAGATTCAATAGTTATCAGTTGATGGAATTTAAACATAAGTGATTTAAAATTAATACAGTCTGGTACCTCCTTTTTTTCTCTCTGGTGTTAAATCTTGCACCTACAACCAGGGTCATTTGGCAACAATCCAGCATTAAGAGTGGAAGAAGACCCAAAGCATACACCTGGATCGAACCGCCAACCTAGCTTGACCAAGCTACCTTGCATGCAAACCATTTCAGGACTGGGATGAGATTCGAACTCACAGTGGTGAGGGGCTAGTGATTATTGATCAGAGAGTATAACTACCAGACCATGGAGGCCCCTTCAGAGACATCCAGAGAATAATCAGCTACAACACAAGTCACTAAGAATGGTTTCGTTCATGAACTTCACAATCTCATTTATGGACGCAGTACTAGCATATAGCATCCAGGACGCGGACTCCAAGCATGATTAATACCAGCAAATTGCTTGTTTCACAATCAAGCTAAAATAAATTAGTTTAAACTAACACAAGTCACAGCAGTTTTCAGTTTTTTACCACACAGATTTTCTAAAAAAAAATACTTATCACTAATTGATATATGATAGTATACACTGAGGCTCAGAAATTAAAACAAACTTAAATAAAGAAGAGGACAAGGTTTTACCTAGCTGAAAATTTATCTGGAAGACAACAAAACAGCAAAATAATCAGTTAAGATTACGACGCAATACAAGCCACAGAAAATGCAAAACGTGATACGTAATAAGGATAGAAATGCAACAACTACTTACATCAAATTGAATTTATCGGGTAAGTTCCAAAAATCATAAATTAACAACATCCACATCAATAATAAAGCATTATACAAGCTGTTGATGTATGGTTATTAACCAAGGATACAATCACCTATAGGTACAAAACATGGCAAACACATTACATCACAAAATAGATCAGAACTACTGTAAACTGGTTCCAGTTTGTGTGTCTACATATCAGCTGCAACCAAACTGCACATGCCTAACTAATCAATTAATTAACTGATTCCAACTGATTGGTTAATTGATTGGATAAATGATAAATTGATTGATAAAGATGTAATAGATCAAGAACCTCAGTGAATCTAACCCTCTAACATTCTACAGCTGGCACACTATTGGTTGACACATTTCAGTCTTCTTGCTCTTCCACTAGCCCTACGACTGTGGCAGGAAATTTCTAATTAGGGTAGTGATCTTCTCAAACTTGTATTTTTGTATTCAGGCCAGAGGTAAAATGTTTATTTTCAATTGCCCACTAGTAGTCAGGGTTTTCCCTATGATTTTTCACCTGAGGGTCCCTAGGATTCCCATCTTCAACATTTTAGGGGTACTTTGGGATTTTTGGGGCTCCCACACAGAAAATGCCAAGGACAAATTCCGAGTCGGAAGGGGTCCCAAGGATGCGGTGGTCACTCTCAATGCAAGTCCCTCAGCTGAATATCACGTCAGGGACGCAAGAAACCTTTGTCAGGGAAATCCCTGCAGTAGTTAGTGCTTTAAAAAAGTACTTTGAACAGATATTATAAAATTATTATATTATTAAATAGTACAGGAGAAGTACGAGGAATCTCAACCTTGACCTTCCTATCACAGTCCATCTTACTATGCTTTTTACAAACAGTGAAATGATTGATACAAAAATCTGATATCAACTGCAGACATGGTCGGGTATCCCAGATAAGGGGTTTTATATTGGAAGTACTTTTTTTCTATCAAGATATCATGTAATTAAAGCTAACAGATAACCTGTCTGACTGATTGAAAACATTCCCTGAGAATTCAGAAGAATCAGGAAATAAGATCATTTGGTCAGTTGTTTTTATTACCTCAGATCAATTAATCAACACTGGATAATATACAGAATAATTTCATGGAGCACTGGGACTTGTCATACCAATGGCTTGGATCATTTGACAACTTTTCCAGCTTTTAACAGTGGAGGAAGA
Source organism: Lutraria rhynchaena (assembly GCA_008271625.1). Taxonomy (NCBI): domain Eukaryota; kingdom Metazoa; phylum Mollusca; class Bivalvia; order Venerida; family Mactridae; genus Lutraria; species Lutraria rhynchaena. The sequence continues at coordinate 1,464,123 of VIBL01000089.1, read as the reverse complement.
CCCTAGGTGTCCACTTAGGTAGAACCATGGTCCTTCTGTAAGCTAGCGGGACAGCTTTGCAAAATTTGGTACCAGTTGGCTAGGAACTCACTGTGGTGAGGGGCTAGTGATAACTAGTCAGAAACTACTCTACCATGAAGGCCATGGACAACTTATGAACCAATGACTATGATTTAAAGCATAATGTCAGTTAAATATATACACACAAACTGACTTTAATTCCAACTTTCACTTTTGACTTTATAACTAGCTTTAATATGGTTTTTTGTTTTGTTTTTATGTGACTTATTGTCACTTGGGTTTAACACTTTTTTTTCAACAATTTTTCAGTTATATACGGCTATCGGTTCACCTTACCAGTTTTCCTGGACTGTTTACTAACCAGTACTAACTTACCCTTCCACAAGGAGCCGGCAACTTCTCCACATGTGGAAGAAAATCAACATTTTTGTCCAATTTTCATAGAAGGGTATGACCTGCCGCAGCCGGGATTCGAACCCAGATCTCCGGGTTACAAGTCCAGGCCACTAACCACTACACCACGGCCACGGTACCTTTAATATAGATAAATGGTTGACTTAAGTGAAATTGTCTGATACAATGGTGGGGTAATTTAAATAATATCATCCTACACATTTTGTAAAGTACACTCATTAAATACATTTATTACGCAACAGGTAACCTGCAAAATGCAACACGCAAAAACAATCACTTCTTCAAGATTCTGCCTACACATACCGGGAACCAACCTACAATACAAGACAGTAGTATATGGTTCCCTGGGCACCAATTCTCTCATAACCCTTTTATTTGTCTGGTTTTTTACTTTTTAAGTATTTTCCTGTCTTAGCGAGTTTTTTAGCAAAAATGATCAATAATTATATGAGAAATACTCTCACAAAGATATGTTTTTAGACAAAAACAAATGATATGAGGAGATTTTCCTCCATGCACTTTAATTAGACAACCACCAGTCTATCTACAACAATTTTCACGATGCAGTGAAACCTCAACATTGACACCACTGTTAGGACCCAAAAAATCTGTCATAATAATGAGGTGGTCTCACTATCAAGTTGAATTATAGGAGAGTTATAAAAAGCTAGTCTGAAAATAAGAGATCATTATGAAAAGGTGGTGGTGAGGTGGTTGCTATTTGAGTTAATACTGTAATTATATGTGAAATAATCTCACAAAGACAGTTTTTAGACATTAACAAATGATATGAATTCCATCCATGCACTTCTAATAGAAAACCACTGGTCTATCTACTACAATTTTCACCAAATTTTCCACACAGTCAAGAAGAAGCCAAGGTTGGCCTAAATAACGCTTGAAAGTTTACTAATGGGGGGCCTCCATGGTTGAGTGGTTATGGTCTCTGACTAGTAATCACTAACCCCTCACCACAGTGAGTTCGAATCCCAACTGAGACCAAATTTCGCACGCTGTCCAGTCAGCTTACTCTATGTCAGTGGTTCTACCCAGGTGTAAACCTGGGTTCTACCTCCGCTGTTAAATCTGGAAAGTCACCAAATGACTCTGACTGTTGGTGCGATATTAAACTCCAAAATTTGAAAGTTGACTAACCCTTCAAATTGTCCAATATAACACAGTTCTATGTAAGAACTACTGAAGGAAATTTGAAAAATCTGAGAGTAAATCAAAATCTAGTCAGTCAATTGAAAATTGAAGGCAATTAAGACCACATCCCAGCGACAATGTACACAGAGTATATTGCAGAGATTATCAGGGCTATCAATAGCAACAGAGGAATTTTAATCCTAGCTATTCATGTCCTGATGAAGGCATGTCACTTCCACTTTACAAATAAACTCATGAAACAGTGTAAGATGTCTAGAAAGTGAAATTAACATGCGAACAACAAAATTTATACCCCAGTCTTAGGATAATAAAACCAGCACATTATTCAATCTCATTACTTATAGTGAAATAGATCAGTAGGGATCAGAAAGGGGGTCTGCAAAGGGCAGAAAGGGCATGTTAAAGTGGAGTACCATTCAATGATTGCACAAATCTGGCCTGGAAATTATATCAAATATCATTATTACTTCCCCAATAGATTAACAGAATGGTTAACAAACTATCTATATATAATTAAGCAGCAAATTCCAAATAGATTATAATACAGGGTTTTCCCTAAGACTTTTCACTCGATGGTCCCCTGGACTCCCATCTCCAACATTTTTGGGTCCCTTGGGTCCCATACAGAAAATGCCAAGGACAAATTCCAAGTCGGAAGGGGTCCAGAGGATGTGGTGGTCACTCTCAATGTGAGTCCCTCGGCTGAATGTCCTGTCAGGGATGCAAGAAACCTGCATCAGGGAAATCCCTGTAATACAGCTAACAGTCCTATACCCTATCTCCCATCTCCCTCAATGCAGTCAAAAATTTAAACCAGTATTTTGTTCATTTATGTGATTTATCAAACATTGGAAAAGAACTGATTTATAAAACAAGTTCAAAGGAAGATAAATGTTGTAAATAAATATTTTCTGATAGAACAAAATCTGTCTGCATTGAATCAATGGTACAAGATAACAAATATGAGGAAATAGTTCTTACACAATAGAACAGCAGGTGCAATTTGTTTGTGTTAGTTTTATCTTAAATATGATAATATGTTCAAATGATGAATTTTCAAAGAAAACATGCAACTTCATTATAGATATTAGATAAATTACAATCATTTGGGCGAGTTTTATTTTGTTTGTCAACAAAAGAAATAACACCTGCATTTCCCTCTGGCTGGCTACAGCCTACAACCAGAGGTTCTGGGTGCTACGTGCATTGGATACAACATGCCATCAGCAATGCCAGGCCATGTAGTAGTTCATAAAACAGTCTCCCAATATAAGAATGAGGCATATTGCGCAATAATATGTTGTTTTTTTATATATGTCATGTGTTACTAAACTGTGAGATACCAGTGAACAATTAGGCAACAATTATATTTGTTAGGTACATAGGGAGCCTTCTGTTGTACGGATGGTGTTTGATGGCATAATAAGGCCAAAAATGACCACGCAGACAATATATAATTATGATAGATGTGTTTTCGGTCCTTGTGGCAATTTTGGTCCAAATACACCATTATACACTCTCAACATCAAATTAGCCCAACTCCTGATGATTTTGGCTCACACATGCAATACACTAAATAAAGTGCAGTCTTTAAAATGGTGTAAGATTTAAATGTAAAACAAAGTTCAGTCTGATTTTAAAACCTAGAAAAATACTCAAAAAAAACATTTACCTTCCATTTAAATAATCCTCAGTAAATATTAACATTACATGGCATCAGATAAGATAATAATCCATTGACTTCATTGATAACCTTTCAATTAATCTAACACGAAGTTTTGTCCAATTAAAAAACAATTAAAAATCCATGATAATATAAATGAAAACACACAGGTTTCTGACACGATATCATTCATAATCACATAAAAAATTAAATTCTTATAATTAATCTTTATTAGCAATAAACACATAAGATCATTTTAATACGATACTCTGAGACCATGAACACAAACAGACACAAAAACAAGTTTATTAAACATTTCTCATCGAATGCCTCTTGTCAAATATGTCAATCGAAAAACACAAATCCCTTATAAAAATAGATAAATTGTCATTTTTACATAGAAAAATGTCAAGAGCTCAAAAATGTTTAATAGCAAGTTTACAAATACAAAAAAGGGAGGGTAATACGTATGAAATTTAACACCAGCTTGCTTTGTGTAGGAAGAAGTACTTTATCAATGAAACATGAAAATAAATAGTCTTAAAAATGTTCAAATCAACACGAATTCAATGAAGTTTTAAATGACTCATAAATATGTAAGTGCATTAAAAATTGTACAGCTTTCAAACATGAGAGCCAATGTGGCTCTTAAAATGTGGACCTTAAAATGTAGCCCCTAAAATGTAGCCCTCAATATCATCAAGGACCAGTTAAAGTAAGAGCAATATAATGGAAACCCTCTAAACTGGTTCCTCTATAAAACCATTTCCCCTCTAAATCGACCAAATGTTCTGGTCCCCACTTCATTACTATATAATTCAAAAATCCCCCCTAAACTGGCCAAATGACTTGGTCCTGGGCTTGGTTGGTCTGGAGGGGTTCCACAGTACACTTTTTTATTAGATAAAACTCCGAGCCAAGATCAAATATGTGTGAAGGGATAATCTTTAGTCTTACTCAATCTCAATTGAAAAAAAATCAGGAATGAAAAATATTTGAGTCAAAATCAAGAACATCAAATCTTTATTGAAAAACGAAAGACATGAAAACATAACACAGTGTGTAAAGAGATTATCATATATTTATATTAAAAAAAACATAAAAGATTGAGAAACAGGAACCAGACATGATGTTATAACAAGGAAACCAGCCCCCCCCCTCACTTTTTCTTTTAACATAGGGAAACAGAGAAAATACAAAATACAAGAAAACAATTATTGAACACAACGAAAATACATGAGTCTTGAAAAATAATTTACATTATTAATACACACAAAAACTAGATATCCACTCAACACTTGGCAACAGTACCCTGGCAACAATTTCATGAATGCAGGTATTCAACAAAGTGGATTGGTTCTAAAGCAATCATACAAACTCTAACTAGAACAATGAAGCAAGCAGGTAGAGGGAGAAAATGGTCTGACAGACAGTAACCTGAAATCAACAGTGAACCATTCAATGTATACCATTAACAGATGAAGTTAGGAACTTATAACTTTCAGGGCTTTCATTCGACCCATAAAACAGCATTTTGACTCTGGAAATCAGTAAAATAAAACTTTTGACACTTGAAAATTTATACTGAAGTGTCAAATTTACAATAAAATTAGAAGGAAATTTGTTGACTCTTTGAATTATCATCAGCCAAGGGTCATTTCTCACCCTTAATTTTTGATGTCTTGTGAAAACTCTGACTTTATATCAATCGTGAAGCCAAATCATACAACAATTAATGTACTTGCGTAAACCAGTCTTAAAGTCTGCTTCTTGGTTTATAAGCCAGTACTTGTGTCTAATTAGGAATTGTGAATATGAGGCGAGACCTAATACTAATGTTTGAGATCAAACAGTCAAAAAGAAACTTAAGCCTGCCGCAGTACTCGAACCCACTCCTCCGCAAATTATCAGTCAACCACTCAAGTCACTGAGCTTATCTAGACAGGCTTTTATACGCATATAGATCAGAGTAATATTGTCTGTAAGGTTCAATAGGTACTCTCGCATTACCAAATATGAACAAAATGATATACCAGTATGTGCCACTCTATGAACATGTATCTTTGTCCTTAAAAGAATTACTCACTTATGCATAACTCAGGCACGAAATGCCAACAAGACTAGTTAGAATTGAAAGAACATTTTAACATGAAAATAAGACCAAAGTTTGGACATAAGCCATTTTTAAGAATTTTTGATGACTTTAATGCAATACAAAGTTGCTCTCTTGTTTGACAGGGATAGAAACACGTATATTTGGGGATTATGATTAACTTGTCAAAATATCTATCAAGGATTGTGACACATTGAACAAGTTTAACAGAAGGTAATGAGACTATGTTTGTAAATATGAGGTTCTCCGTCCCTATCCCAATTAGGAAGTTAATTAAGAAGACAGCCCTTTTATGGTAATTGTTTCATACAAGGCATGATTAAATCAATTAAAATTAAAAAAAAGTTGTTTCTCCCAAAGCACATCCTAGCCAAGTTCAAAATAATTAATTGTCTTATTTCACTAAGGCTCATAAAATATAAGATAACAAACTTATATTTTTATATAAGTGGCCTATTATATTATGAAATAAAATAAACAAACTCAGTGTGGGAGCAAAAACAAGGATAAAGAAAATTAATTTTATTTTAAGTACAAACTCGTCATAGATGTCAACATATAGGGAAACACATTGTCAAGATGTGACTAACGTTCCTAAAAACCTGAGGAACCACAACAATGACATGCTCTGTTATAAATGATTTTACATACAAGTTTCTACATTTTTATGTAACAACAGAGCTTCAATATCAATTTATTCATTGATCTTTTTAACAATATGAATCTGGAGGCGTAATGGCCCTGTGGTTATGGTCTCTGACTGGTAATCACTCGCCCCCCAACACTGCGAGTTCGAATCCCACCTGAAACGAATTTCGTATATATGGAAGCCGTCCAGCTAGCTTACAGAAGGTCAGTGGTTCCAAGGATATCACCTCAGAAAGTGCTGCAGCAAAGTTAGTTAGACAAACCCAACCACACACTAAGTATAAAATATACATTATAAAAATTTCATTAAATTTTCCTTCATCTAGTAAGACCTTAACTGAAAATGGCTTTACTCGGTTAACTTTAAGCAGAATAAGTTTCCATGTAGACGCTAAGTGAATTGTACTCAAAATTCAACCATAAAACATTCAAGCAATCCCCTTTCAATATCAATTAAAACTAAATTAATCACAGCTTGTTATTTCTGAACCAATCGAGACTTGCACATATACAGGTCTCATGTATTAGCCTGCATGCTGTATATGCCACTAACTCATTGTGATATAATTATGAAAATTAATTCATTACAACTTGTCATGGATTACTGCAAACAACAGGTGAATAATTGTAAAGTGATAAAAAAGACGAAAATAAAGATAAATACCTCTGTAAAGCATTTATTCCAAGAAAAAAACCTTTAATTTAAGCCATTCTCCAATAGATGTATGTTCATTACAACCAGAGAAATTTCTATCCGAGATATTTGAAAAAGTGAAATAAGAGAAAGTATTAATAATTCAACATATGGAATCAATACTGACACCATTCATTCAGAGTATGGTTTGTACACAGAGTTCAGATATATGATAGCTTATCAAACAGTCATTGTATCACTTTGATATTGTATAAAACTTAGAAAGTGAGACAACTTCATAAATACATAATAAACGTAAGTACTAAGACAGTGTCTTGTCTCACTTGAGTACATGTAGTTCAGTTCAACTGTAGAGTTGTAAGCATCATAAAAGATAAAGAAACATGATTGGACTGGTATGCATTATCAGGATGCCTGAAGCTTAGACTGTATGTCAGTTTATCAATATATTAAATAGTGGTCTGTAAACATTTCATTTATGATAAAATAATGTTGGTTATATGTCTCTAGAGTATCAAGCAGAAATACAAACCACTCTCGTGAAGACTTAGAACAGTTAATTTAACAATAATCAACATTTAGTCAAGCCACACAAGCAATTGTGTTGTGTTGTGTTGCTTTGAGCTGCATTGTGTTGCATTACATGCGTGGTGTGGTGTTTTGTTTTGGTTTTTTTTGTTGAGCTGTTCTGTTCTGTTCTCTGCTGTTCTGTTCTGTGCTGTTCTGTTCTGTTCTGTGTGCCGTGCCATGCAGTGCTGTGCTGTATTCAATGTTTAATTGATCAAGCAGGTGCTTTCAAAGTAACAATAATAAGTATCAATTATATATACCCTGAATCAGAAATCTATATTTACCTTGTGTCAGGTAATAAATCCATAAACTGTCTTTTTATATTCACTAAAGCACAGAATTTAATAATTCCAATTCAAATATTATACACAGTACACAAAATAAATACCATTTGTTTATATCACAATCAACTTCTCCTCCCAAACAAATAGTAATTAAATAGAATTAGAAATAGCTAAGGAATATGATTTTTAGCAACATTCACAAACTTATTTAAATAAAAAATTTGCTGTGCATTAATTTCTTTTTTATCCTTAGGTTAATATAAGGTCAAACTGAAAGTACAACCAACTAATGAATTAATTCCACACAAACTAATGTGACTCATTCCTTCTGCAATAGTTTGCAAGATTTAATTCTGCCAAAAATATCAAATGAATTCCATTCATTCATAAAACTTGCTAGTTTAGACTCAGAAGAGGAACACAGAGTTCCAATTTAAACATCCCAGTTTGTTTATTTACATTTCATCACAGATAATGCACCCTGCACAGCACAAATCACACAGTTAAACACTTACATGAATAAACTCTAATCAACCACTATCAGAGACAAACCCCGGATCACTCACTCTCTAAATCTCACTCTTCTATAATCATATAATCTTTAAGACAAATATAAACTGTCTATAACCATCATAATGCTTGTCCTGGTGAATATTTCCTTGTAATTCAAATATTTACCGAACTTAAATCATATCTAACAAACGCACATTCATGATACGATAATGTATGTTCACAGTATGATGACATGTAAATACAAACTTTTAAAATTGTCCAAAATCAGAGAACTCAATCAAGAGGACCGATACCTCAGTTATAAACTTTAAATGACATATGACTGTTAAAGGAGGGATTACAGCAAAATCCAGACAAGTATTCCAGTTATTTAAATAACTTTTTATTACAAACACCTAGAACGTACACACTGTAATAAATTTAAATGAAGCTTTTAACACACAATGTATTTAATTTATTCACATCATGTTAAGTAAGCATGTAAGTAAAGGACTGTTTTATCTTAACTACATTCAGATTGTTTCACAGTTTACATTTTTTAAGTACTGGACCAGCTTTAATTGACATCTAATTGGATCCATTTTTTCTCCAGCTTAAACGACAGAGGAACACATACATCCTGGTAGAACCACTGACCTTTTGTATGTTAGCTGGACAGCTTCCTCACATGAGAAATCTGGTCATGGGGAGGAATCAAAATCACGGCATTGAGGGGCTAGTGATTATCAAAAATCATAACCACTGGACCATGAAGGCCCATAAATTTGTTTATTAAATTTTATGAAAATATATCATGGTCAACTTTTATACTTAAAAAGAGAAGTTGTGTTGTATGTTGGATTTTTAGGATTACACGGATCATGGACTTTACAAAAGCGGTGATTTTAAATGACATATAATAACATTATTGACATATTTAATAACTCATTCAATACAAATAAACATACACATGGTTGATTGAATCTGTATAATAAAAGACCGAAAAAAGAGAAGCCCTCTTGACTTAACCTTACAATAGATTAAACAGTTCAACAACATACCATGTGTCAAAGATTAATTCTCTCAATACCAGCTGACTTGCAGTTATATTTACCAAATGTATACAATTTTATTTACATAAATTAGACAGGGACAACAGCTTAGGACGTAAAAAATATTGTGGTTTCCGCTGACCTGGCCAATCCCATAGAGTCAAACCTGTGAACAAGGCTACCCTTGGGAAAGACAAAATGTGGCCTTTATTTACAGATGGCCTTTACTTGGAGGTCAATTTGTCCTACATAATCAATAACTTTTTTCAAAGAATGGTCTTTAATCACAGGGTGGCCTTTATTCGGAGGTGGCTGCAAACACAGGATTGACTGTATTTTTCTGCTGACCCTTGACTTTTTTCAGTCATTGTCAATTTTCTTCATGCCAATATTTCCTTGCTGATTAAAATCTGGAAGTTCTCAATCATGATTGATAACTGAGCACTAATATATATAGTAATATATAATAATATAACCTGACACTATTAAATCATTAGTATAAACACTGAAAAAGTTGAAACATCATGGAGCACACATTGTTTCTCAACTTCATTATTTAAAGGTAATTCAACAATACTTGTCAATAAGGATACATCAGAACTATTTACTACCACAGGCAATGGCAAAGGACTTACAATGGTAAAACTGTAATACATTTTATTCAAAAACCCAAATTTAACCCTAAATTTTCTAAAATGAAAACAAATCATTTATGGATTTTGTTCTACTGCTGATAAATTACAACCACCTAAGTACTATCAGTGCTTTGATTTTAAAAAGTAAAATTTTCTCACATAACACAAGGGTGTGACTGCACAAACACTTGCCGGGTAGGAAATACCTTACACAGTATTTTTGAGGATACAGTAGAACACAGTTAAAGTAAATTCTTTAAGACCTTCATATTTACATCACTCTATCTAAATTTTACCATTTCTACTACATTGAAATACAGGAAGGGCTTGGTAAGGGAAAAAATAATTTTTTCACTATGTATGATACTATAATATAACCATGTTAAACAGTATTTTAATTGGATTTTAACAATTTTGTTCAACATATAAAAAGTCTAAAAAGAGATCTTCAAGAAGGAGGAAATATCACACCCCTGATAGTATTCTAACTAAGTATAGGTAAACCACTTCAACATTCTACAGGTACCTCTGATACCCAGCAACACATATATAACTTAACATCACACACAGCACAAGGTAAGAGACAGTAGAATTTACTCACATTCCACAGTTACCATGGAGTAATAATAAAATGATAGATTCAGTAGATTGTATGCTGGTAAGGCATAAGTTCATAAAAGATGCAGTTTACATCAGACTGGAAAATCAAAATCTACACAGGTTATTGTAACATAAAATTCACTGAGGACCATGGTTAAAAAAATTTAGGGTGATAATTAAGAGAAAAACAGATTGATAATTAAATAAAAATTTGGTTTGATAATTAGTTTTAAAATGAGAAGATAATTAGGTTAATTAGTGTGATAATTAGTTTCAAATTAGGGAGATTATTAGGTCAAGTGAGGAGGCATATTAAGTCGAAAATTGCAGATAATAATTAAGTTAAAATGGGGTCAATTATTAGGTTTTAAAATTAGTGTGATAATTAAGTTAAAATGGGGTCAATTATTAGGTTTTAAAATTAGTGTGATAATTAAGTTAAAATGGGGTCAATTATTAGCTTTTAAAATTAGTGTGATAATTAAGTAAAAAATGGGGTTAATTATTAGGTTTTAAAATTAGTGTGATAATTAGGTTAAAATGAGGGTAACAACAATATTTAAACAAGGGCTTATTATTATTAGGTTAAAAACAGAGGGTGATAATTAGATTTTAAAATTATAGTGATAATTTGGATAATAATTAGGGTGATAATTAAGTTAAAAATGGGGTCAATAATTATGATTCAAAATGAGTGTGATAATTAGGTTAAACTGAGGGTGATACATATTTTTTTAAATTAAAGGTGACGATTACATTTTAAAAATCATTATGATAATTAATTACGAAAATAGAGGTGGTCACAAGAATGAAAAATTAAGGCTGATAATTCAACTCATTGAAAGTAAAATGGCTGTATGAATTAACGAATAGTTAGGGATATTCAGATGTTATCTAGACATGAATTGAACAGAGAAACATGACATGGACTTAAAGAGAATTTTCACAAGTACATGAAAAAATAAACTATGGGCATTCATACAGTCAGAGCTTGCAATTAATGGACAAACATATTATTTAACAATATAGCACAACCAATATAGAGCTTTGAACCATGCTATTGGAATATTCCAAATAAATAAACAAGTTAAATTTACTGAACAATATAGCCACACCCTTATAAACAATATATAGTAAACGTAACTATCGGAAAGGGCCTACTCACAATAAGTCTATATACTGCTGTCCAAGAAATATGGAAAATAAAACAAATTTTGCTGGAATGAAATAAGTCAACTAAAAGTTAGTACCAATTAACTTTTTCAATTTGTCATTTTTTGCAAAATAATATATCATGAAATGTTGCTAGGTAACGCATTTTAGCTTACCTTTACTACGTAAATTATCCAAATCCTGAAGACAGAGTTAATGTTCACATAGACACGTAAATAAACTGATGTTAAATTTCAGAAATGTTTTTCTTTGCAAATCTTGGATAAAAAAACGATATCAAATTCCTATATTATTGACTGATAACCATGTGGAAATTTTCATTTTACATTCTGGGAAAATTATATCCAATAAATCTAGTTCACAGAGAAACTTGCAGATCCGAGTGCTCTAGAAGCTTGCTGGAATTTTCACCTGGAGAAGAAAACTATTCTTCGAAAGCTAATAATTACTATAAATAAAAGGGTAGATTTCTGAAGCTCTCTGCTACATTGTAGATATGCCATCATTACAGGTTTGTGTGAATTGCCGGGTTTAACATTAGCACCAACAGTCAGTGTCATATTGCGACTTTTCAAGCTTTTTAAAGGAAAAGGAAGGCACCAGGCATACACCTGGGTAGCACAACCAACCACCTGTAAGCTACCTGGTCAGCTTGTGATATTTTTCTGGTCACAGATGGGATTCAAACTCATGGGGGTGAGGGGCTAGTTATTACTAGTCAGGGACTTAAACCACCCTATCACAAAGGCCCATTCAGTGAATGGCAGGAACAATATTTGGATAAAAGGATTATCACATTTTTTATAGCCATAAAAATACTGCCAGTACAGGAAAATTACTTTTTTCTCCTTCAATTTAATACAACAGGGATCCCAGTTTATGAATTTAATTTCTTTGGATTTACTTTGAAAATTCAAACCATAAAATTAATTAAATTTCAATTAAGATCAAATAAAACTTAAAGTGACAAATTGAATAAAAAAAATAAAATGAAATAAATAAAAAAACATTAAGTGTTCTGTTCTGTTCAGTTCTATTCAAGTTGTTTACAATGTTCATTGGTTTTCAGATGGAGAGTAGCCAGGTAATTCTCCGCAGAAACCATTTACTGGGTGGTTTTCTTTTTTTCAAAGCTCTGGCCAATTATAACTGTTATCTGTTAGTGTTTCCAATGGCAACTAAAATCTTTTTAGAAGGGGATTCAAATGTTGATTACTGCAATTATTTAACTGATAAAGACGGAGGGGAAATATTGAAACTCAGTCTAATTTTAAGTGGGCCCTACAATGAGGTAGTCTTAAGGTAAGTTTGTTTCGGTATAAATCTCTTGTTATGTTTGGTTTTATGCCATTTAATCAACACTATTTCAGGTAGATATGACAGATAGTTCTCTTGAATTACCAAACACTAATTATCTGTTCCTCTGTTGATGACTTCCACAAGGAAGTGTAGGTAAGTAAACATACCTGGTCATAGGTAGTATGATTTGAATATAAATGTCTAAATATTGCCGAACAGAAGCATTGCATCATGCGATATTAGAGGTAAGACAAGTACACCACCAGTCAGATATCAATTATACAATTACTGTTTTGTATCAACCCAGAATATTCCTCAGACAGGTACAAATCAAATTTAATAATAAGCAAGGCTACGATTAAAAACATCTTTGCTAGCTGTCTCTGTATAAAATATCACCATCAGAAATTATCCCTAGGCCTTTTGACTAGCAATCCTTTTTTTTAAATTTTGCACTTAATATGTGCATTATTTCACCATATTTGCAACCCACATATTTTATTCCACAACCGAAGAAAACATCAGATAAAAAGAATAGAAGTTTAATTTCAAACTTTTTTTCTCGCTAACAATATCACACCAAGAAACCAAGCATGGGGTGAGAAACCTTGACGAGAATAGAACAGTTTACCTGTGTATTCTTCCTGCTACACCAACCAACATAAAGTACTATTTATATTTTACTACCACCATGAACATTTTTGTCAGACATTCGATGTTATATTGCTTTGAACAACTTTCACTGATGGCTAATTGCCCAAGTGATATATCTCAATGTAGTGCCTGGTAACATGTATATGATCATATAAACAAGCGGCCATGATAAGCTAAAATACATACGAAAACAACGCAATAATGAAGGCTTATTGCAAACTAATTGGAAAGATGTGAGAATAAATTTATGTTTATCTACAGGGATAACACTGGTATATTTTTGTACACTGGTATGCACAACGAACACACAACTGCATTTTTATGAGAAAGTATACTAAGGCCTAACAAAAGTTTGTTTCAGTTTACCTGACAGACTCAATCTCTTACCTGCCAACTCATAAATTTTTACAGCATCCATATCTTAGTGCTATATTGTAATTTTCACAACAGTGTTGCTGATATTTGTAAAAAAAAATAAAAAAATTGCTACCTACCAGCCCATATTTTTTTTGTTTAGGCCCAAGGAAAGAAGGAATAAAACAATTTTTTTGCAAACTACTGCCAGTCAGAAACTGAACAATGACAAAAACATGCTTTGTTTGTGATTAATTTTAAAATTAGAATCAGATGATTAAAGTATTAGAAAATTTTCAAACAAAGTGGAACTACATTCTTAAAATATCAACATCTGTCTTTCATACAAAATGCTTTCTGGTGAAGAAATCTGTTCAATATGTACTAGTGCTAAGTGGACATTTTTAGTAATGGTGTTTAATGCACAACTTATAACTAGATCAATTTAAGCAAGAATTAAATTTTGATCGGGAGTTTGAAATAACCATAAGATGAGATATACTAAAGAACAGAGTAAATTTTTCCAAAAGACTACCAGATATGAAATGAAGCTAAAACACTTTAACTTGAAATATATGTTTACTTAAATAACTTGTATAAAATTTACACCAACATGCAACAAAACTAGTCTATAGTAAATTGGGAGTGAGAAAAATCCATGGTCCTAACTGGGGATCAAACCTGGGACCCCTAGCACTGTAGGCGGACACTAAACCACATCGCTAAAGAGTTAACCCAACAGCAAGGCTCTTGCAAGTGGCCTACATTCCTACAATCACTACAAAACCATACTGATACAGCAACAAACAACATATTACATACATTGAGATCACTAATATAATCTATTCAATAAATGATGATATAAATAAATACACTCAATTCCATTATATGATATCTTAATTATGTTGACAGAATGGACCAAAGCGCTAGGAGAAATTGAAATCACAATAATAATTGGTTTCACAAATTCCAGTGCATAAGGGTACGAATGAATCGGGGACGAATTACACACGTTTACGGTAGACCAACAAGAATGTACCATAATGTCATGCATATTTCACGATGTAAAACAAATTAATATAATCAAAAACAATTACAGAGCTCTCCCTTTCATCATATACTTTCAGAAAATTATAGTAAAATAAGTTCGCAATCACATACCGTCTCTCATGCCGAAATTAGGAGCGTCTCAGTGACCTAGATGTAGAATTTTACCTCCATTTAAAGAGTCGAAAAACGTGGGAAATTTGAAGAAGTTTTTAGGTCTTGTTTAAAGCTTCGACACTGCGAAAGAACGTTATATTATTTCGTTAAAAGTTCTGAAGCGGACGGACGGACCAAAACATCCGCGATTATACGTTATATACTTGCTGTCTTTGAAAATCGTTGTTCACTGGAACAAAGATGAAACCGGCCAAGCGAAAAGCTGAATTAGCATTAAAATTTGGAATGACAGATATAACGGTTAAATCTATCTTTTATCTGTTTTTTACAATATATATAATGATGAATCCTCTGGAGTTTTGTTCGCTTGCAGACAAAGATCATTTTTCAAACCTAATTACGCACATAAATCATTTACGACGGCATAGTTATAATGGTATCAACAGTCTTCAGTGCTTTTTTTGCAATCACACAAGGATTGACGATCATAAAAACTAACAAGCAGTAGATCTTATTAAGTTCACAGTTGATGGATAATTTATTTACATATCTAAGATTATGTACAACAGCTACATGTTAAATAATACACCAGATAGTAAAATATGCATGCATCATCTCTAACATTTTATCTGATTAATCACTTGAATAAAATTATAAAATATCCTACTTTTGTGCTTGAAGAAGGAACCGTATTAAATCCACGAAATTTGAATTAATCTGATGACAATTTATCACTTTCTGCTGATAAAATCCAACATCTTAACATATCAATTAATTTGTACCCTTGCACTGGCACACGACTACTTGGTAAATTTTTAATTAGATTTACCATAAACAATTAAAAACAATTCGAAATGTACCATGACATCTTTCTTTGCACATCATTGAGGGAAAAATGTACACCTAAAGCACCAGGCAGTATGAACGTGTCTGGGGGTCACAAGAGGTCATGTAAAGGAACTAAGAAAATTGAGAGTCCTAGATACGATAGCCATGGCAACTAGCAGACGTAAACAAAACATAAAATATGTAAACATGTCTTTGACCACTAAGTGGCCACCGCTAATGTTGTTTTACAGGTTGTAATTTAGCCATTTGGCGTATTCACGTTAGTTAATTTTGTTATTTTGCCAAAATATTACTTTTGGCACATTTGAACTCCCTTGTCCATAAACAATTAATTGTTCGGCGGAATTTGATACGGTGTACAGGTCTTGACGATCGAAGAAATTAAGATTTTGGAATTTCATATAAGTGTATTTGTTTGAACTGTTCTAGCCATGACTGCCCCTTACGACTTATATACACAGAGATTGGTGAATATAGCTTCATACGAACCTGTATATGGCAAGTACATGCAACCGATGGGTGTTCCAGATTACAAGTGCCCCTGTACACCATATTCATAATCACGGAAACATTTAGAAACAAAAATATGAAAACACAATGTCATCTGGTAAATACATTACAGAAGTGATCTTTGCATCATTCAATCATGTGATTAATTATCTGACGAACAAACTAACAGTGGAGAATGTGAAGCTTCAGAAAGAACTACTAATTAAAGGGCCATAACCTCTGTATTCCTTACACAACAGGTACATTATATACACATCAATATGTACATCATACGATGCTAATTTCAATATATACCAGCATTTTATTCCTTTATACATTTCTTGACGTAATTGAAAAGGTATAAATGCTGGTTAATATGAAAATAATTGCTATAACATGTTACAAATGTGTTGTAACTTTTTATACAAGCATATAAAAGATGTATAACTGATAGAACTAAAAATATACTTTTTTATAATGAACATTTATACAGAGCATTATTTTATCAGGCTGAATTCATAATACAAGTAATGCTCAATTCGTCAAGACGAAATAAAAATTCTCTGTGAAAGTTACATGGAAAATACGCATAGAAAAAAAACTCAAGTTAAGTCAAAATAAGCAACCGACATTCAAAAACTGAATCCACATCCATACCATAGCAACATGAGTGGCGTTCGACAAATATTCCAATATTTCAATCGGAAAAGGTGTAACAAATTTAAACACATGTATTTGGGACGTATCGTCGCAGACAAAGAGCTGCTCACTGATGCCATTTTTTCTGTACAAACTAGTTTTGAAATCAACTTTTTGGTATTTTGTTTAGACAAATACACTTGAATCAAAATTAGAAAAGATGCATAATTGTATTATACTTTTGAATCACGGGTGTTACACTGGCGTAAATTGAAACAGTGACTATTTACTCGGAGCCGAATTTGTAAGCGTCCACCTTGTATTTTATGGTACTGTAAGAAAATCATTGAACACTCTTGGTTGATTACCAGCTGGACTTTTGATATATTCAATCCAACAATTACTTTGATGTATACTTGATTTATAAATCGCTTGAAAGTGCAGTAAAACAAGAATTATATCACTTGCTTCTCCCGAAGGATGTTGCTTTGGAGAGGTTGCACTGTACTTGGGTTCTTCCAAGAATCGAGTTTAATAAGTCGGTCGTTTAGAAAGTCAGTTCTGTGTATATCAATCTAGTTGAAACGCAATTTGTTTCTTTAATTTTCCTAGTAGTTATGAAGAACACATGACATAAGATACAGCAATATTTATTCAACATTCTGCAAAAAAATGAAAATGATTATATTGTAACAGTATACTTAAATTGTAGATGTACTGTAAAATGATATTGTAAGCATAGTAAATAGGCACTGTGGTTTTTGAAGTTTGCAATCATTCTTCAACTGAACCACCTGCCCAATTGCTTTTAAGTAATATTAGCATACAACAAAATAGGTTTTGCATTTAGATTATTACAACATTACTCCTATTTTATTCATGAAAATTTGTCAAGGTTGGACAATACTTTTTGCAGATTTATCAAAGTCCCTGTTGTGATAAACACTGAAATTAACAACAATTACATTTATTCAAAATGTTTTCGATCGAAGAAATATCACAACCTATCTATCAATCGGAACACCCACCCGCCTTTTTCCGCCTGTTACGGAAATGGCCGAGTAGTTACGAAATTATCCCACAGTAAAATTATAATCACTTGTCCGTTACTGGTGTGAACATCTTGTAGTTTATTCATTAACATCCTGTAGATACAGACCACCCAGGATGGAAATAGATATTGATGAAGCAATGACAGACAATGAGTATGTTAAGCACTTCAACAAAGCTAGTTTACAATCTTAAGAATGTGTACACGTAGGCCTATATTGTGAATATAGAAGATTTTTCTGTTAAATTCGTATCAGCGTTATGTTCACAAAATGTATCAGAACATTAACAAATACGATTTAATATCCTGAATATTAAGACTGACCAAGTCTCTGTACTGACAGTTGTTTTCAAGATTTTGTAGAAATTTGCGAGAAAAACTGTAAGTAATATAAGATCACAAAAGATAGGACGTCACATTTTTATACATTAGATATTAGACATTGTACAGTGGATTTCTGGGGACTCGAATAATTACTTCATTATAATTATTCAAGGATACTTTACAATATATATCCATACTTCACTACATATATCCATACTTCACTACATATATCTATACTTCACTACATATATACATACTTCACTACATATATCTATACTTCACTACATATATCTATACTTCACTACATATATCTATACTTCACTACATATATACATACTTCACTACATATATCTATACTTCACTACATATATCCATACTTCACTACATATATCCATACTTCGCTACATATATACATACTTCACTACATATATACATACTTCACTACATATATACATACTTCGCTACATATATCTATACTTCACTACATATATACATACTTCACTACATATATATATACTTCACTACATATATCCATACTTCACTACATATATCCATACTTCACTACATATATACATACTTCACTACATATATACATACTTCACTACATATATACATACTTCGCTACATATATCTATACTTCACTACATATATATATACTTCACTACATATATCCATACTTCATTGAAATAAAGAAGGGTGTGTTCGGGAAATAAAATTACTTCCTGGATGCGATTCTTCACCATATATCCGTGGTGCCTATAACCAGGGGCGACTACAAGATTTGGTTAAGGGGGAGGGCGTAAAGTCTGGATGTTTATGTAGCTCTAGAATATGGAAACAATCAGCAATCAACTCATAAGCGATGAGTTTTTTACTTAATCTTGCCAGATTTTAAAGGGGGCATACGCCGGCTCCGCCCCTTAAATCCGCGCTTCTTAACCGTGATAGTACATCGATGATGTTGGTTTATTGTTCATTTAAAGCAAGAGAACGATTTTCATACCATATCACGATATTTAATCAAGTATGATAATCATCCGTAGGTTGTCAGAAAGGCTATTACCAATGAAAACATTTGTTTTGTTTTATGAAATTCGACCCTATTCTTTAAAGACAAACAAATTTTAGGTCAGAAAAGTATTCTGAAAAAGTCTGTTGTACTTTCATGTTTGGGGATATTTAGGCGATCATAAAGCCACCAGTGATGAGAAAAGTAATTTCTAAACCTTTAAAATACAAAAGTATGAAAAGTACTCTTCAAAGTGAAAAACAATAAAACACTGATACAAAAAACGCTGTGTATAAATAATACATTTAGAAATCTATTTAGTTATTGTTTAAGTTTTCCCGACCAGAGTACTACTAAAAAGATTTCTTGATATTCACAAAGTTATAGATTTGTGTGATTCTCAGAATTTAATTGGATGCACTTTGATTTTCAGGAAAAAAAATTCAAAATAATGACTGACTCAAGTTTTAAACTAGTGTTGAATTTAGCTCAAATATAAAATTGTTGCACACACACACGTGACTGCAGAATAAAGGCGATAGAAAAAACACCATCTTTATATCATCACGTGCATGATCTGACGTCAGACTTCGCATTGCGTCATGTTTATGTTTTGCAATGATAATGACGTCAAATAGAGTGACTGGATGAGTGACACTGTATGTATGTTATTACTACATTAGAATATGAAATACTTTTTATATATATTTGTATGCATGCATTTTACCATAAAACCATAGTTATTATCATATTCATACAAAGGTAGATTTCTAATACAATATACTCACGTTTGTATGTAGGTAAATCATTTAGTGAACATCGTCGTCTTCTAGAGAATGGCGGCACGAGGATGATGTTACCGGAAGGCATTGTGGGTAAATATAACCCAGTTAGGAACAAACCAACAACCTTACAGAGAGCGTGTTCATATAATATCCAGATATTGTCATTTTAAACAATAAAGTTAAACTGTTTCAACTTCTCTCAAATTCTGTCTTAATGTGTTCTTCAAGGTTTGTCATATTTTGCTGCATCAATAAATCACTGACTTAAAATGCATACTTTAACTTACAAAGAATACAAACTTCCTACGTCCTTCACTTTGTTGCCATGGACAAATTCTAAAACCGTCAGTTTTGTAATCCATGAGTAAGCTCCCTATATCTGTGTTATATTTTGTTGCAAATACTGAAGTCAGCATCCGTTTATAAAGCACCTCCCTATTCACAACATGAAAACATGGCTCACAGCAATTAGTTTATATTTAATCACAACAGGGTTCTCCTGTTGTTTTAGACACGATAACAGTTCTATATACAGACTGGTTCATCATCAGATTATTTTAAGACATAACTGTGATAAATTATTCCAATTAGTAACAAGAACACAGCAATTAAGATCGCGAATTCAGTTGCAACTAAATGCTGATATCAAGATACTTCGTTATAATTTATCCTTCACTCAAAACCGTGTATAATTTCAAAAACTGAACAAATTAAGATAGTTTTAACTTTCCTTATACGAGAAGAAAAAAACACATGAAAACTGCATTAGCAATTTAATATCCCTGAACATAACAATTTCTTTACATACAGATATTTAAATTCAACTCCACGCATGTGTGAAATAACTAGATTTCGTGGGTGCCTGCCTGTGTTCGTTTTTACATTATAACTGCAAAATATTTCAATTAAAAATTGCCAACTAGATTTATATCAACCAAGCGCAAATACTCGTATGAAATGATGATACACAATTTATTAATGTCGATATTTGGGTTATAAACAAATTGACAAATTTATAATCCTATAAAATGAAGTAAGTGTATTTACAAATGATTGAAGCCTTTATTAAGGTAACCGAATTTTATACACTCCCAAATTTAGTAAGTCATTTACGCGCACGTGCTTACAATCAACGAATTTGTGTCACTGCCAACTTCTCCAATCACCTTTGTCACAATAAATCAGACCGATTGCTTTTATAATTTAACGCTTGTTAAATCTTGCATTATAATAGCAGCGTAAATTAAAATTCATATCCTTAAAGTAATCGTATTTAATATGGAGAATTATGCAAATATAAGCAGAATAGTTAATTCAGCGATAAAATTAAACGCCACCGGTCATGATTTTCTGTCTGTGAAACAGAGGGTTTATTACAAATTGGTAGGGTACCAAAAATGAAATTGCACCGTACGAATTTCATGAATAAATTTGACAATAAAAATGCAAGAAAAAAAACATTTAATGAGACTGTAAAACTAGGATACTATATGTAAGCAAATTGCTGATGAATATTTTTACGTATATGTATGTGTAAGAATATAATAACGATGTCGTTTGTTTTTCTATTAAGATAATTTTGTAATTTTGATTATATTATCATTCCGTATATTTCGAAGCTAGAATCCGTCAAATCATGGTGCGCATAGAGGAACTCAATTAGTATAAAATGTACAGCGTATAATTGCTAGTACCAAATGTCGTGCGTTGACAGGAAATACGAACTGACCGTGTTGAATGAACTTTAGCGCTACCTGATACCTCATTATTTTGTTTCCTTTGAAATGACTTTATTCGCTACATCCAAAATTCGACTAAAATACAATTTACATTGGCCGAACAAAATAAAGTTATTTTACCGCGTTAAATTAACGAAATTATTTAATTTACCTCCATTGTCGGAGATTCTTTAAGTAGCATTACCACCAGATTAGAAGTGTCGTGCAAATATATTTTATCCCAAGACACAGGAATTATTTAAGATGCATTAAGACCACGGTTATCTTTTTTCATTAACTTTAATGAACATGGAATGTCGACATTAAAACGTTTCTCATAACCATGTTGTCTAGGCAGCAATTAATTATTTATCGTTTCGTGCTGTTAACTTATTGACATAGTAATCTTGATGTACAAGGATAAAGAGATTACTTGAAATGATAATTAACTTGCTGTACTTGGATTTAATGCAAATTCTCACCAGTAAAAACCAGATTTATAGTTTATCGTTGCACATACATCGTGCATTTTAATGGATATTAACATACATATATATCTCCGTCAATTAAATGAATGCACTAATCGTATGTACTCAGTCGGCTGGGTTCATTCTGTAAAAAGTGTTTTCAAATTGAGGTTGTTTATGACAAATCTAGTAACCTCGTATATTAAGCAACAAAAGAACGTAAAACTTAACCTAGCCTTGTTGTTAGTTCATTAAATGAATGAACATACATTTTATAGTAAAAATAAACATCATATAGATCAATATTAAAAGGATTAGGTATACAGTGCAACCTCTCCAAAGCAACACCCATTTGGAGAAGCAAAAATATGTTGTTGTTGAGAAGTTGTTGCTCTAAAGAGGTTAGATTTATAGTTAAATCGTGCGGTGGAAAAAATCATGCTGTTGTTGAAGGGAGGTTGTTGCTCAGTAGAGGACCGCTCTGGAGAGGTTCCACTGTATACTTATTATGTTATGTATTGTAGTTCTATGATAATCTACACATTTACAGTATAATCTATAGACACGATACATTAAGTATTAAAGCAGACAGTTTTCAATACATGTAATGTTAATTGGTCATATGTTAAACCACCCGTAAAATACGTGAATGAACATGAGTATCCGAATAGTTATTCTATGAATGAATAAATAAAAAAACAATTTTCAAATATCTGGAATCAGATGTTAAGCCTTGTCTGAAATGCTTACCACGCTATTTGGTGACTCTCAGCGTTTGTATATGACGATGAAATATGTTGTGTTTATTTTGTTGTTGAATTAAAATATCAAGTATTTATATCATGAATAAACGTACGAGTAACACAACAGATCACAAACCATGAATGATGTATATCATTGTACATAGATAAGGTTTAATATACCGCCCACAGCCCACGTGAGGTATAGGACCACAACTAGGAGTCTTGTGTTGTCATCAAGAACCAATTAAAACTCAATTAAACCAGTAATTTCCAATCGATTCATCATTAAAGGAAAACACAACTTTTTATTCCATATTTTTTAAAATCCTTCTCATGGTGCCGTGTATTTAATGCGAGTCTGTTTAATAATATCCTCACAAATAAAATATCCAGCACAAACAATTTGTAACAACAAGAACAAGACGGTTACATGAACTTTACAGACATGTACGAAAAGCCACGCAATAAATATAACACTTGACAATCCGTACTTAACATGGCTTATAATATCCCGTCCATATAAGCTGCGAGCTAACAATACATTGTCCTGCTTTTACGACACACAAAGTTTTATATTAACGACATTGAATGTTACACAGTTGCGATGTATCGTTCTATCGTTCATTTCAGTTTGTATCATTTTAAGCCATGAAAAGTATATTTCTCGCTACACTAATTTTCACTTTGAAATATAAAAAAGCGTCTACAGTCTAAGTATATATGTATGTTCAACTATTCAAGTATGTCGGTAGTAAAATATAAAGTCAAACAAAGCGAACTGAATGCCTTGTTGAACACAACACTAGAAATCAAAAGGTGACAGTAAACATACACTTTGTATTTCATGAAAATAACAAAATAACGATTTATGTGAACATAAACAAAAGTTAATGTTATGATTCTGTCTACGTTGTGTTTGTGTGGTTGTTGTTGATGTTGTTGACAAATCATTTGAGAATTGATTTACGTATGTATATCAATACAAACTTTTGATTTTCTGACTTGACAGAGCTCTTCAATGTTGGAGTTACGCTGATTGGACGAATATTTACACTGGTAGTAAGGAAAATGCGACAATGAATGACCAATGGACTTCTCTGGTTGATTATGTAAACTTGTGAAGGGACCGATCTTGTTGGTCTCCGGAATACAAACTACTCATTAGTCACTCCCTTACCCCCCCCCCTCTTAAGTACTGCACCACATGAATATTGAATTTTAAAAAACTGATGGTTACACGACTCATTTAATTCTACAAGTACATGCTAGTATATTTCATTTTTACCTCATTGGACCGCCTACACTAGCCATACAGCTATCGCATAGACAAATACAAACACAGAAGTCTGCATTGTGCATAATAAAAAAAATAAGACGTGAAAAATCTTGTTAAGTCTGTATGATAGCTGTGCGTACAGCCAATGTGATTTTACTGAGCGTGTTTTCCACGAAACATATAATCCAGCCTGTCGACGAACATGAAACAGGTTTAATGTAATCGTCGTACACATCTGGTTGTCTAATTGTTATTTAGTTAATGTATTAAAGTGCTTTCTTTATAAGCAGAACTTTGTAGTTTTGCAGGTTCGTTTCTTTCTGATTAATCAAATAATCAATTAATCAAATTTTCACACAACTTACCGTTGATTAGGAGACCAGAGTATCTCTGTTGTATTGAGTGTTCGTTCGCACGTCTGTGCGACTCCATATGTCCGTACACGTAGCATGCTTCGTCTGTGTTTAGGTTAAATAAAATCGACAATCCTGTCATTTTAATCCGAATGTTTGGTACACAATCATTAGGAATATTTTATTCTGATAACTTTTGTAACACTCCTCCTATGACATGTTTTATGTCGTGGTTAAATTTGTATGAATGTCGTAGATTGGACATCTGAGTCCTGCAAGAAATAAAAATACAATGTATATAAAGTTATAAGGTCAATGACACAATAACGTCATTAATTAGGATTTGATAGGATTATAATTGTGCTTGTGTTAACGATTATACTAAATGTGTTCCGGATTATTTGACTGAAATGTGGTTAAAAGTAAAAACATTCAAATTTTCCACAGAATAAAATTAGCTAAATAATTCTCAAAACAGACCATCATAAATATATCTACGATCGATAAAAAATACGTTGAGAATTAATACCGGACACTTGTCTTTATACATTCCTATTATCAGATAATTGTAAAGTAAAAACAAACTAACGGTTTTCCTTAAGTTGAAGTATTTGCGCTGTTTGATCTGATGACAGTTGTATAATAAGGTAGATGCATGAACAATAAATTCAAACTTTCAGATGACGTTCGTTTCATTATTAATTCATTGGTTTTATTTCAATCGTAATAAAAATGTATACTTCTAAGAAATGTCATAAGCTTGCAAATATTCAGCGTCTCATTTGATGTTATCAAATTTGCGGTTATTGTGACACGCGCGATGATTTAAGAAATCTTGTTTAAAACCATTTCCGCGTTTTAATGTTAATAATATCTAAAAGGGGAAATAACTCTTGCTAGTACATTTTATTCAGTGATTAAACAAGTTATCCTACTCTGTACAATTTGCTTAAAACACATTGTGACTTTTCATTGGGTTTAACGCCGTTTTTCAACAATTTTTCGGTTATATACGACGGCTGGTTCACCTAACCAGTTTTCCCGGACTGTATACTAACCAGTACTAACTTACCTTTCTACAAGGAGCCGGCAACTTCTCCACATACGGAGGAAAATCGACATTTTTTGTCAAATTTTCGTATAAGGGTATGACCTGCCACACTCGGAATTTGAACCCGGTGAATGTTTGAGCGTAGTTCAAATTACACCATTACAATGCAACTCATTTTTGCATATACACTGTATACATGTATTTGTTACTGCAGTTTGTACTAGACATTGATTAATTTTATGTTATACTCGTTTTGATTGATAGTAAAATAGTATATGTACTTTGCTTAATTATATCATGGTGTGTCTTTTCCTCCATGTTTTCTCAAATTGAATCTTATTTCACTTAACACTGTTAACATATATAATATTATAACTGAAAAATAAAAACACATACACGCTTAATACAATGCTTCTTAATCAATCAAACTGTTTTCTTGGTTTGTTTCTGTGTGTTGAGTGAATTTCGGTTGGTGGGATTAGGGCCAGTTGGTATTTTGGGATTTTATACATATGACTATTTCTGAAATTCAATTCTTATCTATATACATTTTTTGTGTTTGTTTCGATAAATTACGTCCTCATTATGAGCAGTTTTACCACGGTACTTCCATAACATCTTTGATAAACGAGGATTACTCGTGCTTAAAATCTTGTCATGTCACTGTATACCGTACTTTGGCCGACTTCAAATTTCGTGCTAATAGATTTCTCTCCCAGCTGTGAATCTTTTATCTATTGATTTTAACTAGGACGATCTAAATTAATTGATTGAATAAAAAAACTGGCCATCCTTATTTATTCATGTAATTCTGATATTCTTTACTATATTATGCGTAAAAATTGCCGGTTTGTTTCCGGGTACATGCTCATTAAAATTAGAGTAGGTAAGGAGGGTTTTTTTTTGGGGGGGCGGGTATTTTAAAGCTACGGTTGGGATTACTTTTATGTGGAATGTTTAAACGTTGAAGTACCGTTCCTAGGGCTTAATAAAATGCCGAGGGTAGGGGAAAAATTAGGGTAGGTCGGGTAACAAGAAACAAACATTTTTACGCCTTAGAGACGAAGATAATAGTATATAATAGTATGGTAGTACAGAGAAAATAATGTTTTCGGGTGCACAATTAAGGTCCTAAACTTCAGAAGAATTATGTACAATAGCACATACAGTAAAACATCCCTTAGCGATCACCTCGATATAACGACCCTCTCAATATAACGACCACTCATTTTCGGACCATATTTCAGTATTTTCTCTCATTATTTCGACTTAAATATAAAACCATGTCAGTATTAAGACCAATATTTTTCTGGGTCTCAAATTGCATGGTTTTAATGTTGAGGTCTTGCAGTAAATCATTTGAATAACTGCCGTGGAAATGTTGGTTAGATGCGTACACCATAGATTTTTCCTGACTAACGGTCGCCAGTAAGAAATACGTAACCTTACAATGGAGTGCAAAATTACGAGATTCATGGAAACCAACTACATGTACGTGTATGTGGATTTAAGGTCCCGTCTTGGTACCCAGAGGACTAGCAATGTCATCTTCTTATTAAAATATTCTACCTCGTGACCGTAAGTATGACCCTAAATCTTCTAAATTATTGGCTAGTGCTGTAAATAAACAAAAATCAACAGCTACACCGTACTGACATGTGTATGATGTAAGTATGTTATACGAACATTTCGACCTTCGAATCAAGTTAGAGAACAGCGACCTTGGTCCTGTGGTTAGTGTGCTGGATCTGTAACCCGGCGATCCGGGTTCAAATCCCGGTCGTGGCAGGTCGTACCCTTCTATGAAAATTTGGCAATTTTTTCGATTTTTTCTCCATATGTGGAGAAGTTTCCGGTTCCTTGTAGAAGAAGTTAGAACTGGCTAGTACACAGTCCGGGAAAACTGATTAGGTTCGCAGTATATAACTGAAAAATTATTGAAAAACGGCGTTAAACCCAGTGAAAAAATACGATACAACTTAAATGCGTATGATTTATTTTGGACAAGAAAATGACTCGCTTTCACGCGCACCTTACTAAAGCACACCGTTTACTAGTATATAAAGAATGACGCTTATCTTAAAATTAATTTCTATTCTCTACAAAACAAAAAACAATGAACATTTTACAGGTGCCCGAACTTGTCAATTAGGGACATTCAACAAATCTCTATAAACATAAGAAAAGATCGTCTTTTTTTAATGAGAGAAAAGACTTCAATGTTTAGTTTAAGATAAAGAATAAAACTCTTCATAAGGTATTCTATACCGTGTAATGTTTGTGTAGTTTTGTCAATATTGGTAAAAAGATTGAGGAAACATTCATTTAACTTATTCGCAAAACTATGATAATAAGTCGCTTATCTGCACTGCCTTTGTGTTATAATTCATCGTTCAAGGATTTCGTACAATGAAAATTTAAATGAAATGAAAACTAGCGCGGTACTGTAATAATTTGTCTGACCAAAAATTACCGAAAATTGGTGTTTTTGTAGACTAAACTTCAATACTGTATGTTTCAATTGACCGACATGCAATTTTGAGTTGTTTTTTTTCACCGAAATCGGATTCTTTTATAAAATTACATTTGGAAGAGATTTTTATGATTCTACTTATATTCTGGTCTATTTTGATATCATATCTTATTTAAATGAAAATACAAACATGTATAAATTGTTTTATGATTGCGTCTAAATTACACATTCGTGTCGTACTTATCATTTGAGTCGATTTTGAAAGCTTACGTTATCTTTAATGTGTTTGTAGGCATGTGTTTGATGTTGTCATCTAAAGTGTCAGTTCTTAATATATTTTTCTAGGCTGATAAATATCAGTACAGTAGACCTCACTCAGTGACCACCTCAGTATTACGTCAATCTCATCATATTGTAACGACCGTATATTTTCATACTGATTTTCAATATTTTCTCGACATTTCAGCTTGATAATGAGACCACCTCAGTATTAAGACCGATTCATTTGGCCCTGAAAGTTGTTTTATATGGTTTCAATGTACATTTTATGCAGAAATCGTATAATTTTGATACATTTCTATTCTGTTCTGTACTGTAACACACGTACAGTGATAAATAAATGTTTTTTCACAAATTTACAATTCTATGATAATTTAAGATCATTTACAATATCAACTAACGAATTAAATCTTTAAATGGCAAGGCATTAACACTTTAACCAGGGTCAGAAAAAATCAAACAGAACCGGCAAGATATAAAGCTTAGAGCAACAAAAGCCCCATACTACGGCCAGCGTTTCCCATGATACTGAATGCGATGTTTCGTGACTCTTAGAATACAAACGGTTCGTAGAGAAAGGCGGGCTTATCTGATAAGTTTTGCTCAACATTTATGTTGTGTTTGGTCGTTTTTCACCACCGACTTACAACCGGACCATAAAAGTAATTAAAACTGTCACACGCCATGTGACCAATTGTTCAATTTAAATCATAATTATATCTATATATCATGCTGTATTCATTTATAAACAGTCACGTGGCGTCAGAAAGTTTGAAATACATGTACTTCATATATCTGAATTTATATGTGTGTATGTGTGTCTCGTAGTGCCTTTAATAAAGATAAAAATCACCATAGACGACGGAATGGTATACTTTCATGGCCATCGTCATTCTTAAATACTTTGGGCAAATGCAGCAAAAATGGATGGTGAACACCGACGAAGAATGGTGCAAGCCGTAATAAGGTTGAGTCAATCATCTTAAGGTTTTACAGAGTACATGAAACGTTTATATCGTATAGAAAATGCTATCGTGCTGGTAATGAACTCATTACTCAATTTTATTTTTATACAATCAATTAGCGTTTCGTTTGATGTGACATTGTCACTGGGTTTTATGCCGTTTTTTCAAACTTTTTTTCAGTAATACACGACGACCGGTTCACCCAACCAGTTTTCCTGGTCTGTATACTAACCAGTACTAACTTAACCTTCCACAAGGAGCCGACAACTCCACATATGGAAGAAAATCGACATTTTTGTCAAATTTTCATAGAAGGGTATGGCCTGCGGCGCCTGGATTTGAACCCAGATGGCCGAGTTACAAGTCCAGCGCACTAACCACTGTCTAGGCCCGTTTAGTTGTGTAGAAAGATTGATATTAGACAGTACAAAGAATTAGTGTCTGTGTAATCTTGGTAAATACGTTCTTCAAATATTCAACTAGTAAGTACAGACCTGTTACTGTTGAATAAACATTGATACACCATTACATTAGAAATTAAATAGTGTGTACATTTAATGTGAATATTACAGACATTATTAACTATTACGACTGTCATAACTGGCTAGTTTTATGTTTTATACAAGCAATATGTACTCAAACGTTTCTGTAAGTATTTCGTAGGAGAATCATATATGAAGCTTACTGTATAATGATAATATATTTGAGTTATACTAATAACTATAATTATTTATAATATATTAGTTTACAGGTATACTGCATTCGGTTGTCACATGTGGTTTTTAAATCGATCATTATTTGTTCCTTATATACAGTAAAACCTCACTTAGTGACTACCTCAGTATAAAGACCACCCTGTTAATACAACCATTTTTTCGGACCTGAACATAATATTTTCTCAATATTTCAGTTTGACAATGAGACCACCTCATTAACATGATCGATTGTTCGGTCCTAAATGTGGTCTAATTATCAAGGTTTTGCTATATTAAAAGAAACTCCCAAAACAACGATCAAATTGTATTGAAATGATATCACAGTGTCATATAAAATCGTATTCGAAAATGATATGATCTAACTATATTATAATAAGAACGCTAGTGATCTAATATGTTAATATTTTCATGCATGTACGAGTATTTACACGTGTCTTAATTACTTATACATTGTTATACATGAAAATAATAAACACGTGTATATGAATGAACCTACCTAAGTGTCACGGTTAAAGTATGCCACACTTAATTCACTTTAATTCCACGTAAAGCACTGCTCGAATTAAAATCCAATTAAAAACTTCAACCACACGTTTTCGTCCATGAACGACTTGTTGAACTTAGCAATTATCGGCATTAAAGTAAAAATCATAAAATGTCAATAAAATTAATTCGACCGATATAAATTTATATGCAAATATAGGCTCACGGAAGGAAGTTATTGATTTAAGCTACACAAAAATCCAACCTATGTCTATTTATGTCTATTTATGTCTATTTATGTCAATTATTTATATTTACATTTTAGTATAATGCTTCTAAATCTTTTCAAATATTTTATCGAATGTTTTAATCTCGTCAAACATAAACTGAGTCAATGCAGAATAATAACTTGTAGTATTACAGTGAATAAAATCGTACGATAATCCAGATCTAATAGTTTCTGACTTAAGTCCCACTGTTTTTGATAAACACGAAAAGTACAATGTTACTTCTTATTATCGACCTCGTGTATAATTAGCCTGATTACAAAGATCACAATGAATTGTATAGTAACAATAATTAAAACAGCGACCACCATGTTTTGTTTTCATTTTAAAAAGAAGTCAGATATCTCGGATGGTCAATGTCGGGGGTACCTCAACCTGCCACCGGGTGGTTAAATTATGGCTAGTGTTATCAGTGAAGGAAGGAGATATCTTGGCAAGTGTTCATTAAGGGATGCCATCTTTTTTAACCATCGATTAGTCAAAGTCAGAACGGAGCATATAATGGTTCCCGCTTCTACTCTATATACGCACAGAGACATTTTGGGGTTTTGAATGCGAGGAACGGGTACCAATTCAAACAAATCATTTACATTTCTTTGATCTCACTTGCTCTTGCGTGTGAATTATTTCAAAGGATTTCAGTGAGATTTTGGGTAACGTTTGAAATTCCGTCCTATTGTCAGTGAAGTACAATGGAATCAAAGAATCGAAGAAATATTTTCTTCGTGGTTTACCCGCATTTAGAGGCACGTAACTTTTGGGACACGGAATAGTTGTTTCACATTTCATTCGCTGAGTTAATAAGGTCAGTTTGGGGCACTGAATAGATGAAATATAATCCTGTCAATAAAACAATAACTAAATACTACACAATAACAAAGGATTACTTCAATAGATTATTATTTTAAGGTACGCACTTGGTTGATCTCTTCAAAATTACAATACCTGGTGCTATTAGATAGGAATGGACGATTTAAAAATAAACGTATATTTTTGCGAACATTTTTTTTTTGCTTTTTTTACTTTTTTTCAACTGTATTTCAATTTACTGGTGGGCAATTGATCAGAGCGGGTTTTCATAGGTTCTGTACTATTATTAACCCTGTTCTTAACAAGTAACTGCCAACCTCTCCGCGAGAACAATTAATGGGGACGAATGACTCCTATGCTTGTTTAATGGTGTTTTTTTTATGGCGCATTCAAATAAAAGGTAATGGAAAAATATTAATCGTGAAAAAGGATAATAAATAAATATGAATGAAGGATAACTGATATAAAATGGTTAAAATTGATATGTAGAAATAAGATAAAAGTGTGCGAGACTATTCTCACTTACACTGTATTTTCTACCCGATGCCGTAAGCTAATTCGCCCAGAAAACTGGGTTGGGTCCCACGAAATGTGGTCCATACACCTATCAGTACCTGTTTAACTAAGCAGATGGACAGGCTACACAGATGAAGTAAAGATTACATGTATATTTATTTCGAAGATATCCTCTCATGTTTAATATTCACAAATAAATAATAGACAGAGTTCGTGTAGAAAAAGTGGTCACATGAACATTAAGGACTGAGAAGAATTTTACCTCCTACTTTGAAGCCGTAGTTAGAATGATTGTGTGTACAATAATATACAATACATTATTGCTGAAATGTTTTAATTCCAGCATAGATACTGTGTGTCAAAGTTACTTACCTCAAGGTCATTATTCAGAGAATACATTACAAACAGTATTCACGCCATTAAGCACCATGACACCTGTTACACATATGTATATTTTGTCTTAATTTATTAATTTATACTTATTTAGGTCAATAATTATAAATTTCAGTAAAAAGTCATATGATGACGTAAAACTGGTTTTGCTCTTTGACATTTTTAAAGGCAGTCAAGTTGTTTTTTATAATTATATATCATTTTTCTTAAGGCAAAATTATAAATATTGCCTTACTCTACACATAATTGTGTTTCAGTAATGTTTATCATGCTTATCTTACTATTCCGTAGTATACCAATTTGTGGATGTTATTCCCCCAACAAAACAAACACAGTGCAACCTCTCCAGAGCGGTCCTCTTTTGAGCAACAACCCTCCTTCAACAACAACATGATTTTTCCCGCTGTACGATTTAACTATTAATTTAACATCTCTAGAACAACAGCATAATTTTGCCTGTACTAAAGGCTGTTAATTTCAATTTTTTTCGGATAGCTAGATTGGTTTTTAAACCTAGATGTTACGTTAAACATAGACGCGATTTGGTATGGCCTTATTCAACGTCGTCAATTTTATCTGTGTAAGTGATAGATATGCCGTTTCCTTATCTTTTTTTCCTTATATTTTATCTGAGCCAAGTTTTAAGGCTTTTTTTGTATTGTATTTTACTTCAATGTAGTGTTTGTTCCATTCTTGTTTTAGTTGTATATGTGATTATTTAACAATGTAGTAATATATAGTCTATTATAATTCAAAGCTTGAATATGTATATAATAATTTTGTTTGGATCCGACGTGTGTAAAACACAATCAGTCATTTTTTTATATGTTTTTTATTAACATATGAGACAGATATAAAAAAAACACTCATGTTATAATTACATGATTCAACAGTACTCTACCCTCCCCTTCCCCCCCCCCCCTTCCACATTTACGTAACCTAATGGAATAAATCAAAGTTATGATAAGTTTTATCCAAAATATACTGATATTTGAAGACCCTACATTAGCTTACATAATACTTATTTGTATTTGTCCTTGCTTTTTTGTTTTAAGACGTAAATAAATCAGCCGTCTATATTATGTACATCCTTCTGTGTTTAATTACCACCATCTTATATCATCTACCAACAAAGCTGAGTTAATTCGTCTGTGTAAATTTATTAAATTTATTAAAGAATCTTTTTTCTTGAGAAATACTATACTTAGTAATAATGTATAATAACAATTATGCCCATCTTCGAAAATTCCGTGTTATTTACTTCCTTCATAGGCCCATACTTATTTTCGTCATCATTTATGGTTGTATTAGCGTTTGTATGTTTGTATATGCTTTGACTTTTACACTTTAACTTTTGTAAATACACGTGACATGTTATTTATATATACCTATATGTTAAATGACGATATACCAAAAGTCTAATAAAGTTCTGTTCTGTTCTGCTCTGTCAAATGTAGAGTCCCTGGTTAGGCCATACCAAATCGCGTTTATGTTTAGTGTAACATAGAGGTTTCGAAACCTATCTAGCTATCCGGAAAAAGGCACAAACATGTACCTCAGGAACAAAACAAAACTTCCTTCTTAATTGTCCCAAAATATTAGCTTCTATCAAAAGTTCAAACAGTCACTCAGTTGGAATAAATATGCTTCATTTCTGATATCAAAACAAAAGCACAGTATTTATACATTTTGATGACTGGAAGGCGTATTGATACATGGCAAGTCGTTCCAGCATGTAATGGTTCAAGAAAGGCATTTTAAATGATCTAATATTCAATATTACAAAATAGTTTTTTTTTATTTGACTCAGGTGATCAAACCCTTTCCGTCCGCTAAACATAGATACGATTTGGTATGGCCTAATCATGCAAGCACTGATTTTGGAGTACATCGTCGGGTTTTATGCCGATATTTCATAGTTTGTGATTCGTAGAACACGTCCCCGCTCGAGTTCTTCCTTTTCTGACTTAGGTTGGCTACAGTACGCAAATTGCGCAACAGATTTGTCCTTTCAATTTGTTCCTGGTATACATTTAACAAAAAATGTTTTAAAATGAGCGCATGAATGATAAAATGTATACTTGTATGAATTAGACAAAGAATGAATTTTGGATAAAGTGATTCTCAGAAAATATGTACGTTTTGGCTTAGTTACGAATTCATTTTTTTCTTCAATTTAGCAGGGGAAGATTTTAACCTCGCACCGCTTCCGGTCGAGAATTCGCGGGACGAATGTGAAAAGGGAATAACATTTAGAAACCTTTAACGTTAGTATATAGCCGTCAGCTTAATTATTTCGGCACTCATTTTTATAACAACTTCGTGCAATTTACATAAAAACGTGTTGTAGATGTTTGATTTTGAATTCCTGATCCAAAGAAGAGCACCCCTTACCGGTTGCGTGTTGAATGTACGGAACTTGGAAAAACCAAAACTAGGGCATCTTTGCTTGAACAAATAATTGTATTGGTAGGTTGTCCACTGATTTAAGTCTCTTTTAACTAATATGAAAATACCTTTCTGTTTGTATGATGTAAGTAGTTGCTCAGAGTGTAAATGGATTCAGAACTGTCAACTTGCCTATTATTCGGCTATATCACTTGACCGATTTTTGTGTGATTGAATTACTAGTTAAATAGATTTAGGCTTGGAACTAATATCAGTGATTCTTATAACATTAAATATTTTTAACGAAGCGCCTTTTTAAAATCTTTATTATTCAGATTATTACTGTATAAAACCTTATATGTTTACATTTTTTATAGAAAAATGAAAGCACTAATAGACACAAATCAAACACCAACGGAGGAATTTCCTGGAAGTGTGAAATATTCTGGTTCAGACAGCACAGGTTGTGTGAAATGGAAGACTGGATCACTTGTTGTTGAAAAAAATGAAAATAATGATTGGAAGATTAAAGTGATGTATGGTTGTTCAAAATATACTTGCCTTTCTCTACCTGTAAGTTAAATTTGATAAAATTTAAGATGATGATAAATTCCCAACACTAAATTGTCTGGTTTTGGTTTTAGCTGTTTGTTTTCAATTTGTGATACAAAGAGAATGAAATTTCTAAAAAAAAAATATATAAAAAACATCGAAGTTTGAGTTATTATGCAAATATAAAAAGTGAGTCATTCTTGTATTTATAAAGCACATCTGTGAGTTAGTCAAACTATGCACCTTTGCATATCAACAATCTGTCCTGGACTTGAGACCAGTAATTTTGTATTGGAGTTTTAAATTACCAGCTATCTTAACCTCAGAATGAATACCTTCTTTAGATAAAAATGTGTTTTTGGGTCTCTTGTAAGCTTATTATAAATATTATATGTATCTCTGGATGTTTTATTGAAAATAAAGTTTCTGGTTAATCTAACTACCAGACCAGGCATCTCAAAACTGCTGGAATGCCTGCCTGACATTTGGTCAGGCATAGTTAGAATTTCTGTCTGACCAAATGAAATTTGTCTGACCAAATATATTATAAACAAGTGATAAATGCTGTAAATCGTACCCGTCTGCCGGACATCTGGTCCAGTACTCACCAAAAAGTCACTGGACCTGCTCGAAATTTGCCTGACATGTCCCGACGGTCTGGCAACTTTCGGGAAGCCTGCCAGAATGATGGAAATCTGTGTTTATTTGTTTTCAGTTAACGCCACAAACCATAGTGAAGAAAACATGTAATGACTCAGGTGCTCTTATTGAATTAAGATCTTCTAAGAACAGTTCTTCTGTTGTTACTCTGTTCTATAAATCTGACATCAAGACATACATCAGTAAACTCAGAGATATACTTTGTCAAGCTCAGAGACTAAAACCAGTTGGTAGGTATTGACATTCAAATTTGTTGCATAATATTCATTTATCAGCAATGAAAGTAATTTATTATTTATTTAAACTGACAGGATTATTTGTTAAAAGACAAAAAATTAAGTGGTTGTACTTCATTCATGATCATTTCTAAATTAGATAAAGCTTTGCTTGATGCATCTGATGTAGAAATGTTAAACTGACATATTTTTAGTTATGTGTATTGTATATGTATATATTTTAGGTACGTTAGAAAAGAATGTTGTGGGATTTATTGATAAAGAGAATGTGGCTGGACTGCATACACCAGTTAATTATGGAAAAATTGACTCCCATGACAAAGAAAATGCTTCTAAAAATTCAACAAGGTCAGTAGGTGTTTTTAAGAACCCTAAAATTATTGAATGTTAAAAATCGAGCCTAAATTAATTTGTGTATCTATTTGCTCTACCTGGATGTGCCATTGTAACTTGTTTTAACAATGTATCTTCTAGACTTATGAGTACTCCAAAATCTGCACAATTAATTACTGTCTATGATTACTGTCAAGTCATAAAATTTATTCTATCTTGTTTCCCTTATCTCTTATTCTTCATTTACTCATGCATACTTAATCTTTTTTGCTTGAAAATATTGACACATGTGCTTTTTAAAAATTATCATGTCCACTCTTCAGTCAGTCAGTCTCTTTAGTTATTGTCTTTAGCTGTATGGAGTTGAAGATTAATAAAAAATGTATTGAGATTTTATTTGTAATATTTCAGTGTAAAGTCTCATAAAAAAGATTCTTACGAGGGAAAAGAGAATGCTTTGTAAGTAAGAGATGCATTTATACCCACCTGTTTACCATATGTATTCATATATTTAAGTTTTTAATTTTTTTGATATTGTTAGAGAACTATTTAGTTTCATTTTCTTGCTTTATACAAATAAGATCTGCTTCTTACATGACTTGTCTTTAATAGCATTATATATGTTAATGTCATGTGGCTGTTGAATTTCAGTGATTTTGAAGTCCAATTGGGAAAAAAATGCACTGTGTGATGCCAAAATTGGGAACTTTTAGACTAAGAATTGGGAAAAATTTCTTTATTTTTGATTGGGAAGGGTCTGTTTACCGGACCCAATTAAAGAAGGGAAAATATTGCTGAATTAATTTCTGTATTGTTGATTTTGGCTTAAATATAATCTAAAATTTTAGATCCAGTATGAAGCATTCTGAGCAGTACCTACAAAGAAGTATGGACAAAAATCGACAATGTTTATCAAATGTGACATCATTCTACAGCAAAGCTTCTTTGAACTCATCTTGTATCAGCACTCCAAGTACAAGACTAAATATGTAAGTATTTCTCACCATGATGGAGCATATTCCTTGGTTTTTAAATATTTTACTTTTCTTTATTTTACACAATAAAACAATAAAATTATGTCTATGTTTTTTCCATCGTGTTTCATCAATGTTCTTCATCAATAATTATTACAAATACCATATATTCCCTCATAAATGCCCCCGTGGTGTTACATTTTTTAAAGAGGGGGTGTTTATTAGGGGAGGGGTGTTTATGAGGGAATATAAGGTATTGTGATTTTTTGTACAGTGTAATAAAGCTGCTTATATTTGATATAGCAGCTATTGTTTTATAATCATTAACTTTCCTAAGAAAGTTCCCATTTTGCATAGCAAAGTAACAAAAAATATCCTCTTTGACAGACAGCTCGGAGTCCATTCTCAATACATTAAGTAGGGGCCGAATGTTTCTATTTATTTTATGTTTATTTACAGCAGCAGTAAAAGGTTGCCTGGATTGATGCCAGACCCCACTCCTATAAAACGAGCCCGTCTGTCTGACAGTGTACCATACACTATGAAAGGGAAACCAGTCAAAACAACAGAAGTTAATCCAACACAAACATTACAAGGGTATTTATCTTAGGCTGTGTCAATGTCCACGTTGTTAAAACACATGAGTGAAAGTTTTCTGGCACATGCCAAAATTTTCAAATTGACCGTGTTTTTATTGACCAGCATCTCACATCTTGTCTTTTAATTTTTTACAGATAATTATAATCATACAATAATGATATTATTGACGGATGATTGTGACAGCATAATCAAGTAAATATGTATTTAAACATTTATCATCTCTATCTTTTCAAGCACAATACTTCGCGAATAGAATTGGGATTTTAGCTCGGAGACTGTTCTCAAGTTTTATAACCTTGGGACCAGTTGTTAAAAATTTTCAGCTTTCACACATGTAAACATGAATTTAAAGACTTGGAATAATTATTATATTGTGTTTAATCTTTTTTTACAGATTTTCTAATCTTGGGAATACATGCTACATGAATGCTATACTACAGTGTCTGTTTGGTTTAGAAACACTGGCTGCAGATTTAACAGGGAACAAAAAAATGTTGAAATCTTTTCAACAACATTCTCTCTTTCAGTAAGTATGATATAAATCAGTATATAAATATCTTCTTTGGTTTGATTTAAGGTAATTTTATTAAATTAAATTAATTTACACAATATATTTTGCTTCCTTTTTTTATTGCTGATGCTTAGGATAATAATACAGTGTCAGGGATTTCCCTGACGCAGGTTTCTTGCATCCCTGACGTGATATTCAGCTGAGGGGCTCGCATTGAGAGTGACTACCGTGTCCTCGGGACCCCTTCCGACTTGGAATTTGCCCTTCGCATTTTCTTTGTGGAACCCCCAAACATCCCAAGGGACCCCAAACATGTTTGAGATGGGAGTCCCAGAGAGGGTGAAAAATCTTAAGGAAAACCCTGAGTGTATTCCCTGGTAACTGAACTTAGACAAGTCGAAAATAGCTTCTGACATGGCAGGATTATGCCTGACAGGATATGTGTACATTCATAGACAAGTTCCTGAAAATCTGATGAACAAAATTTCCATGACTTTATTGAAGTTATTTATTTTGGTTAATGAAATATTATCCCTGATGTTCATTAAATTGCTTGTTTGGAGCAGTTTTATATTTAATTTATTTGTATTTTGTTGATTTTAATTTTGCCAATGATCCCTAACGTAAGAAATGAAGGAATTTGGATAACCCTTTATCATGGCATTTTAAAGAATACTTGGACATTTACCTTAACATTAAAACATAATCTCGTGTGTATATTTCTATATTGTAGCGCTCTAGTCAAGTTGTTGCATGTAAAACGCCAAACGAATGCTACAGATATCTCAAAAAGAGAAGCATTACGTCGTGTAAAATGTGCAATATCCAACACTGCCAAGAGATTCTCAGGTTCTGGTCAACATGTAAGTTTTCTTCTCTTGGAAACACTCATGTCTCGCAAAGATTGTTATCTAGTAGCAAAAACAATGTATTTAAGATCATTAGCAATTTTCCTGTATCTTATGACTTAATAATATTAAACCATCATTATTTAGACTTCATGTCTGAGTACAGCTGTGATTTAATTGAACATCAATTAAAATTCAATGGTTTTCCTTGTATGCCAGGATGCCCATGAGTTTCTGGGCCAAGTTTTAGACCAACTGAAAGAAGAAGTGATAAAAGTCTCCAAGGCCACACCCACACCAAACAAGGACAACGAATCTGGACTTGAGTCATCTGCAAGCCCTGGACACAATCCAATCACTGTCAATTTTGAGTTTGAAGTCTTACATACCTTAACTTGTGTTCAGTAAGTAGGTCTATTGTCATGTTATTTATGTGAGCAGGTGTGTAATTTTTTCGGCAGTTTTTTGTGAGCTGTAGAATGAATAAACATATCTGAACGGTTTGAACGTGGTTGGATTCAACACCGTGTCTCATATTCAGGTTGTAATTTTTGCTGATCCTCGGTTGGATAATTAGTAGGGTCTTGTTTTAACCAAATATTTCCTTTTCTGATACAAGTAACTTGTGCTTAAATTCTATAAAGAAACGTTGCGTTAGTAAATTACTAATTGCGATTTTGAAGTCCTGAAATCACGCTATGCTTCAAACAGTTTGTTATGTTTAATTCTAAAGGAAAAGTTAGGTTCTGGTAGATAGCCAAGGAATACAGGTTGCATCAGACTGACTGAAGACTATTTCAATGTTCATAATAAGTGTTGAAAAACAACATGAAGGCCTCTGCCTGCATTTGGTATTTTTTGCCATTGTTGATTTATGACCATGTATGATGTAAATAATTGTTTACATAATGTTGTATTGACATACATTGTAGATGTAAAGATGAAGTCACCAAAACAGAACAATTCCATGACATATCTTTGGATGTACCAAAACAGAAGTAAGTCTGTTGTATAATCCAGGCATCATGGCCATGCATCTTTATGGACTTTAGGTTTTTTTCTCAGAATTTTTTGGGAACTTGACCCGACCCCCCAGAATTAGAAATTTTCGTGACATTTTGGACAAATTGGGAAAAAATCACATTGTATAAAATAATATAAAATAATCAAATCAAACTAAAAAAATAACAAATATTATGTTTATATTGTTTTTAGATATTGATAACTTTGTTATTTGAATGATTTAGACATTCAATAAACATTTGAACTGCTGTAAAAAAATTTTTTCATTCTTTTCTTCTCATTTGAATTTGGGAATTTTTGCCTGGCAATTGGGGAAAAAAGCATGCTTTTTGCCATTGGGAACACGACCGAATATTGGTCGTCAAAACGGCCCAAATAAAACCTTGTTAGTCTGCCAGGTTTGCAGGTTTGGATGGTTCATACAAAACTAGGTGGTTCAAGACCTTTGCTATTTGAAGAACATAAAATATTGGCTGATGATTTTAAAACATTGTTTACCTTTTATCTTAAATTCCCCAATGTCAGGGACTTTGCTAGTTTCTTACTGAATGCTGGGTAAACATGTTAATATCTGATAGTCACGCTGGATATATATAAAATGTGACAATTATTTCTCATGCATTTTGCACAATGAACGGAACAAAAGTGATTTGTCTATTGAGTTCATGAATAAATTTCAGCACTTTGTTAGTACTGGTAACATGAAACCATCATTAAAGACATTTATGTTTCATTGAATGCTATATGATTGTGAGGTTTTTTTTATTGTTTCAGAGATCTGGTAACACCAAGATCCTTACAGGATGCTCTTAGTTTGTTTTTTAAGAATGAGGAGATCGATTATACCTGTGTAAAATG
Organism: Lutraria rhynchaena; assembly: GCA_008271625.1. Lineage (NCBI taxonomy): Eukaryota > Metazoa > Mollusca > Bivalvia > Venerida > Mactridae > Lutraria > Lutraria rhynchaena. The sequence continues at coordinate 1,422,503 of VIBL01000089.1, read as the reverse complement.
TGGTCACAGTAAATCTAATGTCACTCATAAGATTTCTCGTTTACCAAGGTATGTCTTTAAATTATTTTAGATGATTCCTTTTTTTTAGGTTGGCAACAAATATTTTTAGGTTTTTTATTTCTCTGATTTGTTAGGAATTCTCCATATCATCCAAAATCTTTTGAATAATTCCTGTATTTGGTAGAAATTTTTTAGTTTTTGCAAGAATTCATGTATATTGTGAAGTATCGTTTTTTTTTTACTTCAAAACATTTTGTCTGTATCTTAAACTATCTTAAATCATGATTGTTTTGGCTGACAAATTTATTTATATCTTCGCTCAATGAATGTTACTTACAAGAGAATAATTGAGTATCAATGAAATAAACCATTAAAATGACTCTTTAATTCTGTAAGTGACTCTGTAGGATTATTTTCATATCATTGTTATGATTCTACAATCTAACCATTGCAGCGTCCCTTAAAGGCTGTGTTTTGACATTGACTATTTTAAATGTGACCCTTATTATTTTATAGTCACTACTATGCTGTTACAGGGTACTTATTTTACACCTAAAACGATACAGTTACAACCAGCTACACTCCAAGAATACAAAGATGGGTCAGAAGGTGAAAGTGCCTTTTTATTTAACTTTACAAAATCACTGTGAGGAGGAAACTGTTCCACCATATCCACCCTTACCTTCAGATGCTGTAGTCTGGTTAGTACTGTTATACCTTGTTCTGTGTCGTAGACCTTACTGAAAAATTTGGTAATATGTTCATATAGTGATATTAATTATCTTCAGTTAGCATGGAATGCTCCCCTTTACACTACAACTGATTTTTTTCCAAATCACCGCAAGGCTTGACAAATTTTTTCCATGCTAGTTGTCTTTCAGGACCAGCTAAGAATTTTAGTTAGTTCTACAGAAATTTCAACTCGTCCCAAGTCAATTTCTACTCGTAATTTTGAGCGGAGGAGTGGATTTGTCGTGTCCTGTACTGGATACAATGATGTGATTTTTCATCCTTTTTAATGATATCATTTTTTCAGACCTTTCAGATTTTAAACCATAATGTTCATATACAGTCTTATGATTTTTTTTTTGCTAGATGGGTGGGGGTATCAAATAAGATTTCGTGAAAAAAAACTCATTTACAATAAAATGTGTGTGAGAATTCTGTATAGTTTTGTTGAACATATAATTTGTCAGTTTGTAGATGACAATTCTTTGTATATTCAGTGATCAGAAGTTCTGTCCACTTGGTATGGAGGAACCCAGGGACGAAGATACACCAAGCAGGAGAAAACTGGATTATTCAGGGTGTGAAAAAAGATTTTGTTTGTTTTATTTAAATAATACAGCAACAAATATTTAAAAAATCTTCTTTTAAATTATAAGAAAAGGTAGTGGTATACTTAACAGAATGGTCTCAAATACTTCTTGATAATTTTGTTTTTGATATTTTTTTAGTTTGAAAGATATATTACCTCACTAGAGCTCACCTGTATTAACCAATACGATTCTAACACTAGGGTTATAAAGCATAATACTAGATAATTCATTTTCATCACAATTAAACTTTAGTCTTGAATGAGGATGTTGTTGTTAATTTATGTGTCTTAATTCACTGCAAAAAAGCATGTAGTAAAATTTTAATCCATTTTTTATCATACTGTCTTTGATTTATAGATTAACTGACAATAAAAAACAAACTGAAGAATCTTTGACAGACAAAGCTAATGATACTAGAGATCAGTTCAGTGAGCCGAAACAAAAGGTAAGTCTATAAATCAAGGTTAATCTTACTTCTGTGTCTTGTCATGCGTAAAGGTTTGCATCCAGGAACTTCAGAAATAGTTGTTTTTCAGTTTCAACAGCGGTTCAAAAGTTTACATTTCTCCTCTAGGCAAGATTATTTTTATGCACGCTGAAGGTGAACACCTAGATTTAGCAAGATCTGTGTTCTGGGGTCCATTTCTTAGATATATCTTAATTACCTTCCTTTGATTGTATTTTTTTTCATTGGGTTTTCAACAATTTTTCAGTTATATATGGCAACCAGTTCACCTAACCAGTTTTCCTAGACTGTATTCTAACCAGTACTAACCCTTCAACAAGGAGCTGGTAACTTCTCCACTTATGGAGGAAAGTCAACATTTTTGTTTAATTTTCATTGAAGGGTATGGCCTGCTGCGACCAGAATTTGAACCCTGACCACCAGGTTACAAGTCCAGTGCACTAACCACTGGACTTTGTTGCTCTGTAATTTTTTAACTCAAACTTCTTGCTAGCTATTAATTGTATGGAAAAAGGTCTAATACTATTGATTGATGTTGGGATTTCTTGGGATTTGATAAAAGTGCATGACCACAATGAAGACCAATGGCTTGCTAGATATTTAGGTTTTAGAATTGCAGTCTTAAACTCTTTGCTACAAAATCTGTCTGAAATGGTGTGAGAATTTTACAGATATCGTGCTGAAAAGATCTTCCATTATGTGAAAATTCCCATCTTTTATATTTTGTTGAATCTATCACAGGGTGATGAGGTGGACTCGGCTATACCATTAGATTATGAAGACGATCCTGACCTGACTAGAGCGATACAGATGAGTCTCGCAGATCAAGAAGAGAAAGACAAGGTGAGTTTATTCTTGTGACACATTGTGTCTGATTATTGTGGTTTTATAACTGTTCTCTGAGGCTCATTTCATAAACATAGCTGAGATAGAAGTTTTCAAACTTAACTGGCGTGCTGACAGTATAAACAGTATATATTTTTAAGCTTTTACAACTTGATGATGGTATACAAGATCTGTTTATTCTCTAATTCTCCATTTGGAATAAAAGCTAAAATATTGTTGAGACAAATTTTTGAGCATCAGTGTCACTTGTTACCATAACAACAAATTATAGAAATGGCGGAATATGAGGGCTGTTTTACTGTTGTTGTTTTTTTTTTTGTAGTTGCTTCATGACTATGGGGATGGAAATGACTCCAACATTGAGAGAGTACTGGAATACAGTAGAACTGAACAAACCACAGGTAAAGTCTACGTAATTATATTTAGAGTAAATCTTGTTGTCAGGTGTCTCTGTGGTCAAGTGGTTATAGTCTCTGACTTGTAATCTTTAGACCCTCATCAATGTGAGTTCAAATCCTACCCTGGACCAGACAAATTAAGATACTTTCATTGTGTAACCAAATAATTCTAGTCTATACACTTCTATTTATCTTTTGTTTTCTGGGTAATTTTATTGTTTTAATCTGTCTTTCCCAAATGTGAATCTAATTTAAAATGTGGAAAATATTTACACGTTTAGGTAATATTTTTAGATACACCCGGACCAAAAAAACTTCAGGAAATGACTGAGGAAGAGATGATACAGTTAGCCATAGAACAAAGTCTCCAAGACACTGAACCTTATCACTATGACAACACCGCACAAACTGATGATGTAATAAACAATGATGATCATATGTACTCAAGGAATTGCAATGAGTTTGTTAGTGATAGTGTTGACAGTCAGGAGAGTTATGATATTGGTCCAGATGATGTGAACTCGAAGATGTCGTCACATTCTAAGGAGACTTGTGGAAAGAGGCGTCATAATTCTGACAGTGTGATTGTGGTCCCTAATGATAAATTTGAGAAGGCTGTGTCTGAATTCTTCCATACGTTTTCCACATCAGACAATAAAGACAATAAATGTGATCTGGACCATGTGTTGAATGGAAACAGTGAATCATGTGATAACGTTGAAAGTGATTCTAGTGAAAAAATAAGAAAAGGCCATTTGACCTTGGAAAATGATGCTGATAGTGTCAATTCTGAGGTTGACCTTACATGTGATGAAATATTACCTGATGACTTTGAGTTAAAGAAGAATGGAATAGATCTAGAACAGGATAAAACTGGTGATGAAAATGAAGAATTACCTGATATTAAGTCTGAAGATGTTGATAATGAAAAATCTGATAAAAGTGGTCATGTCGAAGAGATATTAGATGAAGACTACAATGAAAGGTTTAAAATGGAAGATGAAGATGGTACAATTTATGATTTATTTTATTTTTTTTCATTTTTTATGTTTTTATTTGTATGAATGGTTGTTCAGTAAATTCAGATCTTGTTAAAATCAAAGAAGATCGATCATACCAGTTGTCATTTTAAGAATAGATAAACAGTATTAAATTGCTTTCATTTTGGTTAAGCATTCAATTAGCTAATATTAAAAGTGATGATTGGAGTTTTTTAAATGAAGCTAGCTTCTATTTTGTGAATTTTTTGACAGATATATTTCTTTTCACACAAAATATTGGAATTACTTTATTCAGTGGGAGTAAAAGATAGTTCGCACTTTGGATGCAGCTTCATTTTGGCAAAAACATCATCTTGACCTGCTGTATATTTTTGTTATTTCTTAGATTCTTGGCTATCAAATGTTGAAGACAAGGAGAATAAAATCCCTAGTAACCTCACAGAACACCCTAAGTTATCTGATCCTTCTGATTTCACCATGGATACAATAGAACAAACCCATGCTGATGAAGTGGATGGTTTTGTGGATGAGAATCTTGATGTCCCTGAAATTAAAAATGAGGTGACATATTTTTTACCTAACGACTGTGACCCAGTCCTACTAATGTATCAGGCCTGATGTTAAAACACTTGAGAGCAGTGTCAGAGCTTTAATCTCAATTATTTCTCAATGTTATTGGTTTAAAAAATATTTTTGTTTGATGTCTAAATACCTATTCGGATCAGTTGTACTTCAATCTTACTGACATGATACTTTTAACATCACCTTTGTGATGTAATTATTTTGAAGTTAGAAAAATTGTATAACAAACTATGATATTTGCATCCCAGGAAACGAGTCTACTAGATTGATATATATGTTACAAGAACTTGACATTTGATGCCTATGTTTTTAATATGCTGACATTGTGCTTTTTATCTTACACTACAGAAAGGTGAACTACCATATTCATACAGACTTGTCAGTGTTGTAAATCATGTGGGAATGACATCAGTAGCAGGTATTTATATATTTAAAGAAATATATATGCAGATTTTTACAAAACAGTTACAGAATGTGCACTAAATTGTGACCTTAAGGAAATGTACATAACATGGAGGTTATTTTTGTAATATAAATAGAGGCACGATGTAAGCGTATTCTCCTCAATGCTTGTTAAACAATTGTTGATGTATCACAATTGCTTGTAGAACTACCAGTATTTGTACTTATCCAGTCATTTTGTTTTTTGAATGCTTTCTTGTCGTATTCTGTGTGGTAACAGAAAATTTCCAACATTTTGGTGATTGACCAATCTCACACCTTCACATTCTGTGTTGTCATACTTCAGGACATTATATCAGTGACGTGTATGATATGAAGAAGAAGGCGTGGTACAGTTATGACGATACTCATGTTACAAAAATCACAGAATCTGATGTTCAGACAAAACGAGAGAAAAGTGGATATATATTCTTTTATATGGAAAAGTCAGTTCAAAATGTTTTAGTTTTTTAAATTTCCTCTGTCTGCTAAACAAGTTTAGGAATGAATTAGTGATATAAACTAGTCCCATGTACTGTTTTCCATTTGTTTTCTTAATTACGATAGTGATTGGGGATTTTCAGATGCGACTTTAATGTAGAATTACAGTTGCTTTGTGATTTTACAAAATGTAATTTTATAATTGTCAGTTAAATGTGAATATGTTCATCCTTCCCTTTTGTATTCCTTCTCATTCAAAAAAAATATGCAATTTGACGACCATTAAATTTTTGAGAAAACGCAATTATTCGGATGATTGCTTTAGTTCTGTAATTAATTGAAGAATCAATTGGTTGTTGTAAGGGTTCCAAATATGATCATTGTGTTTAGTCCAAAGTCCAGCTTAAGTGTGCATACACATACTAAATAGTTACATCTTGTTTTGTTTCTGTTTCAGGGAAATATATGAGGACTTAGCATTAGATATCGCCGTTAATAAAACAGCATGTAAGACTTGATAGAAAAATGTCTGACCCGTATCAATCAAACAGGATTCAAAATGGAGAGAAAAGGTGCGGCCGATGTCATAAATGGATTGTGACGGCAACACCACTTTGTCATCCTGCACTCTCTGTGTCACAGTCATATATTTATAAATGTGAATATTTGATACAAACTGTATGAGGATTTATGAAGTTAAACAATATAGTGGAAATCACGAGTTTTGGAAAACTGGCCTTGAACACATTAGAATTTTTAGCTTAAACATATTCATTAACCAATTTTTGTTCTAACCCACTAGCCCGAAGCCAAGGACCTGTATATTTCTAATCAGGCTTGTGAATTTTCTCAAATTGTGTATTTGGGTAGGTGGTAAACTGTTTATTTTCAATAACCCACTTTTAGTTTGGGCCAATGCTTTACAAAAATTTGTTGAAGCTGATAACATGCTTTTTGTGTTCTGACATAAATGCCCAGCACCCATTCAGGATATATTTAGCTGTAAAACTTGTAGTTTAGGTATATATTACATTGTAGTCAGTCAGAATTTTGTTACAAAGTAGCCTGTAGTCAAAGAAAGTTTAGTGTAAATTAAGCAGGTCTATATTTACTGTTGAAATTACACTTTCTTCCAAATTCAGTCAGTTAAAGCGACCATAGAACCTGAGTGTTTATTCCAAGTAATTTACATCTAACTTAACATTGTTACAGCTGGAAAAGTTACCGAATGACCCTGTGTCATTATTCCATTGTGAAAAAATGTGAAAATAATCAATTGTTATTGTTCTTATTCTTAGTTAGTTGTTTAATGAAGCTAATGAATTAAGTGTTGCTTGTTTTTGAGAAGTGTCATAATATTGAGTTTTTTATTTTATGATCTTATGTGCTTCGTTAGACAGAATTGTGACTGTAGTCCAGTGGTTAGTGCACTGGACTTGTAACTCGGCGGTCCAGGTTCAAATCATGGTCATGGCAGGTCATATCCTTCAATGAAAATATGACAAAAATGTTGATTTTCCTCCATATGTGGAGAAGTTGCCCGCTCCTTGTGGAAGGGTAAGTTAGTACTGGTTAGTATACAGTCCAGGAAGAACCAGCTGCCATGTATAACTGAAATATTGTTGAAAAACGGCATTACACACAGTGAAAAAAAATAGAATAGTATAATAGTACTCCTTAAATAGGGCATTATCTGATAGTTCTAGTGTCAGGGATTCAAATCTCTTAAGAATGCATAGTATGGTGTTACATTTACTGTTTTTACTGTACATATTATCTAGCTGATTGCTACTTGTTGACATTATAAACTGCTCCAAGATACATATGCCCATCACCAGATGTTGTTTGGCATCTAGTCAGGTCTAATGACTTCCAGCATTATAATTTATACAACTTCAACCAGTATCAATGGTTAAAAATCATTACATAGCATGAAGTTAGGATGCATCATTTTTTATGGCAAAGAAATGAAGTGTTTGGCTTAGGAATTGTTAATTTTTGAATAGCTGAGAATAATCTAGGCCAGATAACCAGGTAATGTTTGTCTGTGTGTGAATTTACTGTCTTACTGTGAAATATAATTATTCTAGTTGAAACTTCTAACACTCTCTGGTATATACAGTGCAACCTCTCCAAGGCAACACCCTTTAGGAGAAGCCAAATTATGTTGTTGTTGAGAGGTTATTGCTCTAGAGAAGTTAAATTAATAGTTAAATTGTACAATGGAAAAAAATCATGCTGTTATTGAAGGGAGGTTGTTGCTCAAGAGAGGGCCATTCTTGAGAGGTTGCTCTGTATTATTAAATAACTTGGGCATGAGAAAATTAATTGTCATGTCTTTAATTGTGAAAATTACAATATTTGCATGAAAAATTATGATAAACAATATCGCGTCTGTTTATTTATGTCTATGTATCATCTTCAATATTTTTATTTGAAGTAATCGCAATCATATAAAACAACATTATCATGTTTATATTATTGTTGAAAGTTCTTGTTTTAAATATTATTAAGCAGTATTTGTAACTGACAATGAAAAAAGAAAAATATAGTATCATTATTCCAGCAGGACAAATTTTAGTAATTTTCACACTAAGATTGATGTGCAAATTTACGACCCCATATTATCTTGTGATATATGATATGTTGTTTTAATTAAATTGAAAAAAAATGAACAAATTTATGACGAGGATATATTAGCTAGTATCCGTCTGATTTACTTTATTGCGCAATATTTTGAGAAAAATTGTTTAATTATTGTACATATGCAAATTAACACTCCTATTTTTTTGTTATAGCTTCACTTGTTTTACTTGCACTAATTGTAAAAATAACAAAAGTACTTGATTTACGTAGACCCCCTTGTAAAAAATGTCTGTACATTATATTAGTTTTATCACGGTTTACTGTTTTACTGACATACAAACTTGTTACACATGGCCATCCTTAAAAAATTGTTAGTTTGCAGTCAAGTTTGGGTCACATAACAGCAAACCAACATTTTTTTAAAGATGGCTGAAGTTAAAGAATTACAGAAATATATTTGTTGAGAAGAAATTTTTTTCTTGTGTTCTATTATTGAATGAAGTTGTTAGGATTGTGTTGTCTCTGTGTATGTTTGTATATGAAGTATATTGTTAATCTGTTATGTACATTTTTGTTTTACACCAACTTCTCAAGATAGATGAATAAATGAATTAATAATTGACAGAATTTTCTTTTTCTTTTAATTAATTGTAAAGTTTTCAATATTGACAATATCTCAGTTGAAGGATGACACATTACATCAAAACTTCATACATATTCATATAACTCACAATCCTATTGTAGGTGTTGAGTCATTTTTAGTATCACATACACGCTTCAAAAAGAAATGGTGATTGAATCACATATCAATGTTGTAGTACTATATATACTACAAACATTGATCAGCTGATACAACTTATGTTTCTGGGTGCCTGGCAGTATTCATATGTTTTACCACTTGTAAATATATGTAGGCATATCTTAAACAATTATTGTTCAATTTAATCAGATAATTAACACAGTGAGCTTCTGGGGATACTGATATCATCTAATACAGTGTATGAATATATGGTGGAGAGGACTGAAAGTGTTAGTGCAAAAGGATACCTATCTCTAGCCCTTTGTGCACTCACCCATTCAATTTTTTATGTGGTGTTTCATACGTAAAATGAAGTCAGGAATTCTCTGGCCCTAAATACAAATAAACTTGTTTGAATAAGGTGTAAGGAAGATTGGTAACTAGATATATTGATGCTTTGTGTCATTGGATAGAGATATAATGTACCAAACGGTGTTAATGTTGTTATGTATCACATGAACGCTTCTCGGAATAACTGCTGGCTTAATGAAGCACGTTAGTGCTGGTAGCATAACGTATAGTGCATAATTTAGTGCACTTTGACCCAAATCGAAACCGGAAGTTCATTTGCGCAATGTGTACACCCAGTTCACAGGCTACTCACATTAATTTGTGTAACGTCGCACATTGAATGATGGGTGAGGAACTACTTTGACCCAATGTTTATACCAAGTCACATGGTCATAATAATGAAATGTCATAATCAACTATACACACAATTAATGCTGAAATTGTATCTGGTCAATCATGACACTGTTTAACGGCTTGATAACCAACACTACACATTGTGTTTACGAGTGCTAGGTTACCTTCCTTCTGCAGAGCTGAAAGATCGGACCCTAACTGAATATCGTGGTACATCTTACTGAATATCATGGTAAGAATTTCTATAAAATCTTTACTTAGCAATAGTTTTATGCAATAGTTTTATGCTCTCAATTTGTTCATGAGTTTGTTTAAACGTTGGTGAAATCTGATAGATGCAGCTGTATTTTCAATTAATGCTAAGTTATCAAATGCCACTGAGAAATGAAAGTAAAGTAACTGTCTATGAAGACGTCATGCAAATCAATGTCCATTTAACATTTATAGGCTTTGACGTAAATAATAAAATGTACAAATAACCACATATATTGCTAAATATAAACTTTGTTGTATTTTTATCAGTCGATCTTTGTTTGGTTTCACAATGAAATTAAATCAAGCGGCACCCTCCTCCGACTTTTCAGCCCACCCTAAACTGATACCCGTTGACTCTGGTGCACTGCAATATGGAACGGAGACCAGTTTAAGCCCCCCCCCGCGTATGAATAAAAATCCAAAATTGGATAGTGATGCGTCTAGGGATGGAGGTTAGTAATGTCTCAATGACGCAACTGCTATTTATAGAATGCATTTTGCGTTCTGCCAGTTATTTTATAAGTTTATCGGTTTTTTTTGATATTTGGGGTTTGTTATACTTATAAATATTTTCTAATAAGTCGAAATCAATATTTTTAGTTGACACGTTTTTTTCCCTTTTAAAACACTTTATCGAAGTTTGCTGACTGGAGCAGTCTATTTTGATCATAGGTAATTCGGGTTGTCGCAATCATGAAAACATTTATGGCTAATACAGTATTTAAGACTTCTTGTAATTTAAAACGTCTTTACTGCATGTAGAGTTTCATTTGTCCAATAATTGTTGAAAGGGTCGAAATTGGATTGGTAATTTTGTGTTGACCGAATCTTGAAACACCTAAACTGCTCTTGGACTGTTCCTTAAACGGGGCTATAAATATGGGAGTCTGAGAGGGATGTAGAGACACAGTCTGGCTCTCACGAAGATATGAGGTACAAAAAGGTGGCCAGTAAATATGCGTTTTATCGCAGAATAGTAATGAGTTTTCTTAACCTTCTATTTGCGACTATTATAGCCAGAAACTTAGAAAAGCAGTAGGGACCGAAAGGATGGTTCAGACTCCCGTGCATGGAACACGCTTCTCAAACTTCGTTTGTTATGCTTCGTGAAACCACAAAGAAAGGCTGCTTAGCATTGTTCTACGAGTTTATATAATGTTATTGTATGTGTTGGGTTAAATATAGGTTTTATTAAGAAAGGGTACTTTGAACAGCTCAACCTATTTTTTGTTTCGGATTAACTAAAGTTAGTTTAAGGAAATATTGTAGGTTGGATATTCACCCGTGTAATTTATAGATGCAAAAACGGTACTCTGAGCGTAGCAATCATTTGGAACCGGGTGTACTGCTGATGAATTCAAGGGAGGTAACAACCTGAGTCTTAATGTTTCAGACCAGAATGATCTCCCCTCCCATATTTGAGACACTATGATCAGAGGCTTGCAAAACGATTCTTTATTTTCTAACCATAAGACATGCATATGATAGCAACAGATTATTTAAATGATCCAGCATTTATTGAGAAAATTCAATCCCGTAGTTCACGGGTGCCCGTTATTCACAGGTGACCATCAATCAGGCATGATTATTGCCATAATGATACAAAAATATTCATTAACACATATTTAGATAAAACATTCGATTCTTACTTGAGGAACAAATCATCATTTTAAGTAGACTCTAATTGCCTGGAATTCGCTCGCCTAAAGAAACGAATCATCACATTTGGTAAACTCTCATTGGCTGGAGTTTTTATGCATGCACAGTACACTTCAGTAGACTAGAACTCACCTGCATTATATTCAAGGTGCATGAAAAAAGAAAAAAAATGGAAAACATCGTTTAGAATAAGTATATGCATATAAGACAAATATTCAGCTTACGTGAAAGTGTGACGTTGAAAGTGTGTGTATTGTAATAAGTGTAACCACTCTACCATTAGAAAATGTGCATTTTTTTTTTCTTTTTTTTTGGAGTTTTTGTTTTTGATTTCCTTTTTTTACGAAGTTCTTTAACTGTTGGTCCTATGAGAATATCAAATAGACAAAATATAATATCAAATCATATGATGTATGTAATTACAGATTTTTTCAGACCAGCTTTCAGTAACTCCCTTATAATTCAACTTGATAATAAACCTCCTCATTATTATGACCGATTTTTCGCGGTGGTTTCGAGGTTGTACTGTATTTGTTTTTTCATCGCTTTTGTTGACCTTGACTTTTTCTTTGAGAGAAGTAGGTCAAAACTTGATATAATAGAAAACTGGACTTTTTATTGAACCGATTGAATTATAGTTTGTATGGGAAGAATTAACACTGATGTAAGTTAATCTTACATATTCAATATCATGTATCTGAAGTATTCCATGACCTGAATCAAACAAAACATTATCTACCCTCAAGTATACTTAACAACGTTAAAAACGCAAGTTTGATATCACATGAGAATTCCAGTTAGTTTACTTTGATTATTTTAAATTATTTTAAAGAAGGACACAAACAAATTACTATTTTATCATGTTCCCATAAATTCCTTGACAAATCACTCCTATTCTGATAAATGTTCTCATCCAATGCCATTTTTCAACAAGGAGGTGTAGAATATCAAATTAGGGAGTTCAAGTCAGACAAAAAATGCAATGCCTTTAAAATCTTGCGCTTTTAAATCTGTTAAGTATAGTTTTGGGTTATTTTAAGTTTACATTTCAAATAAATTCTAAATTGAAATGTTATGAAGCCAACCGCTAAGTGCTATCCGTAATATGTGAAGAAGCTCACTGATATATGATATTTAATAAGGGTCAATTAGACGATCAATCAATGACATTACAGAACTATCGTGTATTAATAAAGTTGATATCAGGGACATCAATCATACTTGATTAAGAGAGGTCTGTACGTGTCGTCTGACTCAAGATGAACTAGCTCAGAAACTTCTGAAAATCATGATATTATTTATTTGCTTTGCAATCAGTGGTATACCACTACATCCTGGAATTATGTTCTAGGACATTCCACTTTGCGGTTAAATAATACTAAGAATATTTGAATCGATCAAGTTGTCTCTTTCACTTCATTGCAAATACAGCAGAACACGGTTATAGTGAGTGCCAGGGGACCTGAATAATGACTTCTCCCTCTCTATGTTTCACAATATCCATAGCTGTAAAAAATAAAACAAGGCGTGTTTGGGGGAATTAAATTCATCACTATATTCGATTCTTCACTGTACATGTATATGCGACTGAGTTCACTATAACCGTGTTTTACTGTACTCAGTTTCATAATTTTGATTCAAGGTGTAATGTATGCAAATGTTCTAGTAATAAATATCTTCTTTAAATGCACGATATACGATTTACACGCAAAATCACCTTAACTGGATTAAACATGATTTGTAAATTACTCGAACAGTCCTTCTGACAGAAGTGGAATGTTATCATACATTAAAGCTTGTTTACAATCAGTTAACATCAATAACAACTTAAATAAAATACGCCAGTGATTTAGTCTGATTTATTTTATAAAAAAAAACGATTTATTAAACATATTAACTAATTAGTGTTTTAAATTTCTTTAAATACAACTGAGCCAGCTTATTACATTGTTAATTGTCCATTGCTGACATTATACATGCTGGAGCTATCTTTAATGCGTGGCAAAATGTAATGTTCATCGACCGCTAGTCTGTCAGTTGATGGTTGATTTCGCTCTTTTTATTTTTTTCAAAATTTTATGCATACCGATGCCAAATATTTTTTACGTGTACAGAAATTAAAAAGTTGTATTGTATGGACCAGAATTGAATTGGCGACCCTTATCAGTTGTGTTTTCGTTTTTTAATTTCTGTTTCAATATTATCAGAAATTTAGCTAAAAATTGTGACATGCTGGTGGTATGTTGTTACGATGTTCAACACAGTTATCTTTCATAATCCTGTTTGGTTAATGATGTTGTCACTACGATGAATTTCTTGGATGTTATCTGTTTAATTAAAATTGAGAAATTAGAACTGACGGACACACTTACGAACGAACCAATAAACAGACAAACAGCGATTTTAATAAATAATCAAATTAACACTAAATTAACTTAATTTGCAAGGTCACTTATACAGATAAATATTTGTTATGCATTATGATTGTATTCATTTTATCTTAGCTGCTCTAAAATAAACAAAAATTCTCATCATCCCATATCAATTAAAACTAGGCGGACCTGCACCGTTTGTTATACACTTACTGCCGTAAGACTTTTAAGTGAAATTTATTCACAAGCCCTGGTTTACTTACGGACTAATTACACAGAAATCTAAACTGAAGCATTCACTGAAAATATGTGCATGACGTCATTCATGGGTGTGTATTTTCTTTTTTTATGTTTGACTCGGCCGCGACTTCCTGTTTCATACACTGATTGGTAATTAAGGTATTATACCCATAATACTGTAGTTTTTGACATATCTGATAAAATGCAACTCAAGAATGTTAATATCATAAAAATAGTATTGTTCAGTGATTGTTTCTGTGATAGTTACTCTTGCTACTTTAATCCATTTTATGACATATTTTGAAATTTTGTAAGAGTTGTTGTCTTCGTTGAAAATATAGAAAGATATTAATTTCTGAAGATATTGCACAGTGAGTCATTTTTCATCTTTAGGTTAGATTGATACTGTGGTTTGCATCATTTCTTTTACCGTGAGTTTTACTTGAAATATATCTTCTGCCAGAACCATATTATGGAGGCACCAGACCTGAGCATGTTGACAAGTACAGTTGAACCTCTCTAATCCAACCTTTCCCGCAATCCTCTCTAAACCGAACACATCAGCTGATCCCGATGTTTTTACTTGTATTATATATGTAATGTATATGTACCTGTTATTTCTGATAAACAGGTAGTTGAATAACCGTGTTTCAACTTATCATAAAGAAAATCATTTTAAGCCATTTTATAAACTTAAACGGGCGGAAACTTTAGAAATGTTAGATAGTGCAATAGGACAAAATCTCCACAATAGTCTAAGATTTACTCAGCGCACATGTCAGTGAAATTATGATTAATTTCACTCATATTTTATTGAATTATAAATCAAATATCGACGCTTAAAGTTGAAAAGGTACAGTTTACTGTGTGTTTTGTGTAGAGTCAAAAAGTTAAAAGCTGTTATTTCATTCTGTTCCCGTTGTAATATTTGATATTTATTTATAAGAGCGACAGTGACGTTTGGTCTGCGTTGTGTTTTATGTTTGTGTTTAATTTACAATTCAGTTTCTCACTGACACCCAATATTTCTTCACACAGTTTCATTAATCGGTTCTTGGTAATTTGTAATATTTGAAATTATTGTTAAACATTGAATATAAGCTAATTACTTATATTTGTATACTGCTTACCATTGCAATCGGGTGTAAACAAACGTTAAAAGTTTGACACGTTTGCACATCTCAAATATTTGAATATTTGTTCAGTGCGACGACGACATTAATGACACTTGATATGAGACGGTTTATGTAAATGTGTTGCAGTATGGGAAAGTAATTACTGGGTGCATAAATGTCAATACCATTGTGCATTATTATTAATTCAGAAGTGTTAATTACTTTATTTTTTTGCGTTAGTACTTCATGAAGGCAATTCAGTTACGCCTACCTACGCTTTCTGCAATCTGATGCAGCTTACTGCATGTATAATACTTCTAAACATTCGGCACATTTCGGTGTTTTCTAAACATACGTTTGTGAGAATGTTTCAAATGGTTAGAATACGAGCTTCGATTCGTCCCCTGCACGCTAAATGATCGATGCTGTCAATGCGCCATAAAACAACATTTAAAAACGATTTGTACGCATATATCTTCGTACCTAGGATTTTGTTCCGATGAATAACAGACAAATAATAGGGCTGGTCGGGTAACCGTGAACAAGTCTAGTTTTTTCGTGCTTAATCACAAACACAAAGAGGTAAAGTCTTTGGACTAAATACCAAGGTATTAGTGATTGAGGAGTGATGCTCATTGTTCAATAAACTGCAACATGTTTTTATTTTGGCGTTGATTGAATCACATTAATACTGATGTCAGAAAATATCATACTTTCATCAAGTTTAAAGCCGTTTTTCAACAATTTTTCAGTTATATACGGCGACCGCTTCAACTAATCAGTTTTCCTGGACTGTATACTAACCAGAACTAACTTGCCCTTCCACAAGGAGGCGGCAACTTCTCCACATATGGAGGAAAATCGACTTTTTGTCAAATTTTCATAGAAAGGTATGACCTGCCGCGACCGGGATTCCCAACTATTAGTAGTAAGGTAGACTTTTTGCATTAGCGAGAATTTTTTGTCGGCCCTGAGAGGATGACTCGTCCGAATTCACTCATGAAATTGGCCAACCGAAAAACCGACTTAGTATGGCTGATTAACACTGGTGAGTGGTCTCTCTGTTTAATGTTACTTTAAAGTTTTATGTTTCTTCCATTCGCCTGCATAAGCGTTTGAAGAAATATTTAATTGAAACTATTCTTGCAGGATTTTTTCAGAAACGAAATAGAATTTGCGCTTTAAAAATGCTCATTTTTGGTCCTGTTTAAATCTAATTTTTCTCTGTACAGTTTTTTTATTCAAAATTATCTTATTTGTAAAATAATTCAATAAACAGATCGCAATATGTGATCAATCTTTTAAGCCAATGGGAATTCAGCATGCAGATATCACGTGGTGCGCAGGAAGATAACACAACTTGAGGTGATCCGAAGAGGGTCTCTTTATCTAGGTGAAGGTGTATTCGGAAAACCTACTTTAGAAATAAAACAATGCATACTATATCTTCGACGCAAAAATCAAGATAATGATATATATACAAACATAATGTAAGACTGTGCAGATAGAGAAATAACAGAGATATGAGATCATGCGCTGATTTTAGAAATGTCTTCCACGCATATTCTGACACGGGACGATTGTACAGTATAAAACAATTTAAGAATGCATTTACACTGTTTAGATAACACTTTATTTTCTAACATCCATATCAGGTCATGGATAATCCATTAACATGCACTACTCAATACAATTTATTTGCTTCTATTTTATAGGCTTTTTTATTGATCGTATTTCAATTTCAACGTCTTTGCAGAGAAATATATCGTTAGAAATCACATTTCCACTCACGGAACATGTGACGTTTGGACTAAAATCAATTTTCCAGACTCTAGTGGAAACAATGCGGGCAACGTACGACAGGCACGAGGCTTTTACTGGCACTTTTGTTCTGTTTAAAAGTTTCTTGTTTGATATCCATAGGCTTGTATTTAATAACAGATTATATCTAGTAACTAATCTCTCTTTTCAATACATTTTTATTCTTGTTTTCCATTAAATTCAGTACAAGAAAGGATATAATGATAGACAAGTTTATTGTGATGAGTGCAGACCTTGGTAATTGTCTGGTTATAACACTACTAGAGGAAATATGTGGTTTGGATATATACTTTCATGTACATTGCACATTACAGTAAAAACATGATATTCAGACCGTCTTCTGGACTCGAAAAATCAGTCTTAGTAATGAGGTGATCTCATTATCGAGTTGAATTGTAGAGAAGTTATTGAAAGCCAATCTAAAAATAAGTGGTCGTTATGATAAGGTGGTCGTAATATTGAGGTGGTGGTGAGGTTCACTGTACATGTATGTATATATGAAAAATAGCTTTGATCCACTAAGTGCAAAATCACATTAGAAATGAGAAGTATGAGTGATTCCATATATGGTGTACAAAGATCTTACATCACTTTGTTTTGAATACACCCCTGTCAAGGTATGGCAACATCGCATGTGGTTATGATTGACCTCCAAACAAGCGATTCACAAACGGGGTCACTGTTCCGTTAGGATTATCCATCATTTAATGCGCTATCGTTGTTTACAATACAAAAACTGGGTTTCAGTTATCTGAAAAGGTTTTATCAAAATTAAAATTTTATCAATTTACATGTGTATTCAAACTGATAATTTAACCACATTATGTAAGATCGACAATGTTTGACGTCTATTTGTTTTGATAATGAATACTTTCATGTTGAAAATAAGGGCTAGCTAACTTTTGAGTAAATTCTCATGTCTTGTTTATATTAATAAAATGCTTGAATGTTTAACTTGAGTTTGGCTCGCTTACTTTGAATTTCAGAGGTAAACAGTCGGATAAAGGAGTCCGGTTTTACACTTGACGTCTCATGTAAGAACATTATTGACGTCACTGGTTAGACCATATATGATGTCATCTGTTAGATCATATGTGACGTCACCTATTTGAATATATGTGACGTCACTTGTTATGTCACATATAAGAATATTATTTATCGCGTTTGAAACACGCGAACCTACTTGCGGATGTTTTCGCTTATAATCAAATCTTTTCCGCTCAGTGACATTGTACGTTTAAAGATTTGGAAGGAATAAGATCACCCACAACCAACAATATGGAAAAACGTTTAATATTTATATTCTAATGACAATGCATAGATCTAATTCACTTTACCCGTCGTAGGCCTAATCTTTGAAATAACAACCATTTTGTTTTACCCAATATGTTCATTGTCATGAATGTCTAATTTGTTAGAAAAATATTCTGACGCCCTACCCTCTGTTTTTTTTATATTGTTAGTGGAAACCAGGTATTTATTTTTGGCCTTAATAAGATAGTTGACTATTACAATTAACATAATCTCGTTTTAATTGCATCGACGAAACCTTTATATTATACTATATGTGTATATGTAGATATATTGTATATATGTAAATTATATGCAAATACATGGGAAAACTTTATACAGGTCCTAAACGATTAAAAACATTATCATTTTTTATCGACTGTTCTTTTCCAACATTTAGGAGTTTGTATGACGCACAAATTTTTATTTGACTTTAGGTTTACCTGGTCCATTTAAACGTTTGTTGAATGCATTCTGTAGGCATAAAATATTTAAACTTTAAGTAAATATTTAAAAAACACCACACACCCTGAAATCTTGTTCGTGTCTGAAATCTATGTCAGTGTTTCATTTCCTTGAATGTATCTATGAATGTCAATGTCCGTTTCAAAATGGTAAAAATTCAAAGCAGTTTTCGAATAAATCCTAAAATGTAATTCATTTTAAGAAAGATTCTTCATGTACAATCTTGTACATGTAGTAATAAACTAGACTTTATAGAAACAGGTCACTTTTAACATAATCTGTTAGAGATGTTTCTTGTTCCTTGTACAACATGTTATTTCCATTTGTGGGGTATCGACCAGTTTATATTAGTAAAATACCTCAGAGATTATTTTGAACCATGTAATATTATTAATGTTATGAAATGTTTATTTGCTAAATACAGGGTGGGGTTTGGACTAACGTCTTGTGCTGTATGCCTGGACCACAGGTCTGAACACTCTGGGTTCGATGCCAGTTTCCAACTTCCGGTCGTCTCCAGTAGAATTAAGTGTTAGAGCATTTGTGTTCATCTGAATTAGTCCAAACGTTTGGAGATGTTTGGTGGAACGAATTGGTTTACTAAGTTGCCGTTAGCTCATCTAGAAAATAATTCTGATCCCATCATATCTGGGGAAACATCATTCGTGTAATAAATATATTGTACCGGCTATATCCGTACATTACAAAGAAATCAAGGCACTTAGAAAAGTTTACATGTTAGATTAAATCTGTTTGAAATCCCAGTTAAACAAATGTCAATGTTTATATAATACACTCAGTAGTTATGTCCTATCATGACCTTTCTTTTGAGGCCTTCATTGCTTGATCATATCATTGACGGATGATAAAACATCATACGGATGATAGCTTGTTGAGTAGAACATGGTCAATATTTAGGACCAACAAGTCAGGTAAATTTTGATTGATTGCGTTGGTTTTCTTTGGGTGGTCACATGATTACATACGGAGACAGTTTTCTCACAATGTGATTCGAACACAGTCAACCTGTGAGCAAAGGCTACCCTTTGAAAAAACAAAATGTAGCCTGTATTGAAAGGTGGCTTATATTTCGAGGACAGTTTGTTCTAAATAATCAATGACGGTTTTTCAAATAAACCACTACCTGTACTTAGTGTTTATTTGGTGCTCTTTGACACACGTCAAAACGGATGTTTTAGTATTAATGTCTACTTTCACGAAACATTTTTCAGTGTTTCGCTCTCTTTTTATCGGAAAAATATGTTATGAAAAAAATAAAATTAAAGACTAAATATTTGAAATTCAGATCGGCTTGAACTTGGTGCGCACAACATTGTTCAATCAGGTTGTATACCATGTTTACAAGCTGTCATGATGTAGTCAACCTTGTTAAGAAGAATTCAAGTTTAGTACACTCCTTATTTTGTTTTAACATACAATATTTAGGGAATTACTTATTCGTCCACTATTTCGTGCTGAAAACAGTTTCCTGTCCAAACCACGCGATAGTTTATGACCTTTGAACTCTCTTGAAAATGTTTCGTCTTTCTATCATCACATGATTGTGTTATGTTCGACTGGAGATTTTTGATTGGTTGGTTATAATTGAAGCAGCAATCTCATTGGTCAAATTATAACATGGTAAAAAATGCTGACCAATCATTTTGTTCTATTTCTAATGAGTATGTCAAATCCTTTTAAATCGAAATTAGGACACTTAAATATATGAATGACTTACTGGTGGTTAAAATATATACTGCTTGGATTTAGTAAGAAAAGGATTCTTAAAAAACATGCATAATTCTCCATATTTCCCAGAATATCACCTTCATCGAAACCCATCCAACTTATAGAACCACACAAAAATGGAGGACAAAATACACCCTCGCAGAGAATATCGCCTTTAAACGGATACACATATTTTTTTTGTTGAATTTTTTAGAAAGTCATTATATTATTGTTACTGGTTTGTTTAATATCATCTTATCCAACCAATACCACAGCAAGAATAATTTAATTGTGTTAGTTTTATCTTAAATATAATACCCTCAAATGATGAATTTGGAAAGAAAGCATGCGGCTTTATTGAGATATTAGATAAGTTACAAAGTTTATGCACGTCTGATTCTCCCCACCCAAAGCACGGCAAGTATGTACCATAGGTATAACAGATTTCTCAGACTAGATCTAATACTGTGCTCGGTAAACCATATACTAAATAAACTATTGTATACCCAGTAATGATTTCATTAATAAAACGCTCAAACGTATAAAACACATACAACTTAATAATGATTATATACATATATTTTGCATTGAATGGTATCACCACAACAACTTGAAGTTCGGAAGTTGCCTGATGATGGTCACCGAGTAAACGAGACCAATCTGCTCGTACCTTAGCCGAGAAATCATATTATTATACGAACTGCACCTCCGAACTTTAAAAATATATTATTAAAAAAGTTCTGCCAACCTATCGATCCTGAATTTTTTGGGATGTTTGCATAAATCAGGTATTGATTAATTTTTAGTCTAATGATATTCTTGTTGTGTGCTAAATTAGTGAAATTTATACATACTGTCATCACATTGTTTTCATTACTTTTCTTATATTTATGCAACTATGCTTGTATTGACTATACCAAAACGAGACTCGTTTCTAGGAAACGCTCTCAATGCCCAATCGAATATTCTAAAGAGTTCAAAGTTCAAAGACTGTCATGATAACAAATCCGAATAAACAAAGACAGTCTATTTAAGACGTGAGTCTCACATTCCATACAAACCAGACAGATTCAAGAAATAATACGCGAGTTCTTAACCACTTTGTTGATTTTCAGTCAGGTCAGATAACATACAAACATGGGTAATTAAGGACACTTGGGCGCGAGTGATTTTATGACGCGGATAGAACGCCCTGTACCATCATAAATATTCATCATATGACGCGCCATATAATCCTTGGATTAAAGAACACACGTGAGGTAAATAAGTACATGATCACGTGACATGTGGGTTTTGCATATTTTTGCATATTTCTTTTTAAAACAAAAAAAAAAGAAACCCGCAAAACTGATTCGAAATCTTCCAATGAGAATTGCTTCCTAGAAAAGTCGTAGTGATAAAACTTTGATTTTGAAGTCTTATATCGATTTATAAATGTTTATATCACTTTAATACGAGCTTTGTTTATAAATGCTCGCAATCTGAATTTTATTATTACATTAAGTCGTTAAAACCAGGATTTCGTTGATTCTGTTTTTATGACACATGAATAATAAATACATTTGCTGTGTTTTTAGCATGACTAGGTCGTGTATTAGGAAATGCACTGGGTTCGGCGAAAAGGGCAACGTTTCATTACCCCCATGGCTGGATATACGTGCATTCTTACTTTTCGTAAACAATGTTTTATCAAAACAACTGACAAGTAATCCACGTTACTTCAACATAAAACAAGATGACAGGAATTGTCACAAAACCAGGTTTTCATCAGAAGTTGCACACAGAATATTACATATACACAAAATAAACAAAGGGCCATAATTCCGCAACAATGATCGAGTCACGAAACCCCGACAGTATGCTCTTTGGTACTTGGTGATGTGAAAGTTTTGTCGAAACCCCTTGAGAAATGTAGGAGGAGTTGTTTGCAGAAAAAAATGTGGATGCCCACCCGCCTGCCCGCCGACATTCGCCAACTCTTAATAACTATGATTTTTCTATATTTAAATAAAGATAATAATTATATGTATCTAAGTACAATGAAAGCTAACTTGTTAAAAAGTTAAAAACTCTATCATCACTATGACGGGTGTTTATTGACAATAAGACCAAGTCACGTTTGTTGACAATCAGAGCCAAAAGCACGTTTATTGACTATCAGAACCAAGATCACGTTGCTTGTAAGTGAACATACCTTAGTGACGAAAAAGCGATTAAAATGCTTATATCAGAGTAATACTTATCTGAGATAAAGTGAACTGTCTAGATTTTGTTAGAACTATTAGAGCATGTATTCTAGACATAACAACTTAGACGTGTTTACATTTCAAGGTATTCAAGGTCAATTTCCGATAAGCAATGAGCATTATCCTTTCCTTGTCATGTTTTAATGGATAGACAAATTTGAATTCCTTTTGTTCAAATTCAATACTCTTATAGATTACACATCAATCACTATTAAACTATACATTAATGAACCAGACTGTCAATCTTCAGATTTCAAGTATTTGTACATTTGCGATGCATTTGTTTTTCAATTTCGTGTGTTTATTGCACGTACATCTTTGTGATAAATCATGTCAACAGCGTGTCCTATCCCCTCCTGTCGGGTTATCGGAACTTTTTTCTACTTCTGTTTCTCTGTTTACGCAACACACTGAAATCATCAGTTTTCGTCTTTATAAACAATTACAATCGGTTTGCGAATTTACCTCTCAACTGTAGTTATGTTATATAGTAAACCCCCTGAAAACCGGACCCCATCCGGACTGGACTGAGAATTCCGGCTTTCAGGAAGTCCGGTTTTAAGGGGTTATACTGTGGTTAGTTTCATTATAACTTATCTACACTAGTTATGTTATAATTAATTTTGTTATTGCTTATCTACACTAATTATGTTATTAATACTTCTCTACTCTAGTTATGTTATAGTTGGTTTAATTAATTTCTAAAGAGTTTCTCCTCAGTTTTCTAGCTGGGATCGTTGCTCTGGTGTTACGTGCATCCGATTTTTCACCAGCTGTACCCATTCCCCCGTACGCTGTTGACATCTTCCCATGATGTGAACAAGTAAACCGAAAGTGGGAGAAAAATGACTTAAACATTGTGTAACACGATCTTTCATACATACACACCCTGATCTGCAAGGAAAGTTTGACTTAATTTAACGCAAGTAGATATAAAGTTGTTTTTTATGATGTTATTAGGATGAGTAATAAAATAAGGTATAAAAAATGATGTGTCAGTTCGCTGATATTATGTATTAGTATTCATCTAACTGGCTACATTACCTTACAATGGGATGAACAGATAAATGTTGGGATGGGGCATTAAACAGAGCTATAAAAATATAAAATATAACATTGTGACCGTTTGTTTGTACAATGAATTTATGACATTTTTTTATTTAAGTGCATATAGAACGCTAACTGACTGAACATCGAAGTATTTTAGAGTGTAAAAGAGTTATCTTGAATAAATGATTGTAATACATCGTTTTCATGTATAATTTGCCCCATGTATAAAACTAAATGTATTACATACTGCATAAACCTTGACTAACAGTTCATGTAAATAACAGACAGTGTTGTTTTTTCGCTCAGCTAAAATTCCTCGTGGGGGAGGTATGACACAGCACGTGCTGCACGTGAGGAGCTTCCATTATTTTCATGCGAGTTAAATCGTGTAAAATTGAATTCAAATTATCAATAAACTAATACTTCAACCGTATTTTTAAAAAATGAGAGTACCAAGTTAGCGCACCATGCACAAGATATACTCGCCCCTTTTATACTTTATAAAATTTTCTGTACATTTTTCTAAATTCAGTTGTTGTATTTCTTTCTTATGTACAGAAGCTAAACACCGATTTGTATCTGATTGCCATGGTGTCATAAATTATGTAGAAATACTCGGTTTGGAGCGTTATGATCACGTGATCATAGTTCATTTGAATAAAATTATTATGACGTAGATCATGATGTAAGTTCTGTTTCATTCGGAACACCTCGGTCGAATCCGTTCGGCCATCCAGTTGGTCGAGTGTGCCGAATGACCTTTTTTCTATTGCGTATGTGACAACAAATGTTTCAAATTTCAACAAAGGTTATGTCTACACCAGGATTAACGACCAAATAATAAAGTCATGAAATATTTAAATAAGTTTCTGTTTACTTCCTGTTGAAAAGCATTCACTAAACAATGTGTTAATCTTTCTCCTGGAAAAGAAAGACATACGACACTTTTACTGTACTGTATAAATAATATATGCTAATGAATTAAAATTCATTAGTTGTGTGTTCTGTTGACTAAGTTTGTGACCGAACGGGTATGAACTTACATTGACCATTCAAGACGTCGTAGTGATAACAAAATTGTCCGAAATTGCATACATTCACATACTGGACATGATTTGTGAAGGTCACAAAATATCTGTTTTCACTTAGACACCGTATATCGTCGCGTGATATCATTCGTTATCAAATTTGCCCGTCATCGCTTAACCTTGAAATGTTCAACAAAATAAATAGATATAGAGTATGTCTGAGTATCTTTTAAACCTGAATTACTGCCGCATAATAAACGCATCATGGCACCGGACTCATACCGGATGTTTTAGTTTCAGAAGCCTTGACATTCGCTTACGTCAATAGAGATAGAAGCCTTGGCACTCGCTTGTGGTGATAGAAATACGTTGTAGACGTTGAATTTAATAAACACATTGAGCCCGAACACAGAAGTACGTCTGCAACCAGGAATCGGCTGATCCTGGGTCATCTAATTCCCCAACGTTTCAATGTACCGGAGTGATTCAGAAACAATACCAGACTTCGGACGGCATCGTTAGCGACATATTGCCGGATATTGTTGACACTACAAGCTAGTTTACAAGAAATGTCAAGGTCAAATTAGAAGTGTTTGGTTATTTTGTTTTTAAATTGGTAAATACAAGTTCACATCTGTAATGTACCTACCTCGTGTACCCAACAGAGCTAGATATACCGTTCCAAGGCTGTACCCTTACGAAGACTGTGTTCTGTCCTATATTTTTGTAAGCTTGGATCGGATTGGGGCTAGGGGCGTGGGGAAAATATTATTTGGGGGAAGGTGGGAATTCTAGTGGATGTGTTTTTCCCAAGGAATCCTTTTCTTATCTATATACAGTACTAGATGTATTCTTCCTCCGACATGCGATTAAGCGGCAAAAATATAATGGCGAGTAGTGAGTAAGGTTGTCGTGCATGTTGATACTTTGTCGAAGATGTTATTTGTTTAAAGGAAGACAAAACAATCTATTTTGTTGAGGTTTTTTGTCAAAATAATTGCTAATGTTGAAACATTCTGAACAGAATGAAACGAAAATATTTTTTCCAAAATGTCAACGAATATACTCGTAGAGATACAATTTAATATTCAAATGATTAGAGACAGCTAACTGGTTAAAATTCGCGAACATGTTAGAGGGATGGTTGTTATCTCTGATTGCATTTAAAATGATAAAAAAATGATAAACGTGATAAATTTAAATCTGATACATATTGAACGTAAAACTATATTATATGTATACGAAAAAAATACGTAGAGGAGTTTAACTTAATGAACTGATGAGATTTAAATGCGAGGATAGGTCTGTCTTAGTGTGAGAATTATAAAATGTTGACATAGTTGCAAATTTACCCCGCAAAATTTGAAGCTTCATATATTATTGTGTCAAAATCGTTACAGATGTAACAAATCGTTACAGTCGAGTTTTTTTAAGTTTACATACATTGAACAGAAGTATCTGACGATGAAAATTGCCTATATATATGAATTATTTAACCATGGCAATCATATTAAATAATCTATTTAGTGCGAGACGACATTACTTCGTAACTCACGTGACCGTGCTTTCATTGCGCATGCGTCAATTTATCTCGGTTTTATACAAATACGTCGACGAACCATATGAACTTCATAACTGTGGTTTAAATTTACGAATACACACAATCAGTGAGGATAGTTTAATAGTGAGAGATATTATTGTGAAGAAATAGCGCAGATACAAGGTAAGCACATATTTTTTATTTTACTGTAAACATATAATAACAATTAGATAAATTGATGACTGTATCGTTTATATTTAACTTACCAGACTTTGTTTAAAATATATTTTCATTCGAAGTAACTTTATCACTAACATTTCTATTTAGTCTTAATTTGTTTGTTTTGTCAAAAAATTAAATAGGTTGAACACATTAACGATTGAAGTGATCACTATTTTGCTAGATCCCTAACTCTTGGAATGTCGATTTTCCTCCATATGT
Source organism: Lutraria rhynchaena (assembly GCA_008271625.1). NCBI lineage: Eukaryota > Metazoa > Mollusca > Bivalvia > Venerida > Mactridae > Lutraria > Lutraria rhynchaena. The sequence goes on along the minus strand of VIBL01000089.1, from coordinate 1,395,729 downwards.
GGAGAAGTTGCCAGCTCCTTGTGGAAGGGTAAGTTAGTGCTGGTTAGTAAACAGTCCAGGAAAACTGGTTAGGTGAACCGGTCGCCGTATATAACTGAAATATTGTTGAAAAAAAATGGCATTAAACCCAGTGAAAAAAAACTTGGAGAGAGTGTTCTGACAATAATAGCTCTCTCCCCCTTCCACTTCCATATGTCTTTTTGTATTTTTTTTTAAAATCAAAATTCAGTAAGTAAGCTCAGTACATTTTCTTTGTTACATGGACGTCAATGCTATAATGATAATTATAAATATGGATTTTTTTCTGTAGAGCCTAGAATGCACATACTTGTAATGTTTTTTTTTCTATAAAACATAATAAAAAAATCATGTTTCAAAAAAGTTATACATGTAGTAATAATGTAATAAACGTACTATATATATATTAAAGTTTTACAAATATGTTTTTATTCCATTATTTAGTAAGTCCGTAATTGACAATTAATATTTTTTAACTTAAAAGAAACTATTAATTTGATTGTTTAATATCATCATAAATTAGATTATGAAGTGAAGTGACGACATATAAGAATAAAAAAACAACATTCTGCACATTACTGTTTATGCCTACAAATCGATTTCAGATACTTATAAAAATTCCACATTTTGCAAAATAATAAAAATGGTCATACCGCATTTTTGAAATACAGTGCAACCTCTCCAAAGCAAAACCCTTTGGAAGACGCAAAATTATGTCGTTGCTGAAAGGTTGCCACTCTAGAGAGGTTAAATAAATAGTCAAATCGTGCAGTGGGGAAAAGCATGCTGTTGTTGATGGGAGGTTGTCGCTCGAGAGGGCCGTTCTAGAGAGGTTGCACTGTATTGAATTTAGACATTCCTTTATTTTATTAAAAGAATGCTAAAAAAATGAAAACTGGTTCGAATCCCGGTCACGGCAGGTCATACCCATCTATGAAAATTTGACAAAAATGTCGATTTTCATCCATATGTGGAGAAGTTGCCGGCTCCTTGTGGAAGGATAAGTTAGTACTAGTTAGTATACAGTCCAGGAAAACTGGTTAGGTGAACTGGTCGCCGTATATAAACCCCAGTGACAATAAGTCACATAAAAACAAAACAAACAATATGTACTAATTCACACGACACTTGTTTTGATACTTTTATAATTTTTCTGTTCCGAAACAAATTTATAGACTTATATACGTTTTGTTAACAACACATTTAGATGTTTCTTGTGTACTATTCAATTTTACTTATGACGCAAAAACAAAGCATAGAAGAGACACATTAATGACAAGAAGATTTTCGGTACAGATCCCAGAACATACAAACATAATAAGAAATAATTACGCAAAATAGAATCACAGTGGAAGAAATTTATCAACAATGCAAACTTCATCTTTAATTATTTAAAGAACTATTAACTGTAAACGTATTTTTTTGTTAGCTTTTACGATATTTGAAAAAAGGCGATATTCCGATGTTGTCTCAGAACATTTCAACAACTTGGTGCATCGTATGTTGTCCATGCATTCTTTGAATACGTTCTAGATATTAATTATTTGACAGGTGCTCGGTTAGACGAATGTACAAACCGCACAACGTAAATATTTCACTTATTTACGTATTAATTGGGTCATTGTGTATTATCTTAAAGCTGTATTTACACAAATATAAGTCACGATATTGTAAGATTATTTTGTAATGATTCCATTAGTTAATTTTGAAATACACTCGTGCATCTGTTTTATTAACTCGATGTCGCTCTTCATTGCGGATCATTATTGCAAGGAATAGTGTACAGTTGGAAATCTGAGAACATATTTATTGTCTGCTCTTAATTTTAGGCAATATATTTTCTGCTTTTCTGTTTTTTATTGCGAATTACTCATTATTAATATTGATAATAAAATTGCCAAGTATCTGGCACGGAATAGCGCGAGGAAATTCGAATTTCTTTAATAGAAAAATGAAAATGACAATAATTACCGCAGAGTATTATTAATGAGTTCATATATAGTAATAAAACTTGTGTCTGTATCATATAAATGTGCAAATTTGTGTTCATTCATAATGATCGTTTCATTCATTAATTCACAGCTTAAATTAAACTTGACCCGCAGATCTGCTGATTTCAGCAATACGTCCGGTCAGTGTTATAAGCGGCCTCAGTGTCTGTAATAAGAGATGTCACGTTTATCATAAAATAGCCTCACATTCGCCTATTTATAAGTCATGACTAAATAAAATTTAGATTTTATTTGAAACGGAAATAAAGAGCTTTATTCCCTCTCGGTGACCATGCGGTTATACAAGTGACTTCGTTTCACCCTTAGGGATCCAATTAACTTAGCTAATGTTGATTTCTCAATCAAAATCAATATTTTTTTTCACAAATTAATTGATCTAAACAAGTATTAATTAGTGATCAATACTTTACATTCGGTATTACTCATTTGTGGTTTTTATGTAAAGATTTAAATAAAAAAGAAGTAAATGAAAACACACTGCATTATTTACAACATGAACAAGTCATGTGTGAGCTCTACCGTAAGATTTTAATCAAAATTGTTGATACATTTTTATTTTAGGATTTTTTTTTCAGTTTTTTTATTTTGTTAGTTTTTTTCTCACAGTGTTAAAGTAAGGATATAACACTCATTTTTCATCGTATGTGAACAATCTCGTAATAATTGGTTTTAGAATATTCAGCCACATATTTTGTGGGAAATCTAATCTATACATATGATTTTTTCTTTATATTCATAGAGAACACTAGCTGCTTTAACGACAACAACAACAACAACTGGAACTATGGTTGTCGATTCGATAAAGCGAAGTCAGTCTGTGTGGAGTTTCTCACAGTCTAGACAATATCCAGTGTCAGCAAGTCCGGACTTACTGAGATCAAACTCAGTGGTTTCTAACTCGACTTGGAGTCTGTCAGATGGGCACACAAGTAACTCACGAGGCTTCGTCGGAAGATTTCGAAAACGAGGCAAAAACAAAACAATGCAAGCAAGACGCTTTACGATTGGTCCGTGTTTATGCGGTGACGTTGATGCTGTTGACAGTAATGGTCGGTCTTTGTTGTTTTATGCGGCCCGATACGGACAGACTGAGACGGCCCAGCAACTTATACAAGCCGGATGCAGCCCCAACCAATCTGACATAATGGGTAACACAGCACTTCACGAAGCCATTGAAAAGGGTCATCTTGACATAGCGGACATATTCCTGAAAGATGGTGAGCCCAACTTGTTGTCGCTTGATTTGTCGCTTTAACATTCGTACAGTTTAAAAATCGTTTCCTTATTGGTGGTAAAAATGTTTGCTTAACAAGTGTCAAATCTCTTTTGACATCGTTTAGACACATAATGATCCATGTTTTAACTAATTAGACAATGTAAAATCGGCGCAAAAACGTGTGGCATTTAGTCAATATTCTCTTCTGGTGAATGTGGTCGATAAAAATGTTGGATAATTCAATAAAATTACATAAAACTGTAATTGAACTTAATATTGATTACAACGACACCCATCGGAAGGGTTTATAACAATACATTTGATTGTATTTTATGATTTGTGTCGTCATGATCGTGTTACCGGAAGATTTTAACTTGCTGATGTATTCAGACATTTTTTGTTCTCTTTCTGGCGAAGTAAGAAATTAGCATATTAAAAAGAACATTTAACATCTCCAAAATTAAAACACTGCATTCATTATTGCAGATAAATTGCTATGAAACAGCAAAAAATAGTTCAGCTTCTAATCTAATTTTCGTTATATTTAGTACATTGTACTTTTAAGCATCAATATTGTGTTTAGGTATTCGGGATTTTACACCAATTAGCATCTCATTATGAATTTGATTACCAGAAGTCTACCTAGGACTATTTTATATGTTTATTTATTTCAGGGGCAGCAGATGTGAACATTCTTGGTTTTAATGGTGAAACGCCTTTAATGGCGGCTGTAACACGTGGTCAGATAGACGCTGTGAAGCTACTAGATAGATATGGTGAGTCTTAAAACTAATTTAAGACATTTATACGACCACAATGTGATGTCATCACATGAACACGTGTAGCAAAGGATGTTGCCGTAATTTCTTGTGATTGGTTTGCCTCGCTCATTGTCCATCATTTTGACCTTCTGTTCATCTGCATTACAAGTGCTAGTTTGGGCTCCATTGTTAAAATTTTGATTGAAAATTACTTAAGCTTATTATAGACTCTGTTTATTCAATTGTCCATGACTATTCAATGTTTAGATTTAACACCAATGTCATAGAATATCAATGTAATACACGTGCGGCACCCCTCGTCCAACTTTGTCTAATGGACTACATTAGATAGAGGTACGAGATCGGTCGAAGTGTTCCGAATAATGTAAATACCAGATCGTGGACTGGTTCCGTGTTGTTTTGCGGCAACGAACGTGAGGAAATCAAAAGTTAGGTCAAACTTAGCACAAAATTATACGCTGAAGGATAAATGGCAATTGATTATGTTTGCATTCCGCTTTTAACTACTTGGAATGTGTTTATATTTCCTTATTTAACAGATTTTGGCACCAGATCTGTACATATTGATAACCGCTTACAACTTTTCGTCTCACCTCCTGCTGTCGGTAATTTTCGGGCACTTCCGGTGGTATTCGGCAAATGTTTTTTTAAACAATATTCTAATACTACTCATATTTACCAGCCTGTGTCAGTTAAACATCTACAAACATTTTCAAGCATACTGAATTAGATAAAAGTAAACAAAGCTGACTCATAATTAAATTGTTCCTAGTAGATACATGTATAACATTATCATAAAATCATGTTGGCTTCAAGAGGACAATATTCTCATTCGACAGGGTGTGTTTGCTAAATAATTGTATTCGCAAATATCAGTCTATGATCATTTTACAATAAGAAGTAAAATTAAACTGTAATAGATTGTTAAAGTATGCCTAATTTTCAGCCTGATATAAAATGAAAGCTGGAAAACCATTTAGGAATGAAACAAACCTTCGGATATAAAACGTTGAGATACACAAATTTCTTATCACGGTTACAGAAATGTAAATATTTAAAAACAAAAAAGGTTAAGGTCATTTTTCTGACCCATTGAGTCAATTATGTGATTGCACAGTCCAATTTTGTCTGTTAAATAAATCGGTCAGGCTACGGTTATCATCGTATTAAAAAAGATTAGATAATTTTATAGTGTACTTCAAATTGTTGAAAATAGGCGAAATTTTAAAATGAAAAAGGCTCAAAAGTACATATAAAGGGGACACTCCTTCTACGTCACACGAGGAATGTGTAAACTTGCTACGGCAACCACTTGTATCATTAAGTCTTCGTCTTTATGTTTCTGTCTCAACAATATTCATGATACGAAACTCTCCTTAAATCGCTCGCTTATTTATCGTAAGACCTCTATTTAGCGTAATCAAAGCACTGTGAGGGAACGTGAAGACGTGACTAAAGTTCACATCAGTTGTTCTAACTCCAGTCTCCCTGAACTCGTATTTCACCTTTTTGATTCAAAGTCTATGACACGGTCCTGGACAGAGTAAGAATCGTTTATGATCGGCAAATGGCATAATCATCCTGAAAACCACAACTACAGTTTACACGAATCCACGAATCACTCGTCATGTCCGTGTTCTGGATGTGTCAATATCGGATGTTATTTGTTTAATATTAGGATACAGGATATATGATAATTGAAGATATAAAAATGATACATAATTGATGTTGGTCTATAAATTGTCCGTCAGTTTATATCCGTGAATAACGCCTGCTATCATTAAGAGGCCGTAAATTTAACAGCTTCACTTTTAAACACGACTTTCACAACTCACAAATAAAAGTTATTTTTGGACATTCGTGGTTGAACTTTTCTTCTGACCAATCATTTCGTATTATTAATATTTTACCCCCTGTCTTGCTGATAAAACAAAAAACAAAAGCCACATGTCGAGGTCCGATGGCAACCGTTTATTTGTATTTTCTCTGAAATAAATAGACGCCTAGAAAGCATAATTATGTTATAAATGAAAAAAAACTTTGTCTTTAAAAATATACCTCATCGTAAATTAAAATTTTCACAGAAGGGTCGAAGTCGGATATGCCTGTCATTTGAATATATACTGCGAATATTCAAATATAATCGATTATTTAATAATAAAACAAGAACACATTGAGGCATTAATCTTGGGACATAATCTGACAGAGGTCAGATACAAAGTCAAATACAGGCATGAAAACTGTCCTTAATAGCATAAGGGTACGCTGTATGAAATAGTTACGTCGTCAAGCGGGTTGACCTAATTTTTGCATGGAAAGCCAGTTCATCGGTTTTTGTATTCGAACTTAATGATGAACTTTTCAACGATAAAAGATAGCTAAATAGCTCAGGAATAAACCTGAACGGTCCTGGGAGACGCATTATCACTGAATATCAGTCGACAGTAAATACACACTGAATATTATCAGTGAAATTTTCCATCAACAACATGGTTGCCCTTTTGTCCGTGACATTTTGTTCTCACTAAGTTAAAGACAGATGCGATAAGAAATTAACTGGTATTATGTTTATTTTTATTTTATATATTGCCGATTGATTCTTACATTTCAGCTCGAAATAAATCCTCATTTTGCATAAAACTTAATCAATGTTACCCCATTCCTTTATAAAGTTTTGCGCGCACTTGTCATGATTTGATTCATCTGAATTTTTATTCCAGGAGCCGATGTAAATATCTGCGATGGGGCTGGAAATCCACCAATATACAGAGCCATGCAGCGTGGTTGGAATGAAATTGCTGACTTCCTGTTGGAGCGTCAGTGTGACGTCAACAAGACAACAGCCAATGGAATGACGTGCTTCTTTGCGGCTGCGCATTGCAATAAAATTGATATCACTACAATATCACGTCGGCTTCTAAAATCCGGTACATATAAACTTGTTAGAATATTAATACAATGTTAGTAACCCACTGTTATCATATATGATTCCAACAAACAGTCAACGGAAGTTTGGTTGATCTAGTCGAACTACGAGCCTATACGCAAGTACGCAGCTGAGTTTACATCATTTTTCGATGAAATGATTATAATGAACGTTTTTCTTAATAGTGTTATGTTTGTTATGGCAATCCTTGACATAGTGCCTTCAATTATGAATGGCTGTCTTATATTTATAAGAGTGGTGTCCGTATTGTATAAATATTGACTAAATCATTTTATTTAAATAAACTTGCGCTCATTGTAGACATTATCAGTTTTTGTTTGATTTACATAATTATGTTCATGACTTAAAGAATTATCCAATTCTTCATTCAATTAGAATTTTACCACGGGTTGGTATGTCGTCTGTGACGCACTTTGTTAAATGCTTCATGTGTCACATGTTTGCTTTATCTATTATTTTTCGGGAATACAACGAATAGAAATAAAACCAAAGTGACCTTAACGACGCATAACCGCTAATAGGACACTGTCCAACGAATTAGGTTTTAATTCACAAAATATACAAAAGGTCCCGTTTCTTTACTTTGTATCCAATAGAAACTACAAATTTATCATACAATATTGTACTTAGTTGCAAAACACACTTGCACAATTTCGTCGTCATTTCAATTCATAAGATTTATCTTCACTTCAGGTTATAATTTCAAAATGGATGCAGACTGGTTACAGACAGAAGGATGTCCAATTGATGCAAAAATCGATGCGAAAATTCACTGGAAAATTATGGACAAAGCGGGCATTAAATCAAATTCCAGAAGAAAAATTTCCCTGTTAAGTAGTGGGAAAAGAAAGTTGATAAAATCATTTCGTCGTTTGTCTAGTACGGATTCTAGTAGAAGTGATTCTTCGTGACGTCATTAATATCTGACGTCATACTGATGACGTAAACTGTATGTCATCATCAAAGGTGCTAGATATGACGTAGATCTAATTGCTAAACTTAAACGACAAAGTTCGAAATATCGAACACAGATGAAAGTCTTCGACGAATATGCATTACTGTGTGTTATAAAGTAGCATGTGCGTGTGCCTTAACTACGTAGCCAAGTTTTTCATAAGTAGACATTGATTTTGCTATGCACCATTTCATCCATGATATCATACCGGAAGTTGGTACTTTAAGCAAGGCTTCCAAGAAACAGATCGAGTTAATTTCCTTAGATTTTGTAAAAAGAACTGACAAAACTTTAAGATTATCATTTTGACGAGGAGGAACTCTTAATTACAAACGAAGTTTTTGTTTTTGAACAACATTTATACGGATCTATTGTGTACATTTTATTCAGTGCGTCCTTGTAAGCTATATTTTATTCAGTTCGGGAGTGCAGGATTAAAAAACAACTAGTTCAACCTTTTCATCAGTATTTGTTTTCCAAATCAATCAAACATTGATCCAATAACCAGCATATCACGGCTTAGGAACGCAGCTATGTTAATTCTAACAACGACGCAAACTGAACATTATTTGTTTGGTGTTCGTGTGTTTTTGTCTATAATGGACATTGTATACTGTAGATCAGTGGGTATATAGACTCCATGTTTTGTCTGTAATATTGCTTGCTATTCTTACCATTGTTTGTATTTTACTGTTTGTTTTCATTATGATATGTTTGTTACTTATTACGTATAAAATATCGAATAAAAATGAAACTCAGCTTGGATTTGATTTTTATTCCCATTAAATTATCCTTCAATTATCGAGCTATAATTTGTTGTATTTCAGGTCAACGTAACAGTTCAAAGAAGCGCACCCATTTATTGGTCCGCCCCTGGTTAATGATATGAAGAGCGGCATGTTACCATTAGTTTATCACTTACCAAACAGACAAACACGACATACCATCGTCATATGGCGTGATTTTATCATATACATAAACAAAAAATGTTCGCATTTGAACAATCAATCGGAATAGATTTTTTTCATACATATTTTCGGGTTTTCAACAGTACATGTAGTACAGTTAAACAACGAAGGGCAGTTAGCTAGCCTTTATTAGTTGGTTTTTCATTTAGCCAGTTTCATAAATGAATTTGGACGGACCATCCTCTCAGTGCCGAATTCATAAAATATGTCTCGCCATCACTAACACTCTGATTAGCTAGATCAGCAGTTAACTTACTAGTTTTAATCGGATTTAACCTTGGTATCCACAAATAACTGACCTCTCCTCGTGAATCAGGAGTGGAAGGTGAATAAATAAACCGGTCAGGCAGCGACCGTGGTCTAGTGGCACGTGCGCTGGACTTGTAACCCGGTTCAAATCCCGGTCGCGGTAGGGCATACCGTACTGAATTTTAACAAAAATGTCGGGTTTCCTTTATATGTGGAGAAGTTGCCAGCTCTTTGTGGAAGGGTTAGTTAGTGCTGGTTAGTATACAGTCCAGAAAAACGTCGTATATAATTGAAAAAAAAATGTCGAAAAACGGCGAAAGAAAATGAGAAAATAAACCGATGTCAATGGTAACATTACTTACTAATTAGCAACGTAAACAGGCAAGCTGAGTTTTATTCAAGTTTATTCCCAAGAAATGTTCTGTGTCTATTTCCTAGTCCGTTCTGATGCATACATACAACGTTATTTAAGCCTTCCTGAACATATAAATTTTCTCACTTCAAACTATTTATTAGTAACTGTTTCTCCGAACTAGTAGATATCCAAATCATGATGTCTTGCATGTTCTTAGCTTCTAAGCCGCTTTTTCTATATACATGTACATATATACTGAACTTTTCATGCCTCTTTTCTCATCATATATTGTTTGTTTGATCTTTCTTACATTTATATCTTAAATACTTTTGTCTGATTTTGTAATGTGTGATGTAATCCCTGCAGAAAATGGAGGCTCAGTAAATTATATATATATCAGTGTATATGATGTTTAAGACAAAAAAAATGAAATCACATCATGAAGTACAGTAAAACCTCAACTTACGGAAACTCCACTATTACGGACATCCCGGTTGTAGGGACAGTTTTTGAAAGAACTGGCACATTCGTCAAATGGCATTATTATTATTATGATTATTATTATTATTATTATTATTATTATTAAAGATATCCCACTATTAAGGACTCTTCAACATAACTACAACTGTCCGTAATGGAGGAGTTTTGCTGTAACAAGAAAACAAACAATACATGTATTTAAAGTATGCACCCATTCTACATATTGTACATATTGTATTTATAATTATTCATGTGTTCATCGTGCAAGTAGCGTATTTCTGTAGAAGCATTGCTCACAGCGCTAAACTAAAGTTATTGACAAATTGGTAAAAAAATGACACTGCAGATTCATTCCTGCTCTTGGACATCTTTTTTTATCAAAATGAGTCGCAACAAGAGTATTAATTTCCGCGAAAGCTTTCTTAGTTTTCACGAAAAAATGTCTATGTTTTACGTGTACTATCTGGCGAAGAAATCTAGAAGTTATTGTATTGTCGTGAAAATGTCATTGTTTTTCAGGAATATCTGGTACATTTTCGCGAAAATATTTTGATGATTTGATGCAGAAATATGCCACCATGTTGTAGGGTCCAAAAGTTATGTCCGCCATATTTTTCTGGCATGGAGCTCGAAATAAATGAATCTAATACTAATGTATTAATTTTACGTAGGGAGTTTTATCATTGCCAATAGATGCCATCTCTTGGTGACAACGGAGGAATTCGGGCACCAAAATGTTATTAATATTTAGTTCATAGATATAGAGGACGCCATGAGCTGGAATATTAGAAATTGTGACAAAATATAGATCTAAATTATCTCCTGTGTAAGTTTACGGAGAGTTTGCTTAGAGATAGGACAATATCCACCCACTCTGTTTTACTTCATAGTTTAATCCGCTCAGTTGATGACATGAAAGAATTATATATCAAACTAGGGGAGATAACTGTTGTACGTAATCCGCTTCAAATTTTAAGAGTTAACACCTTTTAACAACATCCTTATTTCGGACAGTACAATTCCATTTCCCGGTATTAATATGGAAAAAAACGCAACAGAGCAGTATATCTCTATAATATGTTCAAACATTAAGAAACATGGACAACTGATGGTACCCCTCGGGGAGATTGTGTCTTATCCCCATTTTTATATGTTTCTGTGCGAACGGTGAGTTTTGGATTTCGGCGAGTTTGAAAATAAAATGTGAATGTGCGCGCAATTCAATGTCAACAGTAATATTCAAAAACAACCAACAGCATACAGCAACCAATACTTCCTACAACAACATCCAACTACAACAACAACCAAAAGTCTGCAACACGAACCAACAACCCCTACAACAACATCCAACCACCATCACTACCACCACCACCACAACAACAACAACCGATAATAAAGTTACCGGCCAAACGACAACATTATACATTACATCAGATTATATCATAGGCTCAAAACGAACAACATACTCCGCAAAGATTGGGATAACTGATATAGTGTGGTTCTCGGTCTCAGTCTTACAAGTAGCATATACCGCATGATCGGGTACCAGTACCTGATTTTCTAGCAGCGATAGAACGAGAAAGTCGTGCGAGGTAAACGTGTCTTTATTTCGATGAAAAATAAAGTGATTTTGTTTCGTAACACAGCTCAAGCGGATGTATCGCTGAAATAAACATGTGTATCTAATCGACTTGATATATTGGACGGCTAAATTAGCGAATTTTGTGAAAGTTCGAGGATTTAACTTCGGATAGTTTATTTTATTGCAATATTTCGTGCATAGATATTGTATATTTATTGTGTGTATAAATTTACTTTTTTTCTGTGATATTTTCGCTTCTTATTGGATTTGCCATTAATTATTGTATTCTCACATATGTGAGAGCCTTGCCATGCACGCGGGCCGTGCTAGCAGTTTTTGGATGCCTACAAATGGATTACCGACTCTTGTGTTAGTAATATGCTGGTCATGTCTAACACTACCTTACGTCAATGGTAAGTTTTAGTAGGTAACATTTAGTCATTTTATTGTGTTTAAAAATATGTGAAGCGCGCATCTAACGCAGTGGTTGTATAAAGTAGAAAACTTGAAACGCCATTATGGTAAAATAAATGACAGGCGTTCCGAAAGTTGCCACACCGTCGGACATAAGTTGAAAGGTTGTTGCTCTGTAGAAGTTAAATTAATAGTTAGATGGCACTGCGAGGAAAAATCATGCTGTTGTTAAAGGGAGGTTGTTGCTCAAGAGGCCGCTCTGGAATGGTTGCACACTGCATACACAATTTCGCATATGTTATCGACTTGATTTCTCGTAATTTCCTGTCGGAAAATGGGAAGATTAAAAATTAATTCCATTGAAGTACAGGCACCAAGATTTTGGGTATTCTTGTATCTCATCTCAAACCAGGGTCCAGAGACATAAAACTTGAGATTGATCTTCTAGCTCAAAACTGCAATTCAAACAAATTATAAGTACATTCTGAAATTACACAGAACAGAGGACATACACAAAATTGTAATAAGGTACTATGAAATTGTTCATATGACAATGTTTTCATTCATTGAGCCAAAACATCATTTGACACTATTTTCCGTAGTATGCTATGATACGGTAAATATTAAAGCACTGACAAGCAAGGTGCCTAAAATCCAATTAGACAAGTATTGTGCTTTGGTAAAACTGTATTTCAAAATATGTATAGAAGAAACATAGTGACTGTAAATTCAAACAAAACACTACTTGCAGCATATCCAATATCTCTGAAATTCCGTAAAATACAAAATAAAACAGCATTTTTCAAGAACAGCATGGCTAACATGTGACTGTAACCATAGCAAAAATAAAGGCTAATGACAATTCCCGCTTAAACCAGAGTAAATCTGATTGATAAGCGTCCACTGTTAACAAATCAAGTTATTCTTAACAGAATGTGTGATTACAATATCCACCAGTTAAAAATCGTGTTATTGCTGTGATAGAAATGACAGAACCATGTACAGCATGTGTGCCTTTTCAATAGGAAATACCTGCTAAACAAACACAATGAATGCCAGAATAACAGTGAACGCACACCTTCCAAATTGATACTTTGGGAGGCATCGTGGTCTAGAGGTAAAGCGTCCGACCTCTGATCCGAAGGTCCTGAGTTCGAATCCCGGCTTCGACGGATTTCATTCATGAACTTCTCATTCCCATTTTTCGGACGTAGTACTGGTGTAGTGTCCAGGAAGCGGACTTGAGCGTGATTAATATAAGCAAAATTTCTTGTTTCACAATCGAGCTAAAATCAATTAGTATAAACTAAATTAATACTTTAATTGTCATTGTAAGTTATCAAAACTAATCTTTTCAAACAAGAAAAGAGAAAAACTCTGTCAATGAGGAAATCACGGATCTAATTCAACGCATCAACACATGTAAAAAAATTTATTATGTACTCATTATATACTCAATTTGATAATCCTAATATTTTAATCTTATTGAATGGATACCAAATATGATTATATTCTCCTTGTTAAATAAAAAATAACAATGCATTAAAATCTGAACAATACTATAAAATATGTATTCACAAATGTTCAAATCTTGACCCGATCCTTACACCTTTAATTACCGTATAAAGTCAATCCTGAGTTAATGGATATCTGGGATTTAAAGATACCTGTAAACAACAGTCACTCAGTGTTGCACACTTATTAATATAACATGCTTTGGAAACCCCTAAATAGAGGCAAATTAATTAACTGTGCATAAAGGTAATTAGAGAAAGATCTTTGTTTTCTTCTTTCCTTTTGATGGCGTTTGTTCAAAGTTTCAATGTAAGGTTACCACCAAATGGTATACAGTGTGCAGAACTGTAAAGAATTGTTTTTGTAAAAACACCAATGACAACAACCCTTTGAGAATTGAATAGTTAAGAAGAAGAAACAAACTCTCACTAAAAAAGTAGTCACTCGACATATCAACTATATTGATAGTGGTAAGAACGAAATTCGTTCTCAATACATTTTACATAATTAATATGTTGTTCAAATTTGGTACACTGCCTTTAACTGTTATCAATGTACAGTATTTAAATCTTTGAGTTTTATAAGATTAACATCCAATGTGGTACACTACCTTTTAATTGTGTTCAATGTCTTTCTTGAAAGCATTTTGTCCATATGGATCTAATGATGAATCGCGAATGGAACGACCTGGTGTGACGCCAAATTACCAGGTATTTAAGAATACTTGCTTCGTAAAGGTCAGTAAGTAAATAAGTAAATAAATAAATAAATAAATGTAACGTATTTTTGGTCCGAGCGGTTTTTTTTAAAAATAAAGTATGGCAACAATAACATATAAAAATGATGAACTGTTCTATGGCATAATTTTCCTCAAGCTTCTATGCTTCTGATTGATATAAATGATTAGTATATTTACAAACATAAGATACTATATGAACTCTTGATTATAAATGATCAGTGGACAATGTAATAATCAATATACAACAATCACAGGTTTGATTGTCTAATGACTAATTTAAATCACTTCGCACCATACCTACGTTCAACAATCCCTGTCTGTCAATTTAACGCACGTTAATGTTCGATACTGACAATTCTGAGTATACACTGCAAATTAGTTATTCCCGAGACATTAACTGCTCAAAGGGTATATACTTGGGATGGCCAAATCACAAAGGACGGACTATACACTGCATTTTAGAAAGTGTTCAACCTCCCAACTTGAATGACAACTCGAACAATATCCAATTCTGATCAACGCTGCAACTTAGGATATTGTCCTTATTGTCATAGAAACTCTACGAGTTAAGCAGTTGTTACATTATTATTTTAAGTCTTTTACACCATGGAGGCGCCTCACAGACTCACCAAAATTATACAATTACCCGCTTTATATACCTAGTGATGTTCTGTATTGATATAAGAACCATGTATAAAGGGACACTACTTTTGAAGTCCTAACAAATATCCATAACCCAGAGTTAATGTTACTGTTATAAATATACTGCATGTTGGTTCAATATTCAAGTGAGTTGGTAGAAGTCGTTCATGTAATAAACATATATAAGCTGTTATAGTGTTGTTTCTATACAGGGTCTCGAACCCTACCCGGTCAACCTGATGACCGAACAATCAAACATAACAGTGCGGCATGTTACAATCAACGTGATTGGCTAATAATAAAGTTCTTTGATTGGCTAATGTCTAACACATTACTTAATTGTCTAATGAATCTAAAATAAATGATCGTTGTCATCATCGATTAATTAAATGATCTAAGCTATTTTCTTTACATAAATAAATATTGAATAGGTGTAATAATAAGATTTAAAACATGAATATAAAGTTATTTGAAGATTGAAATTGGCTTTAATGAATAAAGATACTGTGTTTCAAAGAGTATAAATTATGCACAACACTTAATGTGTCATGACGTTCATGAAACCATCAAAGTTTTTTACAATAATATTAGAAACCGAACCTCGTCAAGACAATTGACATTGGTGAACAACTTGATTCACAATATTGTGTGGTGGAATATGACAAAATGCCATATCCAGGTATAATTGTTTCAGTGGACGACGAGGATATGGAAGTAAAGGTTAAGCACAACGTCAGAAACACCTGCTTCTTTTGGCCTAGAGGCGATGATGTGTTGCGGTACCAACCCGCCAGTATTCTAACAATTCTAGACACCATCACAACAAGTCATCAATAGATAAATGAAAAGATGATGTTTGGAATGCAATTGAAAAAGAACTAAACTTATAATTTGTTACATTACTTTGTCATTTCCGTTACTTTGTAGTAATTTCCGTTACTCATTTTCATTTCCGTTTCATCGCTGTTTTTGTCAAATTCTGACAAAACTAGTAAACCTATTAACATATCTTTTTTTAAAAATTAATGTAGACAATGTTTTTCTATAGGAAATCCAGTTCATTACCATTTGGCAATCCGTCGTATTTTAATAAAAAAATATATCGTCCAAATCGGGAGATTTAAATAACATATGCAGGGTCTTTCAAATTTGAGTGACCCTGTGTAGACTCATTATTTTTCAATATTTTGGTGTCGCTTGAATAATGAACACGGTTAAGTTGAACAACTTAACGATTTTTTTCACAAAGCATTGTTAATTTTGAATACTTTTTGAATTTAGTTTTTGTCTTGGAAATGATACTTTTGACCATCTTAATTTCTGTAAAACTTTATTTCTTCCGACTGAAGTTGGGAAAATAGCCAAATAACTTAGTTCAATTAACTTGGAATTTATAACTGCAATTATATGGACATTTATACTATTTGTTGACTATAATGAATCTTGAGTCATTTAGCGCGTTTTATGTACTATATGGGGCTATTGCTCATTTAAATTAATGAACTTGCATTTTTCGCGGTTTTTAATTGTTGTATACAGTTTTCTACATACCAGTCTTTGTAAAGGATATATTTGAGCGATATATAGAGTGTTGCCTTTTACAATGATGTTATTTTGTCGCATATTGGTAGAAAATTAAGGCTTTTGGAGACATTTATACCTTTTTCTGGGAACTCCTTAATAATTTTCCGCGATTTCCAATACTTTCCGCGGAATAAACTTTTCCATTTACACGATTAATCTATTCTTCCGGACAACCGATATATTGTGGTTCTCGGTTTCCGTGCCTGAACGAGCTTACCGTATAATCGGGAACCAGTACCTGATTTTGTTTACATTAGCAGCAGTAGAACGAAAAAGTCGTGCGAGGTAGACGTGTTTTTATTTCGATGAAAAATAACGTGATTTTGTTTCGTAACACAGCACAAGCGGATGTATCTTTGAAATAAACAAGTGTACCTGATCGACTTGATATATTGGACGGCTAAAATAGCTGATTTTTGTGTAATTTCGAGGATTTTAACTTTTGACGTTTTGTATACAGTATTTTCGTTGATTTAATTTTATTTTACTGTAATATTTCGTGCATAGATATTGTATATTTATTGTGTGTATAAATTTACTTTTTTCTGTGATATTTTCGCTTCTTATTGGATTTGTCATTAATTATTGTATTCTCACATATGTGAGAGCCTTGCCATGCACGCGGGCCGTGCTAGCAGTTTTTGGATGCCTACAAATGGATTATCGACTCTTGTGTTAGTCATATGCTGGTCATGTCTAACACTACCTTTCGTCAATGGTAAGTTTTAGTGGCTGACATTTAGTCATTTTTATTGTATTAAAAAAAAACCTATTCTACACTTAAATGTTGTCATTATGTAATGACTGCTGAGCCAAAAGGTTGGTTCAAACGACTAACAGACCAGTTAAAACTGGTCGCAAAAAAAATTTCAGGAAGGGGGAGGCATATCCCCGAACCCCTGTAAAAAGCCTGCTACTTTTCTATTTAAGCCTATTGAACAAATTCCTAACGAGAACGCTGAGCTTTATAATAATCACCCTTGACTGCTTCTTAGAGAGACGAAGTAACTTAATTAAATAACTCCTAGCCTTTTATAATTGTTCATATGATTCAAACGTGTGCTTGTTAGTATAAATATGCATTAATAGTCATGGCACTTCAGTCCGATCACTGAACAGTCATTTATAATTTAGAAATGTTTAATGGAAGCTGATTGAAGTTTAGCAAATTCAATTATTTAAATATTGATGAAAAAATCCTGCTATGTCAAAGCCTCTAAACTTTGTAATACACTTGTATTACAGTGATTTCATCTGAAATTAAGTTCAAGCTCATATACAGACTTTCTAGTGAATGTTTTTGTAACAAGGACAGAGTTGTGAAAAAAATGTTGTGTAGTTTATGCAAACCATCTAATTTATTAAATTAGTAATGCTATAGGGCCACGGCCATGGTCCAGTGGTTAGTGCGCTGGGCTTGTAACCCACAGATCCGGGTTTGAATCCTGGTCACGGCAGGTCATACCCTTCTATGAAAATTTGCCAAAAATGTTGATTTTCCTCCATATGTGGAGAAGTTGCCATCTCCTTATGGAAGGGTAAGTTAGTACTGGTTAGTATACAGTCCAGGAAAACTGGTAAGGTGAACCAGTCGCCATATATGACTGAAAAATTGTTGAAAAGTGGCATTAAACCCCAATGACAATAAGTCACGTCAAAACAAAAAGTAATGCTATAACATACATTCTCAAAGGAAGAGAATATTCTTGCTTTATACACTTTATGATAGCTTTTAGTTGTTGACATATTAGCTAGGTAAAAACAAAATAAGACACAATTTTACATACGTGTCAGAGACATTATTTTGGCAATTTTTTATCGCCATTAATGACCATATTCAGTAATTAATTACTGTATGAAAGTATTTTGTTGGTAATTTTGGCAACCTAATGAAATATTGGTATATGTTTGTAGGAGCTTGCGATTGTAATACGGAATGCACAAGTAGCTGTGCGGCTGGGACATACTACGATTCTGGAACCTGTCAGAACTGCCCAAATGGACATTAGTAAGTTTATTTTGCTTCAGTAGACAAACTGTGTGTCCTTCACGGTACCATAGGTGAAAAATCTTTGATTTTTTAAAATTTAGTTTGCTAAAATTGATAATGATTTTGGCATAGTTTTAGTCAGAAATTGATACTGCCAGTGACTGGCATTTCTTCTAGATTTGATTTTCCACCATGATTTATGTGATAGGGTCAATAATTTGTGGTCTTTTTCTGACTTAGTAGATGTTTTGTATATTTGAAGCAAATTGCAAGCATACTTATACTGGGTTATCAAAATGGATGGTTGTGTCTAAGACTGATAAAAATCAGAATCAATTTCAGACTATGATAAGCAAGGAAAACAATGCTAAATGATATTTTTATATGATGTCAGGAATTATTCCAAGTATTGGTTAAGGCTTATTTAAAAAATTCTTCAGAATTTGGAAACCTAAGTGAGCAAAGCTTTGAGAAGCCGGCATGGTCCCTCGGTGTCAAGGAATTTTCTGAATAAATTAACCATCTTAGTATTGGCCCACCCACTGCTCTATAACTATCAAATCACATACATATGAACAACCTCTGATGTAAAAAGTGGCACATTACCTATTATAAATTGTGAAGAAAAATCTTCTGGAATAAGTTATTTTCTTGATGAATTAGAAATGAGTAAATTTGAAAATAGAGCCATTTGAATGACTTAAGATGCAGAGCAAGCACCAAGCCAATTAAGCTAACACAGTTGTAGTTGATGAGACACAACAATTTCATATTATTCAATTATATTGACTTGTTAAATGATACACACAATTTTTATGTTATCTTGATGTTGATTTAAAGTTAAATCAATTTCCTTTTTATGATACTGCCGTGAACTATAATCAATAAAATGTCTGATTCTTATTGGACTTCAGACTGTTTACAAAATGCTTCATGAATTCTTAATAGAACACCACACCATATCATTGATACAACGCTCTAAATGGTCATAAATACTCAGGTGACCATGGTGAAATGATTAGAAATATAGTACAAAGATGATTTATGTAAAACAATGATTTAAGTATTGTACTGTGTGAATTCAACTTCATAGATTATATAGGGACTGATCAGTTTTCAGAACTAGTCTAGAACAAGAAAACTTCCTGGTCTATTTAAAGCAATTTTTGCTTCATTAACACTTAGGTGAACTCTCCCCACCATTGATTTTATGTTGAAAGGAGCGTTCAAAATATTCCATGAAATCAAGAAAATTTCCAGTATGGTGTTTGAGATCATAGTTCTTATAAATGTTATAGTATATATGAAAGGTAACAGTTACGCATTAATTTCAGTGTTAAATTTCTGGTACACATTTGATACTATTATTTTTAAGTTTACATTCATAAATGACCCAAGTATGGTGTATTAGAAGTTCCTCTCAGATAATTGATTAATTTTGTTCCATTATTTTGCATTTCACAGCCTTTTTTTAAGTATTGGTTATCGGGAGTATGAAATATCCCTTAACATACTTTAAAATTCTTTGCAAGTAAAACCTTTTGTTTGTTAAAGGAATTAGTGTGAACTTTTAAGGTGTAAGGTCATTCTGAATACCAAATAAGTCAATATTGATGTAGTGTCCTACTCTAAGTGTTCTACTCTTCTATACTTGTATAATGTTTAGTTATGAAACACCCGGCACTTATCATTGTTACGGTCTCTGAGGGAGAGGAGTTTTCAAGTTTTTGTTGAAATGTTTACTTAATGTGAATTCTTTTATGATTGAAATATCTTTCATACAAATAATTTGTATGTTAATAGTCTAAATTTTCTACAGTGTTACCATTGACGCTGAAATAAGCTTGTATGATATATTTAATGTGTTATATACATATATATCGAACTTTGGCCCTGAAAGTACGGTAATTGTGCAATAATTTGTACTTATATCACTAGTTTATATATAAGAATTATACAGATACCTAAATATAAATTATTACTGACTGTTTTAAAAAAAGATAGTGAAAAGGTTGTTCTCCCTCAATTTTTCTATTGTTGTGTTTCTCCAGACATTACAAAATGCATTTTAGTGTTGTACAAATAATGCAACTTTAGCTTTACAAATTGCTAATCAGTCTGCATGAAAAACATTTTTTACCTATTGTCCTTCAAACTATATTTTGCAGAAAAAGTTATAGTCCGAACCATACTTTTATAGTCCGAAATTGCAATATTTTTATAGCCTGAGTATTTTTTTGATAGCCTTGGGCTCGGACTATTTGTATTTTTCTCAGACTGTTAACAGTGGTCATTTCCTATATTCTTTCCAATGCCCAGTGGCATGACATAACTTGTTCTGCCAAATTCAATAATAAATTCCCAAATTACTGGTAAAATTTTGAAAAAAAGTAAAAGATATGGTTAAAAAATGCATCCATGGACAGGAGCTGAAACTGACACTGTCATGTAAGTGTTTGTCAGATGTCTGTTTTCTTTTTTGATTTAAGGATAAAATGATACAGGTGACGTCAGTATGGGTAATATTCCTGAATCCGGAATTAAATCATGATTTCACTTTTCCTGTTGAGATCGTCATGTCAGAAAAAAATTGTGTCCATGGTTACAAGGCCAACACTACTTTTTGACTTCAACCCTAAAGTTTCAAACAGCGAAATCCGAAGTACAAAAATATATCTATAATATGAATTGTACCTTGCATTCTCTCAAAAAGTGTCCAAAAAATTTAGAAAATATGTTTGACCAGCCTTCTTTTATTGTTTTAGTCAAGTACCCTAAACATGTCTATTTTATCGGGCCTCATCAAGGGTTTGAATAAAATTTTTGCTGTAGTTCAGGGATGGATGATTGTGAAATGATTTTATTGATGGTCTTAACGTTTTAAAAACCGACCAACTCTTAGAATTTACTTTGTATAAGGTGTAGAACTAACTTTAAAGTTTAAGATCATATTAATTTACAAATACATATTTATATTATATTACCTCCATTATTTGAAACATAACATCTAGGGGTGAAATGCTTTAATAACTTCCTTCTGGTATTGAGGCTAAAGTTTTATGTATACATTCAGAATTAAAAATTCAGATTTACATTAAATTTATTGATTCTTTACTTATTTATATTTTACCCCCTTTTGAACGTTTGAATGTAATGGTAAAAAGTTAATGAGACTTAGTTCTTGATCCGTTTAGCATGGTCTTGTACTTTATGTCAGTAGTTGCAGAAATCTTATGCATGTATTTCATTTTATCGTACTTTATGCATGTATATGTATTTCTGTTTTTAAATGTAAATGTTTGCCATAGACTTAATGCTTTATTTATCACTTAAGCTTAAATCATATTACATGTTTACCTTCACTGTCAAAGAACCTTTCCACTTAGTGCAAATGATAAAATATTAGGTCTACAGATCACTGCTTCGTGAGTTCGAACCTCGGGCGGGCTCTTGATCTCTGTGATGATTTGGTTGAAAACATAGGTCTAGGACTATTTGTCCTCCATCATTAATCTTTCAAGAACTTGGCAGTTACTTGTGGAGGACAGGGTTTGTACTGGTACCGAATCCAGGAAAACTGGAATGGTTAACTGCTTGCTGGTGTATGACATAAAAACACACACTCCAACATTATTTTATCTCATGGACTATTGGACATTCTGTTATGTTAACATATCAATATATCTTACCATATCAATAAATTTGTCCGTTAATCAGAAAATCAGATTTTTTGTACAAGTTATAATTTTATGATATTTTTTGGAAAACTTTATATATTGAACTATATTTTCTATGCCTAAAACTAACTTTTTATTGAAAAGAAACAAGGTTAGCCTGTCAAATAGATGATTAGATCAACCTTACCCAAATCTTTTTAAGTGTAGAAATAATTATGCACAAATTTAGAAATTACCTGCTTTGAAAAACACCAGGGATATACATGTAACTTTATGCTTAAAATATTTGAAAGTCTTCCACGACTTTGACCATTTTTGTATCTCTGAATGGCTTGTTTTCCTTCAAAAGATTTAAATTTTGTTTTATAATTGGCATATTGAAGTTATATGGCAGAAATCCAAGTCCACTTTGTATCTTTTCAACAACTGCTATTTTCAGTGTTAAAATTTAAGGAGATTTGCAAGGTTATGTTAAATAGAAGCTTCTAGGCCCATGTTTTATTAAAACTGATTATCCAAAATAGATACCATTCAATAGATAGACAATTAATCCTTTGTACACAGAGCTCTTTGTTACTGTTTATCATATATATACATATTTTTATAAATGATTTTGACATTTTATAACGGGATTTAAATTGGTTGTGAAATACAATGTACTTATAGTTGAACTGTGACTTGTTACAGGCAGAAACAAGATCTGTTATACAGTGCTGTAAATGTCCTTCAGGTGCTTATGTACTTAATTTTTCAGTTATACAAACAAAAAAGATAATAAAACCAAAAAAAAAACATTCATTTTATCAGATAACAGTTTTATATTTCTTCATTTTTGCATTAATATCTATGATCCTGCTATCTTCTAGTACTGTTTATTTGTATACACATTTTCATCTTATCAAATAATCCATCTTTTTTTAAAAAAGTATCAATTAAATATCAATTATTGATAGTAGGTACTGATAATTATTCAAGATTTTTTATATTCTAATAGAAGTACCATTATGATGACTAGGATTTGTCACAAAACAGTCACTTTATGTGATACTGTAGTTTTTGTCTGTCTGAAATGTACACATTTTGTTAGATTTTTAAGTTTATAAACTGTCATTTTAGCTCAGGATTATGTCTATGAAATGGGCTCCAACTTTCATTTAGAAAATTCTAGACTTATGACTTAAAATAGAATATTAAACACAAAATTGTTAAGCGATAATTATCCTTTATTATATATTACCTATGTTCATATGTATGTAGAAGGGAACTGTTGAACAGGAGAGTTTGTACGACTGCAGGAAATTGAAAGATTGAAGTATTCAAGTCTAAGTGAGGTGATGATTGTAAAATACAGACCTAAATGTACTCAGTATCTATTTATGTGTATAATATCTTCAACATTATCATTTTAAGTATATCACCCACTCTGGTATTATGGTTTTATTGTCTACAAGAGGTCATAAATTACTGTATTTATCTATAAAGACAAAGATCACACCCCACCCACTGTTATTACATAAATTGTTAAGAGAAATGAACAAGGAATTATGATTATATATTAGTCCCTTCTTTAAACAATTCTGGTCTCCAAAGTTACTAATATCTCCCCATTTTACTCATAGAATGACTTTATTTTACCCATATTTGCAAGTTTTCTCTTCTAGGAAAGTCCTTAAACTGACTTGTCATGGTCCCTTTTCTAAAACTTTATGAAAAACAAATGCAGGTTTATATTTCAGACCTGGCATTGATCTAGTTAGGATCTATATCTTGATATCCAAATTATGCATGTTCTGACAAAACAAAGAGTACCAAATATGTTGTTGGGAAACAGGATTGGAAAAAACTGATTCATTGGGAGAAAATTTGGTTTTGGGATCATAGGGAAGGGTTTCTTCTAACATTGTGGAAAAGTTTGTGTGGTTTCTGCTTCTTTTTAGAATGTTATTTTTTTGTTTTCTTTTTTCTGATTTATCTCAGGAAATTGACCAAATTATTTCCAATAATTGTGTACAGTAGTTAACTTGTATCTCATGGTACAAAGCATGAAAATGTATTTCTCAGGAATTACATTGTACGTTTTAAAATTGACAAAAAAAAAGAAAGTTTATCATTAAGCCCTTATCTTGTACATATTGTCATTTTTGTTTCCCACAACCACACACTGGTTCTGTTTGTTACCTGTTCTGTTATCATATGAACTCTCAGGTATGTTTGTGATCTTTCAATAATGCCTGAGACCATCCTTTAAAAAATTGTTGGTTTGTCTGTCAAGTTAACAGACCGCTTGTTTCGAATCCCTTGACCCAAAGAATTTTTAGAGAACTTGACTTAATTTTTTTTTTCATTCCTTACCCAGTTTGTCATTCTCAGTACAATCATATATTGGTAACAAAAAATGCCTTCCTGCCTACCCACTGGTAAAAGTTTTGATCCCGTAACCATAAACCATTATTTTTAATAATGTTTGATGTATGTGATTTACCCAATGTTAAGATACCCAGCTTGTGGCACACATGGAAGATCTACATTGTTTAATCAAGCACTGATCGAGGATCTATAATTGATTATTTCAATGTTGACAGACTGCCAAATGCTGGAATAAATTACTGTGTGATTTAATGATAGCTTTATTGTTAGGCAAAGCTCTTCAAAAGTTTTGAATAAATTAAATCAGAGTCTAGCATGTTAGAATTTGTGAAAAAAATGATATAATGTCACAAAGGTCTAATTACGAAGCAATTATGACGATAATTTGTGCCATTTTTTTACCAAATTTTCAATTTATGAAAAGAAAATATTTTTTGATATTCTTTGATTTTTTTGTTAGACTTTGTACCTTGGTCTATTTGCTTATTTTTTTCATGTTAAAAATAACCTAGTTGGCGTGATAACATATTACTGATATTTATTAATGACATGATAAAAATCTGGACACCAAACACTTATCCTGAGATTTCTCTCTCACAGGGTTTAAATTTTTGATAAATTTCCAACTGTCATATAATTTTTTACATATAATGTTTTGTAAAAATGTTTTACTCAAATATCGCTCTATTGTTGATGATTTGATTACAATTATAAACAGTCAGAGAGTTGTTGGAAACTCCATTTTCTGGAAATAAATTATATATTTAGTAATGAAGTTGATATGATACACTAATTTATCATAATTTATCTTTTTATGCAGACCCTATAGTTTTCTGACTGCAAAATTCCAAGTATGAAAATATTTAGGGATGAATCAAACTTCACGTTTTCAAAAAAAAGTTTTAAGAAAAAAAAATTAGAAAAAAAATTTAACATTATACATATTGTTGTTTAGAAAAAAAGTGAGAAACCCCTAATAGGGAGACCAAATGAGGAGCAGCTGAAATTTAAAAAATTAAATTTAACATATGTAAAAAGTTCATACTTAGATTCATATAATTTTTGTATGAAGAATTTAGTAATGAAAAACAAACAGTGGTGTTATAAATCATTTTGATTTTGAGATCTGCTTTTTAATATCATTTTTTTTCTTTTATTCATTTTGTTTACCTTGTCTATGTTAATTTATCGATTTATTCAAAATGTTATAAATTTTGTGAGACTTAAGTCGTGATAGAGCATATTAATCTTAAATGAAACCTGAGGTGTCAGTTAAAATCAATAACCATGATTAATTTTACTTTATTGTATTTTTCGCAAAAAATGTTTTATGTAAATGCCCATAAAGATTTAAACACTTGTTCTCGTACAATAAGGATATTGTAATCCCGATGTTTTCAATTAGAAGATTTAATTGATGCTATATATAGAAATAAAATCTTTTGTTATGCAATCTTAACATGCTTAAACATGACTTCGCATTTCTTTACCATTTTCAAGGTATTTTTTTATACTTGACACTTTGATATCAGTTTAAATATAAACTGAAAGTAGATAACTTTGTCAAAGTGCCAGTTGATAACGTTTTCTGAAAACAAGGAGTGTCCAATTTCCTAAAAAATTTTTCGAAAAGGCGGGCAAATTTAAATAAATCATGATGTATCTTCAGACAAATTATGAACAGCATTTTTTTAACGATGTTTTTTTTTTCAAATGTCTTGCCTCTTTTTTGTTTTATTTTCAGTAATCTCTGTCTAATCTGTAATAGGAGTTAGCTACCTTGATTGTTATAGGAGTTATCTCCCTTCATGGTAGTGAAGACTGTTACAAGTTATAAGAAAGCAATCATTTTGAATCTAGTACAAAATGGTTCAAAATGTCCATTTATTATATGAAACGCATGTAGTGTTAATATAAGATTCTAACCATTGGTCATTTTACCCAAATTTATTTCACGATGACAGGGAGTTGCCATTTTGAATGTTTTGGTTGAGTTGTCCTGATTTTATGATTTTCTATCCAGTAAAACCAGTTTCAAAGACCAACTCAGTATTAAGACTGCTTCATTCTAATGACCACTTATTTTGTGACTGGCTCTCAATATTTTCTCTATATTTCAAATTTGCAATAAGACTTTCTCAATGTTAAGACTGATTTTTTTGGTCTTGATAAGTGTAAACATTAAACCATGAATGTTTCTTTAGTTGTACAGGAGGAAGTAACCAACCCACAGATTGCCCTGCTGGTACCTTCGTCGGTAATACTGGTTCCAGTTTATTAAGTGATTGTCAGGTAAATTAAACTGTTTTGTTTGTCAACTTTTAATCTGATGTAGTATCCATGGTGACACCTATGCTGTGTACATGGTTGGACGGAATCTTTGTAATTTAGAATGACTGTCTGAGCATTTTATTTGTGATTGGAGAGAAAATTGTCTTATTAAAACCAACCTGCTAATGATTCATCTAATAGCCAGTGAGAAAACATTTGTGTACCATACATAGGGCATTCATTTAACCCTTAAAACAGCAGCATTTTGACTCTTGAAATCAGTAAAATAAAGCATTTGGATCTTGAGAATTTGTACCAAAGAGTCAAGTTTACAATAAAATTAGAAGGAAATTTGTTGACTCTTCAAATTATCATCAGCCAAGGGTCATTTTTGACCCTCAACTTTTGACATCTAGTGAAAACCCTGTCCATACACATATAAGTACTGTTAAACCTCACCTAGCAACCAACACAATATTAATAACACCTCATTATAAGAACCACTTATTTTCAGACCAGTTTTCAATATTTCCCTCTATATCTTACCTTTATAATGAGACCCCTCCCCAGTATTACGACTAATTATCCAGGTCCCAAAAGTGGTCAAAATATGTAAGTAGTACTGCACTTTGATGATTGAATTTTTTTCTCGTATTTTACAGAGCTGTGCTGCTGGTCAATACAGTTCTGCAGGAGCCTCAACTTGTGACCCATGCCCAGCAGGTACCTCATGTAGTGGTGGTACAGCCAACCCCACTAATTGTGCTGCAGGAAGTTACGCTGGATCTGGCTCATCATCATGTACCACGTGTCCAATCGGCTCGTACTGTCCCAGTAATAGTGCAACCCCAACAGGCTGTCCCTCCGGTACTTACACCTCATCCACAGGTACATGTTTCAGTTCATTAATACAATTATTAAAAAAAAAAACATACATGTGATATCTTTTCATATAATACTGCAAATTTTTTTCATAATTCACTGTCATTTTGAAAGGAAGATGAATGAAGATATGTTACTCTCCAGTACTTTCAGTGTGAACATGACCTGGAAGGAGAGGCAACTCGTATGA
The DNA here is from genome assembly GCA_008271625.1 of Lutraria rhynchaena. Lineage (NCBI taxonomy): Eukaryota > Metazoa > Mollusca > Bivalvia > Venerida > Mactridae > Lutraria > Lutraria rhynchaena. The sequence continues at coordinate 1,367,894 of VIBL01000089.1, read as the reverse complement.
GAAATGGTCAATGGTCAACAATTAACTGAGGTAGCAAATAAGGTGGTCTAAATATTCTGTGAAGTGGACAAAAGCACAAACATAATGTTTTGGGTAGATAAACATACGTTTTGTAAATTGTCGAAGGTTGCATTGATGATAATGTTTGTATATAATGATTATTATAGGTCAGACATCTTGCACAGCCTGTCCCTCTGGCAAGGAATGTGTTAGCGGTGGGGCACCTGTAGATTGTACCGCTGGATTTTACAGTTCTGGTAACGCTGATACGTGTACAGCATGCAGTGCTGGCCAGTTTAGTAGCAGTGCTGGTTAGTAAATTCTCTATTTATTTGTATGTTTGTGTATTCTACAAATCACCAATATATTTTGAAGGGATGAAAAGTTCATTTTTTGGTTTATCAATCCACTAAATAATAATAAACAATAAGGCCAGGAAAAAGTTTTATTTGCTTATCTGGCCATATTTTTTGGTGCTGGCCTTAAAGGTTTTAAGAACAAAATCCACGGTATAAAAATAATTGGGGATGAAAATCAAAGTATAAATAATATGTTTAGAATAAAAATGGATAAGTTTTACAGCCTACCTACCCTTTTGTTTTGTTCAAGTTACGAGAAATACGACTACATTTTTTCTAGCCTAATGGAAACAGTCCTAGAAAGATTACACACAATTACTGAATGAATTTTATATTATCACTCAAGTAAGGAAGACGCATATTCTATTAACCAGCCACATTACTTAATTGGCAACTAATTAAAGATTGGTCAGCTTAAAGTCTTGCTGTGACATGCTGTTTCCTGAATTTGCATGTATTTTGCAAATGTAACTCCTGATTTGATGGTACCAGACTGGTTGTCTTGAAAGGTAGAACAAAAAAAACCGGTTAATTAAATGATTGGATTATGAGCTTAAATACCTAGTTATTCATAGTTATGATAATTCATGATTTTTAGGAGCTTCCAGTTGTCAGTCATGTACAGAAGGTCACGAATGTCCGTCCACAGGAACTTCAACACCAACACCTTGTGCAGCAGGTTACGTAGCGGCTGCTGGTTCATCCAGTTGTACATTATGTGCCAATGGTAAGATATCTGATAAATTATTTTGTGTTATCTTGAATATTTTTATTCTACAAGTTCAAATTGTCAGCATACCTTATTCTGTTTGTCTTAATTTGTTTTTAGTAATACCAACATGATTTCTCTGCCACATTTGAATACCTTTTGCCTTATATGGACAAGTTCTGTCTTGTGTTTAAATGCCATGGAAGGCATGTGTTCATGCTTATATAGGTGTTCACTTTTATATGATAACTTACAGATGAGGTACCTGACTCGGATCAGAAGATATGTGAAGTTTGTCCAGCTGGCTATGCTTGTAGTAATCCTGCGTAAGTACTGTAACATTCCAGTAAAACACAGTTACAATGAATTCCTAGGACCCAAAGTTTTAGTTCACTGTAACCATATTTCGCCATATCCATTACATCAAAATACTGTAGTGGATGGTCAAGGCTGAATAGTTACCTCACTATGTACGATTCTGCACTATATATGATTCTTCACTATATATGATTCTTCACTATGTATGATTCTTCACTATGTATGATTCCTCACTATGGTGTGATTCCTCACTATGTATGATTCCTCACTATGTGTGATTCCTCACTATGTATGATTCCTCACTATGTATGATTCTTCACTATGTATGATTTTTCACTATATATGATTCTCCACTATAAATATATGATTCTTCACTATATGTATATAATTCTTCACTATATATGATTCTTCACTATATATGATTCTTCGCTATATATTATTTTTCACTATATATGATTCTTCACTACATATTATTATTCACTATGTATGGTTCTTCACTATATATGATTCTTCACTATACATGGAAAACTGGTTAGGTGGACTGTTGGCTGTATATAACTGAAAAATTGTTGAAAAACGGTGTTAAACCCCAGTTGCAATAAGTCACATGCATAAAAACAAACATTGTAAATAGTTTGTGCAATGTTCATCAGGTTTGATTAGCATTAATTTTAGTGTCCAAATTACGTGGGCTTTCTGGCAATTATCCTAGAACTATTTGATACAGACATTGTTCTGCCGAGAAAACAATCTACATTCATTGCATTTGAACTGTAATTAAGGTAATAATTAATAGTTAACAAGAAACTTTTCACCTGCTGTAGTTGTTTGGGCTTTTAAAAATGTTTTCAGAAAATAGCAAAACATTTTCCTTTCAGTAACAAGTGAAACCTTGAATGTGTTTTGGTAAACTCCTTATTTTCATTGTTTTATTCACAGCAATGCTCCGACAGCCTGTATTTCTGGTGAATATTCCCTGAGTGGTGAGAGCACCTGTACGACGTGTCCAGCTAACTCCAAATGTCCCACAACGACGGCTTCTCCTATAACTTGTGCTTCTGGTATTGTATTCTTATAATAATCATGTGATAACAGGTCATGTTGCATTTACTATTATAATCAAGCATGCTTTTATTTATTGTGAGATGCACTTTACTGCAGAATTTGGCGTCAAAGAAAAGGTTGAGCTATTATTATGGTTAAGTCGCCATTGTCATCGTCATAATTATCACAATTGTCTTACAAAAACTTTACGGCAGCCCATTACTGAAACACTTTGAAATTACCAACACAACACTTGAAATACTTGATTATCATGACAAGGCGCAGTTGCAAGACAAAGGGCATTATTCTGAAAGTTTTTTTTTTAGTTATGCCCCTTTCTTGACTTAGAATTTTGGTCAAAATTGCTTATGAAAGGTATATCATATCTAAAGTAGTTTTGCAAAGCTCTGAACTATGACATTGATACTACAGGTGGGATTTGCTTTAGGAAATTATGGGTGAACCATTATTCATAAATCAAATCCATGTATATGTTTAATAATTCTTAACATGATGTTTTGCATCCATTTTCTCCTGGTATTACTATTGGGTATGAAGTTGTGGATACTTTTAAAAACACATTCATATCATGACCAGATTGTTAAACTGTTCTTGGTGACTTCTGGTGCTAGAACTTTGAAATCAGTGGCTGGATAAAAGTGTCACTTTTGACATTGTGACTAGACAGCAGTTTTATTTATGCGCAAAATTTCATTAACATGATTTTAAAAGCTTTATAGATAGATAGATAGATAGATAGATAGATAGATATCTATCTATCTATCTATCTATCTATCTATCTATCTATCTATATCTATATATATATATTTTTTTATCACTGATACTAATTTTAACCAATCAAATTACAGATGAATATTCAGCTGCTGGTTCCACAACTTGTACACAATGTCCAGCAGGATATACATGTTCTGGGGGATCAGCTGCTCAGTGTGCCGCTGGGGAATACAGCGCTGCTGGAGGTAAGTCGTTATTTTAGAAAATGTTGATATTTCAAGGTGTTACCTATAATTCTCAATTTTTAATCATTAAGAACAATTTCGCTTTCCTATGTTTGTTTCAGACTCCAGTTTCTTCTGTCAATTCTGTAATAAAATGCTTTGACAAATAATTATACAAATTGATTTGTATTTTTCTGTTTCATAAACATATATGTAACATGTACAGTTTTTGTTTTTTATCCCAGATTCAAGTTGTGTTGATTGTACGGCTGGTAACTACTGTCCTGCTGGAGCCACATCGGAGACGGCTTGTACTAGTGGTTACTATAGTGCTGCAAAAGCTGCTTCCTGTACGGTTTGTCCAGCAGGATCATACTGTCCAGATACACAGACAGTTACTGCTTGTCCTAGTGGAACATACAGTGAGATTGCATCCACCTCGTGCACAGATTGTCCTGCCGGTAACATGTCCCTTACATGCCTACGATATTTGTCTATATTAATGTTACATCATGCATTCTTCATGAAACATGGTTGGAAGAATTAGAAGTAATAAACTCAGTTTTGTGTTATATTTTTTTTTCGTTGGAGTTTAATGATGCGCTTATGACCAGGATCATTTGGTGACTTCCCCGACTTTAAGTGTGGAGGAAAACCACAGGCATACACCTGGGTAGAACCACCGACCTTCCATAAGTTAACTTGACCTCTTATTTGCTTGTGTTTGTCTGGTTGCAGGTGGGATTCAAACTTACAACAGTTAGGGGCTAGTGATTACTTGTTATAAACCATTACCATTGAACCGCAGAGGCCCCAAAACCTTTATTAAGGCCACCTTTTGGACTGAAATATTTTTTTATATTGAGTCTCATTATGAAGTTCAAATAGAGACAGAATGTTTATAACCTGTCCAGACATGAATGGCCAATGTAATAAGATGGTAAAGTGTCTTATAGTAAAATCTAAATTACAAAAATATGTTCTCACATATAGTGTTTTGAAAACAATGGAATAAAGATGTTTTCAACCTACCCACCCTAATTTTTCAGTCATGCAATCCTAAACACAACAATTGTTTTTCTAGCCTTATCATTTATGTATTTCTGTTTCAGGATACCAATGTATGACGACTGATTCTACGCCTTCTGCTTGTTTGTCGGGTTACTACAACTTGGCTACATCTCCTACAGGCACAGCATGTATCATATGTCCTGGTGGATACTATTGTGCTGTTACAACAGCATCACCTGTAGTTTGTGACCCAGGTAACCATAGCAACCAATTTTGTAATTTAGCAGTTTATGCGTTAACTGGTGGTAGAATATGTTTTTATCGTCTGTAAATGTCAATTTTGATGATTGTTTTCTTGGTAACTGACTATGGATGTCAGAATTTTGATTTTCTACATCAAATTATAAAATATATGAATATTTAGTGTATATATGAATATTTAGTGTATCACAAAGTCCTTTTGTCTGAAAAATAAACATTCAAACTGTTACACTATTTAACATAACTATTACTGTTGCTATGACAACTTTTTACTCTTTTTTTTGTAGGGTTCTTCAGTTCTAATGGTTCTACAGAGTGCACTATATGTCCGGCTGGGTTTGCTTGTCCTGACAGTGCTGATCCTAGCAATAATTTCGAATGTCACGATGGTTCCTATTCTATTGAAGGGGAGACAACTTGTACTGTTTGTCCGGCCGGGTCGAGTTGCCCTACGAATGTGTAAGTTATAGTCCAGACTGGATCATATCTTCACAATATCATAGGGTGAAAAAATGTAATTTTTAGCTTGTCTGTTTCAAAGAAAAGGTCGAGCTATTATTATGGTTAAGTCGCCATTGTCATCGTCATAATTATCACAATTGTCTTACAAAAACTTTACGGCAGCCCATTACTGAAACACTTTGAAATTACCAACACAACACTTGAAATACTTGATTATCATGACAAGGCGCAGTTGCAAGACAAAGGGCATTATTCTGAAAGTTTTTTTTTTAGTTATGCCCCTTTCTTAACTTAGAATTTTGGTCAAAATTGCTTATTAAATAGTAAATGTTGTAAAACTAATTACTATGTTGTATCAATAAATAAATAAATAATTAAATAATTGCTGTCAGGATTGTTACATTGATGTATTTGATGTTCTATTACTCATATTAGATCTATCTGTTTATGTATAGATGATTGTATTGGATGAACGTTTTTAAAAAGGTGAAATAATACTATTTTTGTCAAAGCTTGGAATATTTTAAAGCTAGTTATATTCATTAAGTTTAGCTAAATATAAAAATATACTTTTTATGATTGTAACAATAGAGGACTAGCATATCAAAGAGATGTTGTATAATAATAAATTTAGGCCTAAAATGTGTTTTTAGTCCGTGTGGCCATGTTAGGCTTTAATACACCATTATACACAATCCCTTCAACATGCTACCCACTATGGTTGTAACAGTTGCTTATATCATATAAAAGTATAATAAAATGTGACCATATGTCTTATATTAATCATTTGTTTGCTTTGTTTACAGTGATGGTAACCCCCTTGGTTGTCCGGCTGGATTTTACTCCACCGGTAACCAAACAGAGTGTACCAGATGTGAGGCGGGTTTCATCTGTCCAAATACAGATGGTACAGGAATAGTTGAATGTCAGCCAGGAAGTTACTCCGAGGCTGGAGCCGTGGAATGTGTAAAATGCCCCAAAGGATATGCCTGTCCTTTAACAAACACAACGCAGACATCCGAATGTCCGTCAGGAAAATACTCAGTTGGCGAGCAGACAGAATGTACACCATGTCCACCTGGAAAGTAAGTTTGCAAAGCTATCTAGACCTGGAAAGTAAGTTTTCTTAGATATCTAGACCTGGAAAGTAAGTTTGCATAGATATCTAGAACTGGAAGTCTCCCCATACTTAGCTATGATGCACTTTGTACATGGGACAAAGGAGAACTAGTGAACATTTGTATTATGTAAATCCAACCTTGGTTGTTGTTAGTGGCTTTTTTAGCTGCTGTTGCTGGACTCTGTTGCTGTTGCAATCAATATTTCTGAACAGAAACTTTCAGGACGACTATTTTACTGTTGGCAATACTGTTGTTGAGATTTATAGTGGTTATTTACGTTCATTTTATATGTTATCTATGTGTGATTCATTATTACAGACGATGTCCTTCAACTCATGCAGCTACTGAGATAGACTGTGTGGCTGGTACATACTCCGTAGGCAACCAGTCCACCTGTACGGAATGTCCACCTGGTTTCGAATGTCCTGACACTGAAGTAGATACAGAGTAAGTGCTTATTTTTGTATCAGTATTAACATGGCAGGGCAGAGAGTCCTAATTATTCTGTTGGTAACATGCAGTTGTGTTTTGTTTTTTTTCGTTGTACAAAACTTAACTGGCAATTCTACTTTCAATTCTACAGCTTTTAAAATGCCAGTTTTATATCACGTAAGAATTTCAGTTGATTGAATCTGAGTACATTAAAGAAGGACAGGTGATTATTTGGTTGCCCGTGGTGATTCTTTTGCAATTTTGGGAAACGGTCTGGGTCCAGTCCAGTTGGGAAGAAATGTGTTGTGTGATGCCTACATTGGGAATTTTTAGGTCTGGAATTCAAGAAAAAATGTCTTTATTTTTGATTGGAAATGGTCCATTTACCGGACCTAAATAAAGATGGAAAAAATCGCTGACCTGTTTCATGTTTTATGTATTTTAAAAACTTCTGTAAACCCTAACGTTATGTCCTTGATTCCATCCGTTTTTATGATTGTTATTATTGTGATAATCTGTACTTTACAGGATTGCCTGTGAACCTGGGTATTTTTCACTAGGGGCCCAACATGAGTGTACGTTATGTGCAGAGGGAGAATACTGTGCTACGACCATGGAGAGTGGTATACCTTGTGACAACGATGGTGAATATAGTGATGCTGGTTCTACTAATTGCACGACATGTGAAGAAGGCTTTTATTGTCCTAATTCTAAAGGTATGTTCCATAAAGATATAATGTTACATTCATGTTTATGTGTGAGTTTTACGCAGATTTTGTCCAACATGCACATGTCATCTTGATCTAATGACCAGTGGAGAGCCAGGTTCGAATCTCTGTCACGGCAGATCATACCCTTCTATGAAAATTTGACAAAAATGTTGATTTTCCTGGAGAAGTTACTGGCTCCTTGTGGAAGGGTAAGTTAGTACCGGTTAGTATACAGTACAGGAAAACTCTGGTTAGGTGAACTGGTCGCCGTATATAACTGAAAAATTTTATTCAAAATATTTTCTCATCTAAGTACACAGAGGTCAAAATTTTAGGGTCAAAAATGACTGGGCTGATAATAATTTGAAGAATCAAGAAAATTTCCTTCTATTTTTATTGTAAATTTGACACTTTGGTGCAAATTCTCTAGAGTTAAAAGCTTAAATTTACTGATTTCAAAAGTCAAAATGCTGTTTAAAGGGTCAAATGAAAGTCCTACATTATATGTTTAGCCTCCTTTGATATTACTCATATGATATATCTTCTCTTTCAGCATCATTCAAGCAACAATGTAAGGCTGGTTACTATTCTAATGCTGGGGCTGTAGCTTGTACACCGTGTAATGCTGGGTACCGATGTCAGATGGAATCCAATACACCTTCACCACTAGGTGATCAGTGTGATCAGGGTGGTTGGTGTGATGGTGAAAAGTTCTATGCGTGTCCTGCTGGTACTTACAATCCACTGAATACATCTGGATCTGTAGCTGCTTGCGTTCTCTGTCCTGCAGGTGGGGCTTTCAGCACTTTGATTTTACTCTTAAACTCTTGTACAGTGTAACCTCTTCAGAGTGACCTTTTTTTGAGCAACAACCTCCCTTCAACAACAGCATGATGTTTTCCCACTATACGATTTTACTATTAATTCATCTTCTTTAGAATTAATATTGAGATATTTAATATTGAGATATTTAATACTGAGATATTTAATATCGAGTCTCATTTTCCACAAAGTTCTGATTTATTGCAAATATTGAACTCTAGTACAAAAGTATTCAGTTGTTATATTGAGGAGGTTGAGATACTGAGCCGGTTGTTAAGTAAAGTTTTACTGTAAACCTTTGATTAGTTTTTAATGTAATCCATCCCTTATGTCCAAAATTATTATCTCAAAATGGAGTGGACAAATTTTTGAAAATTTTATCAACAAGGTTCACAAAAATTTGGAAACAAATCCCAAGTTTCTAGGGTAGCTATCAAAGAAATAACGATAATTGGGCTATACTGTTTTTATAATATTACCATTGTGTAGCGTTGAGCAGATACATCAGAAAAGTGCAGTACTTTGGATGTAATATCTTAATTGTGTACATGATTCTTTGTTTAGGTTACTATTGTGAGGGTCCTGGTGAAATTGATTATTCTGCGTATGATTGTCCAAGTGGTCATTATTGTCTTCAGGGCACAACAGCCAGAACTGCGTATCCTTGTCCAGGTAATATGGGACAAAATAATTGAAGACATTCTTGAAAATACCAAACATTGAAAGATGCTGTAAACCAAGTCATTTACTGGTTTACTTTTTGTGTGATTGTTAAAATAGTAATTTTATTATTTATTAGTATTTTAATAATTTTATTAGTTAGTTAGGTAAACATTGCTGTTTGATAATATCTAACAGTATCAACATTCAACAGTAAATATCACCTTTTCTAGATCATTAAATACACTTACTAAGCTTTGAATTAAGATCATATCAAATATATTGAAACACAATTATTGTGAACTCTGATATAGTTAAGAATCAGATAAAATGAGTATTGATTTTTCTCCAAGCACACCCTTTATAATTCATTTTTATGGATATAGTGAAACATGGATATAGTGAAGTAATTAATCAGGTACATACAATATAACTGAGCTCTACTGTATTCACTGTAACCATGTTCTACTGTATTCTACCGTGTACCTCTGTACTTACTATGACTGTGTTCTTCTTTATTCACTTCTTCATGTTCTACTGTATTGTACTGTGTACTATTGTGCATTACTGTATTCTACGGTGTACTACTTTATTCACTATAACCATGTTCTACTGTATTCTACTGTGTACTATTGTGTATTACTGTATTCTACTGTGTACTATTGTGTATTACTGTATTCTACTGTGTACTATTGTGTATTACTGTATTCTACCGTTTACAACTGTATTCACTATAACCATGTTCTACTGTATTCTACTGTGTACTATTGTGTATTTCTGTATTCTACTGTGTACTAATGTGTAATACTGTATTCTACTGTGTACTACTGTATTCACTATAACTGTGTTTTGCTGTATTTTACTTTGTATTATTGTGTATTTCTGTATTTTACTGAGTATTATTGTGTATTACTGTATTCTACTGTGTACTACTGTATACACTATAACCGTATTCTACTGTATAATGTGCTCTCTTTCAGGTGGAACTTACAACAATGGTACAGGTTTGACACAAGAAGCTGACTGTTCAGTGTGTCCTATAGGTTCTTACTGTACGGAGGGTTCTACTAATCCCATAGACTGTCCACCAGGTTTCTACTGTGCCTTGGCTGGTCAGACATCAGGTGCACAGACACCTTGCCCGGCTGGTACATACAGCAATGGAACTGGGTTGACTTGTAAGTAACTGCCCCTTATAAAGTCTTGTTATCAGAATAACATGTAAGTAACTGTCCTTTATAAAGTCTTGTTATCAGAATAACATGTAAGTAACTGTCCTTTATAAAGTCTTGTTATCAGAATGACATGTAAGTAACTGTCCCATGCAAAATTTTAAAAGTAATAACTGCTGTAGGAAAGTATTTAACTCCCACCATGTTTATCTGATGCATACTTTCAGAAATCTTCTCACTTCTATTTGAATTACTGATTTAAGTTTAGAAATCAGTCATCTAATTTGATTGGTTGATTCTGTGGATAGTGCCCAAAAATGACCAATGATATTCAAGCTTACTTTTTAGTTCTTCAAAATATGCTATAATTTCATTGTCTTGTATATGATAATGAAACAATTGTATTAAAATACTGAAATATTTGAATTTAAGTTTATTTATATATTTTTATAGTAGCCTTTTATCATAAACACAATCAGACTTGTAATTGATGTGGTTTTAGGTATGACTGAAAATGCAAAAAATACAACTCCCTGAAGTGGACTTACATGAACAGTTTTCTGATTTCAGCTTCCACTCAATGTACTGGCTGTCCATCTGGTCATTATTGTCCTGGTGGTGTGGAGAATTCACCAACAACTGATCCGACAGCATGTCCTCAGGGAACATACAATCCATCAGTGAATGCAGTAGATGTTGTAAATTGTCATGAATGTGAAAAGGGCTTTGCTTGTAATATGACAGGAATGGACGACTCCACTGTATTAGAATGTAAAGTGGGTAAGTAATGTTATTCGTGAAATGCCGATTTAACTCGATATTACAACCACCTTTTTATGATGATATTTTATACTTATTTTCTGTCTGCACCTGTAAATCAACTTGATAATGGGAACACCTCATTATTACAACTGATTTTAATGGTCCAAAAGTTGGTCTCATAATAGAAGTTTTACTGTAGTCTGTGTCAGCTATGGGTCTTAGGTCCATATTATAGATGCACCTTAGCTAAGCTTAACTTTGAAAATCTAGCTATGCCTTGGTCCTATTTATTGTTTTGGGGATCTTGTGTCAGCTGTGGAAGTATAAATGTTTAAACATAATGCTGTTAACCAGACTTTAAAATTTTTTAAAGATCTTTTATCGTGAATAATATATGTTGGCTGTGGTCCAGTGGTTAGTGCGCTGGACTTGTAACCCGGAGACCTGGGTTCGAATCCCAGTCGCGGCAGGTCATACCCTTCTGTACAAAAATGTCGATTTTCCTCCATATGTGGAGAAGTTGCCGGCTCCTTGTGGAAGGGTAAGTTAGCACTGGTTAGTATACAGTCAAGGAAAACAAGTTCGGTGAACCGGTCACCATATATAACTGAAAAATTGTTGAAAAGTGGCATTAAACCCCAGTGACAATAAGTCACATGAAAACAAACAAACTAAGATATGTCTATGACACAGGTCCCCGGATTCAATTAATGGAATGATGGATATAATCAAAATGACTGTACAAGGTATTACAGTAACATGCAGGCTCTGTTCAGTCAGATAGGGTGTAGAGTCTGTGGCTCTGTATTCATGACTTGTGAAAAGGGCCACAAAAGTCTAAAAGTTTCCAGAAATTTCCTGGATTTTGTGAGTCGGTTTGTTCACGAAATTTTCCTGTGTATAAAAATGCTGAGGTATGAAGAAAACAATCAGAAACTGATAAAATCAAAATAATGATGATGATCAAAATTCACAAACTTATGCCCCAATGAAAGGACTATTTTACAACAAACCACAAAATTTAAGTCCAAAAAATAATAAATGAAATCATAGTATTTAAGTTACTGTTTTTGATATAATAAACTATTCATAATATTTTGTTTATTTTTAGGCTATTTCTGTCCATTTGGAACAGTTGAATTTGATCAGTTTCCATGTTTACCTGGTAGCTATGGTAACTCCACTAACCTGACATCAGCTGATGAATGTTCCACATGTCCCGCTGGGTTTATTTGTGGCTGGGCAACCACAGGATTTGGTAATAATTTTATATTCTTTATTTTCTAAATGTATGCATAGGTATTCTTAATATTGTGTCATTTTAAAGAAGCAAAATACCATGTTATTGCTATTACGGACTTTTAATCATATTTACTATATTTATATGTAGGAAAACACACACACACACACATCTTTCTCAACTATATGTAGAACACATACACATGAAATGACAAAATATGTCTGATAGCTTATCATTTTATATTCTATATGAAATAAATCATTGTCATTTATTTAAATGATTGTTGGTCAAGTATATATGTTTGGTCAAGCATGATTGTATATTTTAGGTGGTGAATCCGAACCTCAACCTTGTGCTCAAGGTCATTATTGTCCTGAGATGACCACATTGCCTGACCAGTACCCTTGTCCAGCTGGAACCTTCACAAATAGAAGTGATTTATTTGAAGCGTCTGAGTGTACGCCATGTACACCTGGATACTATTGTACAGGTAAGTGTTTTTTCTTTGATTTACATTTTAATCTTCAACTCCATTATCGTGGATGAAAGTTTTCCTGAATGTGCCGGAAATTCAGTTTCTTCAAGTCCAGATCCAGACCTTACTGGTTTTTATTGTTTCCACAGCACCGTGGATAAGATTTCCATTTTTTTGAAAATTTTCAACTTTCACCTATGCATTATGTAATGATGAAGTCTTTTTTAATTATCATTTTATAAAATAATGTCATACTTATCGATATATATCAAATATACTATACTAAAATGTTCTACTCAGAGCAAGCGCCAATTATTTTCATGTTTTTGATGTGAAGATTTAATTGTCCCTTATAAGCATACTTTGGACTCTTCTAATTCAAAGCAAATACATGTATACAAAACATCAATTTATTTATGAAAATTGGGTTATTTCTCTCTGACAGAGTGGAAAAACATTGTTGCAAAAGAAGCCGTTGCTCTTTACAAGTAATGGCTTCTTTTGCCACAATACTTTCAAAAGTCACCTGCTTCAGCGGCGGGGAAATGTGGTATTATGAGGCAAAGGGTTTAATCAATGAGAACTTTTGTTGCGCAAACTTATTTTCAACCTTGATTAATTCTAACAGGTGGTGACAAGGAGGTGTCAGGTATATGTCCCCGTGGATACTATTGTCCTCTTGGTACTACCATTGGAACAGAATTTGGGTGTCCTAATGGCACGTACAACGATGTCACTGGATTAACATCTGCTGATGAATGCAAGAATTGTACACAAGGTATGTTACCATGGAAATCTTGTATTCTGTTTTATTTAGAAGTCTGTTTTCCACATTTCAAATTATTTACACACTTGCTTGGATGATTGCTGGCAATCTTGCTTTGTTTTTTTTTTGTCTTAGCCATTGTTATATACTCCATTTAATTAACTTTTTATTTACTTCTTGTTATATTGAGATGCATGTTTTTAAACTATGAGAGTATCAATTGGAAAAGGCAGCATTCAAAAAAAGGGACCTACCTTCCTTCACGGATCTTTTAACGTCTAAAATAGTATTAATATTGAAAGAAGAGGCAGTGCTACTGTTTGGTTGACAAAACAAAGCGCCGCACTACAAACATGCTGAAAGTCTTTCTTGCACAACAATTTCAGATTGTTATGCTACAGAATTATCTTGTATGTATTTAATATTTTGACTTGTTAATCAACTGTGTAATTGACCTATTATTTTATTTTTCAGGTCACTATTGTGAGTTTGCAGTCAGTTCTACCACACCATGTATGGAGGGTACTTACATGCCTTACGGAGTTGACCCATCAGGAAGTCTCACAGCTCTGCCAGTTGGTACGTAACTTCTAGACTTGCTTCTTATTTAGTTATAAGATGTTTCGTGAGCCTACTGTTGTATCACTATACAGTCATATCCTTCCTTGTATTAAATTATGTTTGTGACATGGGGATCTAAATTCATTAACAAACACTGTAGCATTGATCATGTTCCTGAAAATGAACTAATACTGTGTTTTGTCAAAATTTATCCAATTATTCATAATTTCATGATCAGGTTTGTTTAAGGGTAGGCTGACTGAACATTTTGAGTCGGTGGAATATGTTTAGTTAATGTAATTAATAAAAGAAATCACAATTTTGTTTACATTTCATTAATTACATTTTTGTATCACCAGGTGAACCAGCAAAACGTCAGTTTGAATGTTTAATTTGTCCCGGAGGTAGCACATGTCTTAATGGTACGATAGACCCATCACCATGTGGTACTGGCCTTTTCTCTCCTGACGGTTCGATTACATGTACTGTATGTGAATATGGGTGAGTTATCTGACAGTAAACTGGACTTTCCTATTGTTACATTGGAAAATATCTCATGCCAATGAAATGGTTGTGTTCATAAATGATGATTCAGGTTGATAAGCATTGTAGATAAACATTTTTATCTTACCTCATACAGAATACTTGCTGTTGATTGGTTGAGCTGGGTCATGTGCTAACCTAATATTTTCCCATATTAAGTCATTAGCGATTCATATCCAGTCAGTAATCATAATTTCAAAATAAAATGACTGTGATAGCATAAAAGTTTGTTAAATTGTGTAAGATAAATTTATTACACAGCTTTTTATTGACCTGATATGATGTGATACAAGGTAAGTAAATTATTATCGGGCGAGATCATTTCAGGTCATTAAGAAGCCACGTAACTATTAATATGTACCCCATATAGACCCATTATGACATCATTTTGTCTCCATCACATTTTTGTGGACAAACATAAATTTTTAACTCAACTGCATATAGCTTCAGGGCCCTTAGTGGTTGAGTGGTTATGGTCTCTGACTAGTAATCACTAGCCCCTCGCTGTTGAGAGTTGGAATCATGCCCACAACCGGTCAAATTTCCCATCTTGGGAAGCTGCCCTACTAGCTTACAGAAGGTCGGTGGTTTCACCCAGGTGAAAGCCTCGGGTCTTCCTCCACTGTTAAAACTGAACAGTTGTCCAATAGACCTGACTGTTGGCGTGACTTAAGACCCTAGTTTATAGGTTCAACTTCATTGCCTAGGAAAGAAATCTACTTTAATTGTATCATTTTAAATGCAGCATAAATACGTTTGCATTACTGAAGAATGCAATTTACTTGTTTTTGTTATCCTTTAGTTTCAACATACTTGTTTTAGAAAAATACATTTTTTAAAATCCGATAGGGCTTCATATCTTAAACTTGGTGTAACAATTTCATGTATCATTATTATTCATGCAGACATTATTGTGACAATGCCACAACATCTGAAGATGATATGAGAAACAACATGAAGTGTCCCGCTGGTAGATTCTGTGTTGCAGGTCTGCACTCTGAACCGAGTGCTCAGGATTGTGCTACCGGACATTATTGTCCAGAAGGTATGTTGTATCAGCGCTTTTTTTCACAGGTTGAGGAAGGGGCCTTTTTTCTTGAATATGGGGGAAATTAACTCAGTATTTTTGCAAAAAAAATATGCTGTAATACTGTAATATATTGTTACATTTGTCTTTTATGTACCTTCATATTGCCCTTTTTTGTTTTGTCTGCAGGAAGTGTTGAAGTAAAATTTATTCAATCAATACAAGTGTAACTTATAAATGATGTTTTTTTTAAATGACGTCACTCTGTTAAACGTCATTTTTCAACAACTTTTCAGTTATATACGGCGACTGATTCATCTAACCAGTTTTCCTGGACTGTATACTAACCAGTGCTAACTTGCCCTTCCACAAGGAGCCAGCAACTTCTCTTCAATATGGAGGAAAATCAACATTTTTATCAAATTTTGAACCCCGATTATCGGGTTACAAGTCCAGCACACTAACCACTGCACCACAGTTGTGGCTTGTTTTGTTTGTACTGTAAAATATACCTCCATGTGCAACAACAAGGTCATACAGTGCATATTGCATCACTTTGCATCATCTTATTTTGTAGTCTCTTCATTCTAAATTTTTCAGCTACTGTTGAAATGTTGAACTGCCCGGTCGGTACAATGAGGACCACAGTCGGTGCTGGTGCTGTAACAGATTGTGAACCCTGTACAGCTGGGTACTACTGTTTGGAAGAATCCTCTGGTACCTCAGGAGCTTGTCTAGAAGGTTATTATTGTCCTACAAACATCACCAATCCCTATGGGTCCAATCCACCATATATTGGTTCCTATGGAAATGACATGGTAAGTTTTTTTTGCAAACTTTGGTACATCTACTTTATGTAAATGGAACTTTGATGTTTCAGTGTTCAGTGCCTGAATTTAGGGATTCTTTTTGATGTTTTGCTAACAATACTATTTACTAATCCCTATGGTAAAGTGATGTTTGCACAGGCTGATAAATTAGAAATGGAATTTTGTAATCAGGTACTTTTCCCAATGAGCAGGTATTGTTTCCAGCTAGCAGGTATGGTTTTTAGCCAGTACAAATGTACTTGCTGTTTCGTTCATGCAGGAACTGTTTCTTTCCAGCAGGTACCGTTTTCAGCAAGCAAATACAGTTTCCTGTTTTAGGTATAATTTCCAGTGAGCAGGTTCTGTTTCCTACTAAAAGTACAATTTCCAGTCAACAAGTGCTGTTTCCTGCTAATAAAAGTACAATTTCCATTCAATAGGTACTGTTTCCAGAAAAAATGGAACTGCTTACAGACACTATTTCTATGATTTAATCCTGTCTATCCAGTAAACCATTTCCTGTTGTTTGCTGGGTTGTTGAAAAAGACACACCAGGCGAGATGGACGTAAGTTTTAACGCCTAAGGCAGAAGTGACTACCGTGGAAACCATTGTGATAAAAGAAACCTGTACCATCTTAACACTTAATGTTATTTCTTGATTGCCTCATCCCAATTGTTACATGTGTGCTAATGTTAATTTTCAGAACAAATGTCCTGAAGGAACATACACTAACGTAACAGCTACACCGGATCTGGACAGCTGTCTAGAATGTCCGGCTGGTTACTTTTGTGCCCTAGCAACCAATCAACCGGCTGATTGCACTCGTGGTTACTATTGTCCAGCAGGATCTGAGAAACCTACTCCATGTCCTATTGGTACCTATGGAAACGATACAAGTATGCCATTTGTTTTTAATTGTATAAAAAATTAATTACAGTCAAACCTGTGAACAAAGGCTAACCTGGGAGATACAAAATGTGGCCTTTATTAACAGATGGTCTTTATACGGAGACCAGTTTGTTTCAAATAATCAATGATGGTTTTTCAAAGAATGGCCTTTATTCAAAGGGTAGTCCTTATTTGGATGTTGTCATGAACACCGGTTTGACTGTACAATAATTTTTTTATTGATGTTTTATAAAGTAGAATTTTGTAATGCTTGGATACTTGTATATATTTCTTTATTGGTTTTGTATATTATATTATATTGTATAATATATTTTATATATTTCTTTATTGGTTTTGTATATTATATAATATTGTATAATATATTTTATATATTTCTTTATTGGTTTTGTATATTATATAATATTGTATAATATATGTATATATTTCTTTATAGGTTTTGCAAATATTGCATTATTACTGGACTAGTTTATCATTAAAATTACCAAATAAAAAACCTACTTCCTTTATGTTTTCTTCAAAGCTTTTACCATTATTCGACACAGAGGAACTGAGGTCCACAAAGATCCATATATAATGAAGATATTGTAAGCTTGTCTGTTTTGAAGAAAAAGTCAAGCTATTATGATTGCTGTGGCATTGTCGTCATTGTTGTTGTGCAAAAACTTTAATGTAGCCCATTACTCAAACACTTTTTAATGATATCAACATAACACTTGGAATACTTGGTTTTCATGACAAGGCACAGTTGCAAGACAAGGGGCATTATTCTGAAAGCTATATTTTGGAGTTATGCCCCTTTTTAACTTAGAACTTTGGTCAAAATTGCTTATTGAACAGAATGATGTAAAACAGACGACCTTTAGCGCCCCTGTGTGGAGCTCTTGTTATATTAAAAATTACTTTAACATAATGTCTGAATTAAGTTCAAGATAAATATACCACATGCAAGATCGTGATATGATGTCCTTTGATGAATGAAGTGGAAACCAAGCCTGTGTATTGCTAATGGCTACCAATCCTGTGTGATACATATGGCCACCAATCCTCTGTATTGCAAAAGGCTACCATTCTGTGTGTTACAAATAGCCACCAATCTGTGTATTGCAAGTTATTATGTATAGAACTATTTTATTTCAGATTTGATTGGCTTAGATAAATGTACAGCTTGTGACCCTGGTTACTATTGTGATGCACCAGGTCTGACATTACCTCGTGATCAGTGTGATCCTGGTTATCTATGCTACAGTGGCGCCACCACGTCTACCCCTACAGACGTAGCCACCCATGGTGGAGAGCGTTGTACCAGAGGTGGATTCTGTCTCCTTGGTAAGTCCTTCCATTGCCATGGATACAAACAGAGCCATGTTTTGTCTCTATTATTCACCCGAGGATGTCTTATTGTCTATTTAACATGTTGTATTCTTGGCTTTGCTGTAATTTTAAACAAAAACGTTTCAATTTTATACTCATCTATTTATGTGTGTATGTTCATGTATTTCATTTATTGTATAAATATGTGCGCATGCATAAGGATAAACACCAACTCTTTTCATGGTCTGGCCTCATAATTCAATGATTTATTTTTTGTCTTGTACATGTACCATTTGCTGATTATGTAGTTTGTCTATATGCATACATTTTTCTCTGATTGTAGGATCTTTTGTAGCGTTACCCTGTCCTCTTGGTACCTACAGTAAC
The DNA here is from genome assembly GCA_008271625.1 of Lutraria rhynchaena. Classification (NCBI taxonomy): domain Eukaryota; kingdom Metazoa; phylum Mollusca; class Bivalvia; order Venerida; family Mactridae; genus Lutraria; species Lutraria rhynchaena. The sequence goes on along the minus strand of VIBL01000089.1, from coordinate 1,349,062 downwards.
ATATCAGGTGCCATAGATACTTCAGAATGTACGGTATGTGATCCAGGACACTATTGTAGTAGTGTTGCCGGGGGTGAACCTACAGGTCTCTGTGCTGCTGGCTTCTATTGCATATCAGGTGCTTCCACACCTTATGACATTGCGGCTAGACCAGGTATGTTCATCATGATGTTTGTACGTATGTTTATTTAAGCTGTGTTTTAACACTATGGTTGAGTTTCTATGTGATGGTTGTTCATTCTTTGTACCTTCACTCAGTGCATTATGGGAAAGCGACTGCTTCAAATGCTGTTATACTTTAATTTTTTCGGTTCCTTACTCTTGGCTTAGTAAGTCACATTTCAATAGCATACATGGTTATAAATATGGGAGGTTTTGCATGTTATATCTGTTCTACTTGTCTATTTTACATTTCTTCCATATATTTATGTATTCAGTGAAGATTAATAAGTGTTTATGATGTTCTAGTGTAGAGATCTGACCAAGTAATATCTACAGTCAGTAATATGGATTCCCTAAATAATTGTTCCTTAATGCCTTTTTATAAAGGGGCTACAGTTATATTTTAAAATGTTAAAATTATTATTTTGAGATAAACTTCATGCTTAAGAATTGAATGCTATTTAATGCATTCTTTGTCAGAAATTGATTCTGACCTGTTTAATTTTTTTTATTCATTTAACATCGTGCAAACAGCCAGGATCATTTCCCATTTTAATAGTGGAGAAAGATATCAGGGGTACAAGTAGGTAGCGTCACTGACCTTCATTAAGCTAGCCAGACTGCGATCTTACTGTCTGGTTCCTGTTTGGTTTTGAACTCAAAGCTATGAAGGGTTAGTGATTAATAGCCAGTGATCATTACCACTGGACTGTGGAGACCCCAGTTGTTTTGCTTAAACATGGAATCTTTTTCCTATATTCATTTATTATATTTTCAAGGTCATTACACGCTTGAGGGTGCACGTGCTGAAGAAGAATGTCCCATAGCAACATACGCCCCCAACTACAACTCGAGTTCCTGTACTATATGTCCAGCAGGTTTCTATTGTCCAGATAAAGCCATGAATTATACGATAATATGTCCTGTGGGATCATACTGTCCAGAGGGAAGTTATCAATTTTACACCTGTCCACCAGGAACATTCCTCAATGAGTGAGTATCATGATATTGTTGTTTTCATGCTGATGTGGACATTTTAGTTAATCTGTGGGACACAAATAAACATACAGACCAATGAACATGCAGACTTACAAATGGACAAAACTTGCATATCTATTCAGATGATCGTTTATTCATGTTCAGATTGACATTTTGTAATTAGTTCATTTTTTCACTTCAGCGACAAGTACAGTAAAACTCCAGAAAACTGGACTTCCTGAAAACTGGAATTCTCCATATTCTCTCTCTCTCTCTCTCTCTCTCTATATATATATATATATATATATAATAATCAGTGATGGTTTTTCAAATTATGGCCTCTATATATATACAGTCAAACCTGTGTTTGCTGCTACCTCCGAATAAAGGCCACCCTGTGAATAAAGGCCATAATTTGAAAAACCATCACTGATTATTTAGAACAAACTGATCTCTGAATAGTAGCCATCTGTCAATAAAAGCCGCAGTTTGTCTTTCACAGGTTGGCCTTTGTTCGCAGGTTTGTGTCAATGAAGACCGCATTTTGTCTTTTCCAAGGGTGGCCTTTGTTAGTCTTTATATTATGAACATAATTTGGGTCTTAAGTATAATACATGATACTGATACATGTATATGTCTAATATTACAGGACTGGCAAATCCAGTTTGAATGATTGCATTGACTGTCCTCCTGGATACTATTGCGCTGATAGAGGATTATTCGAGGTCACCGGTCCTTGTGCGGCTGGTCATATCTGTTATTTGAACTCTCTGATCCCAGATCCAGTGTATAATAATGACAACTCTACAGGCTTGACTATCATTGAGTATGGAGATCGTTGTCACCCTGGTTTTTACTGTCCACAAGGGACAATGTTCATGATACCTTGTCCGGAAGGAACCTACAGAGAACATTACAGTGGAGCATCTAAGGATGATTGTACCATTTGTGACCCTGGAAAATACTGTGATGGAACTAACAATACTGCTGTCACTGGTAAGATACAATAGATACTAAGTACATTTAATGGTTAACAAAGTTAGCTTTTCAAAAAGCATGAAAACATCTTGTTTGGTCTTTGTCTTATTCATAAAATGGAGACATGGGGTTGAGTAGATCTCAAGAAGAAAAATGGTGCCATAGGAAGACAACTATAATATGACCACATCAAATTGAGTGAGCTACTAGTAGGCATTGAGTGCCAATGAGATATACCATATTTTTTTGTGCTTGATTAGCAATAATCTGAATAAGGAAAACAAGCACAGTCATAATTTTGAAAAAAAAATCTTCAAGTGAATCACTAACTAGTCAACTAGTAAGTTTCATCTTTAATTTGATATTGTAAATTGTAAATTGTGCTGGACAAAATTTTTGTATATTTCATGCAACGATCGACCATGCTAGTATTTTCATAATTTTTAAAATGAATTGTTTATTTACTAAAATTTTAATTCCACATAAAAATGTCACATTTAACATTTGTGCGAAAATTCATACTTATAAAATTTAATGATACCTTTGTATTCTGATTTGAATTTTTACGTATGTAAAAATAAAGCAATATCTGCTTTTGTATTCAGGTGACTGTGATCCAGGATATTATTGTAATAATGGCTCGCATTTAGCGGCTCCAGTTGATGGCATCATTGGCGATATCTGTCCACAGCACAAATACTGTCCGCAGGGATCTGATTTACCCAAGTCATGTTCTATTGGATACATGGCAAACATGACCGGAATGAGTGCGTGCGAGCTTTGTTTGGGCGGTTACCTGTGTTATCCAGATCAAGCACCAGTCCTCTGCCCGCAAGGTAACAGTCCAAGCCCTAGTTTTTTTTACCTCAAATTTTTTCATCCTAAAGAGAACTTCCTGTACACAGCATACTGAAGTTGATATAAAAAATATAGCAATGGATTTTTTTTTCACTGGGTTTAACGCCATTTTTTAACAATTTTTCAGTTATGTACGTAGGCTGGTTCACTTTACCAGATTTCCTGAACTGTACACTAATCAGTACTAACTTACCCTTCCACAAGGAGCTGGCAACTTCTCCACATATAGAGGAAATTTGACATTTTTGTAAAGGGTATGATCTGCCGTGACTGGGATTTGAACCCAGATTGCTGGATAATGCATCATTGTACCTCTTGTTTAACTTTATATGGAGACTAACAGCATATGTCTGTTTGTTCTAGATACGGGTTAGGTCTTAGTATATTTTTCGTTCAGATGGACTTTTCTCTGTGGTTTTACATCGCACCATTAGCCAGGGTCTTGTCGGTGATTTGTCCAGCTTTAATGGTTGTGGGTAGAACCACTGACCATCCTTCCGTAAGCTGGCGGGTTGGGATTCAGATCATAACCTCCTGAATACAGAGCCTCCCTATATGTTCTAATTACTAATTACTGATTAATGTTTCATTATATTTTTGTTTAGATGGTCTACAACCTACTGCATTATTTTAGGATTTTTAACCAGGTTTTCCTGGTCATTGAATTGGGTGGGCGGGCATACATAATTTCTTCTGTGTGCAACTCCTCCTACATTTCTCAAGGGAGTTCAGCAAAACTTTCACTTAATTAACATCACCAAGTACCCAAGCACTTATTGTTAAGGTTTCGTGATTTGATATTTTTTGCAGAATCATGTCCCTTTGTTTATTTTGTACACATGTTATATTCTGTGTGCGACTTCTGATGAAAACCTGGTTTGTGACAATTCCTGTCATTGTGTTTACAGTTTCCTATTAAACAATTTTTTGCTTCAGGAAAATATTGCCCAGCCAGTACTGTTCTTATCCCTACAACAGCAGGCATTGACTGTCCTATCGGGACTTATGGAGGCTCTGAGGGGTTGCAGGCTGAAGTTAACTGTACGGCTTGTGATTCTGGATTTTATTGTGCCACAACTGGTAAGATAAATGTCATTGGTAAAGGTTTTACAATAGACATAAAATCAGAATATTTAGGCTGTAAAATTTTTATCTTAAAATATTTTTTCTTGTCTTAAGGCCTGAAAAAAAATTGTCTGGTTCCAGTTACTTTACTAAACAATTGGATTAGTAGGTCGCTAAACTTTTCTCATTTGTTTTTTTCCTAAACATATTTTTCATACATTTTAGGTACTATTTGCCCCCAAATATTTTTTTGTAATAATTTTGGAATTATTTAAGGTGTCAGTCAGGTAACCAAACACAACTTCTTTTTTTCAGGCCTAGATAATCTAACACCATAAATTTAAACCAAATTTACCAAACAAATGAGGTATTGGGCTTATTTAGAACATGCACATTAGTATGGTTGTAATTTGCATGGTGCTGTAGTAATTTCTATACAGCTTAAATTACTGTAAAGTTTTACCTACCAGTACATAGAATTTTCTTCTGTATCAAATCTGTAATATATTTAAGCTGTCTTTTGATGTTATTTTGATGTCATGTTATTTTACAGGTCTGTTGAATGCCACGGGACCTATACTAGCTGGTTTCTGGGGCTTGACGTTAACTGAAGTAGTGACACCCGTGACAACTGATAGTGAAAACTTTGGGCTCTGCCCGAAAGGATTTTATTGTCCTGAACAGTCTCCATACCCGATACCTTGTCCTGCGGGAACTTATGGGTATATACATGTTATCACATTATTGAGGATATTTCTTGATACTTAATGGGGTCTGTGGCGAAGTTTTGAGCTTTTCTCCTTTCTTCAGTTCGGAAGTTACAGTCAAACCTGTGTTTGCAGCCACCTTCGAATAAAGACTTCCCTGTGAATAGAGACCATTCTTTGAAAAAACGTTACTGATTATTCAGAACAAACTGACCTTTAGATAAAGGCCATCTGTCAATAAAGGTCACATATCGTCTTTCTCTAGGTGGTCTTGACATGGTGTCATTTTAAACCTGGCGTCTAATATCATTGTTATCACCTTGTAACAAGTTAAATATGATCATTTGAGTCAGTAGGTTGAGCTTTGGTGTGCAGACCTTGGGTTCTTGAGACCAGACCCTGGGCACAGCCCATGTTCACTGTGAAAATTTGGTCGATGATATTGTGTTCAAGGCCGTTTCTACTCCACCATTGGTCATTCATGTGGTGAAGTGAGCAGTTACTTGTGGAGGACAGGGTTTGTACTGGTACAGAATCCAAGAAAACTGGCATGATTAACTGCCTACTGGTATTAAATGAAATTCTGTGCTTTTGTGTTATTTAGATTAATAATATTTCAAAATATTCAATAACTATCTGTTGCCATGAGTTACATGTAGTGTCTGACTTTGTTATATTTTGTATCGTCATTTACAGACCCTCTGAGAGGATGGAAGCATTGTCAGACTGTTTAGACTGTGACCCGGGTTACTATTGTCCCACACAGAACATGACAACAACTGGTACGCAATGTACCGCTGGATATTATTGTTCATCTAAATCATATGAGGCTGCACCAACCAACGCTTCATTTGGCGACATATGTTCACCAGGTGTGTGAGACATTTCTTTTTTAGCTTGTCTGTTTCGAAGATAAAGTCAAGCTATTATGATTGCTGTGTGGGCGGTGGCAGCATTTTCATGCAAAAACTTTAATGCAACCCATTACTCTTTTAAACTTTTAAAGATGTCAACATGACACTCGGAATGCTTAATTATCATGATAAGGTACACTTGTGAGACTAGGGGCATTATTCTGAAAGCTATATTTTTGGAGTTATGCCCCTTTCTAACTTTTTTTAAGGAAATTGGTCAAAATTGTTTTTAAATAGGATAATGTAAAACAGACAAGCATTGGTGTCACTGTGCTGAGCTCTTATTGTATGGCTCCTGTTTTATAGATCATGCGAAAAATATGAACTATAAGTAATTGTGACTTGAAATTATGAAAAAATTGATCCGAGCAGCTGCCAACTGTATTACCATGTAGTCTGAAAATATTGTATGTGTTACCATGGAGACAGTGAGATATAGATCATTTAACTAAATATCTGTACTAATTCTATTATGATTTGGTTGCAAGTTTATCACTATGTATGTTCTTTAATACGAAGAAATTTGTTTCCATTACTCTGTACGGACAACCAAGATGAATGATTTAACCATGTTTTTATTCTGTATTTATTTAGGATATTATTGTCCCACTGGGTCTAGTGCGGAGATCCCTTGCCCCGGTGGTACATACGCTAATGTATCAGGGTCTTCATCCTGTACGCAATGTCCACAAGGATTCTACTGCCCCTTAGCGTCACCGGAACCAATCAGTTGTCCCATGGGATACTATTGTACAGCCGGCCAGGATGTTTATACTACCTACTCGTGCGCTGCCGGGAAATTCAACAACCTTACTGAACGATACGACTCCTCCGACTGTTTAGATTGCCCATCTGGGTATGTTCAACATGTTATCATCTACTTTAATGTTTTACTCAATTCATTATTTTTTTATTAGGCCGTCTGTAAAAAAATACTTATTTTGCGGTTATGCAACCCAGTATTTTAACTGTGGATGAATATGTAGGCACTTTTTCATTTACTAGAACTCAAAAATGAAATGCTAGAATAAAGAATGAATAAATTTTTGGTCAGAATTTAGTCAAAAAAATTTTGGGAAAGAGATTTTTGAATAAGTCTGTTGGGTAAGGCCTAAAAAAATAGCTTGTTTCTGCTACCCCAACTGACCCTAATCCGTATGATTTTTTGTCAAATTATAGTTTTGCAAAATAACAATTTTTCCTTCCCTTTTTGCGTATTAGCTGTCTTTGTGCACTTTATTCTTCATATCAGTGAGGTGCATTATCTGCACATTTAAATGCTTATCTAGAATGGGGACATTTGATGAGTATTTTGAACATTACGATTAATAGCCTGTTGTCCGTTGATTATTGTCAGTCTTCGCAATGTCAGTCATATTCTACCCTAGAAATCCCTACCTACAGACCTTTTTTTTCCGGAGTCAGTAGCGATAACAAGTCTTTTTAGGGGCTTACCTGCAAACCAACATTCTGTTAAGGATAGCCAGATACATCGACAGATTTATAACAATGTTCATTTATCAGTCTTTTGATTTAGAAATTTGAAAACATCTTAATTGCTCAACAGGGTTCAAATTTAGTGTTATTGTCAACTAGTTATATTAGCTTGCGCTTTTTTTGTTTACCAGCTAAAATGAAAAGCGACCAGCTAAAATTTAGAACAAAAATTTTATTAACCTATGATTAACAAATGATTAATTTCTTGGGCCATGTGTAGTATTATCTGACCTCTTCTTCCTCTGACCACTTAGCCACCATACACTTTCTAAAATATGCGGAATGCTTATGTGGCTACCCACTATTGAGAAATTCTACAAGCTATTAGCGAGTATGCGTGCCTTTGAACCCTGCTTAAAAAAAGTAAAGGTTTTCGTAGAAGAAAAGGTTTGTTCTAATTGGAAACCATGGCTTGCTGACCATTATCAGACTGCTGTCCTAGATAGCTTTTTAAAAAGATTAGCACACTCACTATGTAAGAACTCTGGTATGGTCACATTTTTCTGTAAGTGTATACATGTATATGGATACATGTTTGTTTTGTAATGTGTTACTGTATGTGTTTACTTTTCATGGAACCATGCTCATCAGTTAAACTTGCGGTAAATTATATGAATTATTGAATTGAATTGAAACCATAAAAAAGTCACATGACAAGTTCTTGTAGCCACATGTTACATGGTCATGAAACTGGTCACTCTAGTTCATATATTCTACTTTTATCTTTGTTACTCATATTTGGATGCATGCTGAAGTAAATTTCGTTGTCAGGAATTGAATGACATTTGTATTTTCATATAATGGACTATTTCCAGGTATTATTGTGACTCCAGAGGGCTTGCGTACCCCACAGGTCAGTGTGATCCTGGTTGGTACTGTACAGGTGGATCCAAGCTTGCACAGCCTACAGATGCTTCACAAGGTGGTATGTGTCTAGCTGGCACATATTGTCCGCAGGGGAGTGCTGCTGCCATACCATGTGACCCAGGACAATTCTGCGCTAATGATGGTTTGTGCTCTTGGTCTTAATTTGAAAACTGAATTATTGAAGAAGTAATTTCCACAAAAACTCAATTCACTGCATTACATTACATTACAGTATAATAATTCACATATGATTACCATAACTACACACTTAACATCCAACTTTCATTCATTTCTCTGTCAAAATATAAACCTGCAAGGTTTGCTCTGTAGCTAGGACAGAGGGCTGTCCATCAAGAGGTGGCTGATTTGTGAGACTAACAGGGAACATATGTGACGATTTGATGTTAGATATAGCATTCAAGGTCATATGTTTGCCACCTCTGATTTACGCAGCAAGAGATAGTTTGTTAATGTTTATGGAACATATACAACTTCAGGTTGGACTCCAAGCTCAAATCTCAAGTTTAAATATTTCTATGCTAAATTAATGATATACATCATACGTTCTTCTAGTTAGAAAATTTGATCTGAATTTGTATTTAAAAATTGAACAGTGATATCTTTTCAACCTAAAATATTTCCGGAAAGTATGAAATTATGATTTGAGTCTGGGGACTCCAGTTTTATGACCTCAGGGTCTATGTGTAATTGAACACTTTCACCAAAGCAGCATAATTAAACGTACCAGTAATAAACCTAATGTTGACATTCTGGGGCCTCCAAGGTTGAGTGGTTATGGTCACTGATTTGTAATCACTAACCACTCATCACTGTGAGTTCGAATCCTACCCGAGACCAATTTCACATGTGAGAAAGCTGTCCAGCCAGCTTATGGAAGGTCAGTGGTTCTACCCAGGTATAAACCTGGGAGTCTTCCGACACCATTAAAGCTGGAAAGTCGCCAAATGACACTGACTATTGGTGCAACGTTAAACTTTGATGAAAAAAAAGTTAACATTCTACATTCAGGTCAGGACAGTACTAATGGATCGTGTAATGCTGGCTACTTTTGCTCGGTTGGATCTTCGTCTGCTACTCCAGTAGGACAAGTGTTTGGTATGTATGATTTAATTAACACTTCCTCAAACCCTGTTTTGATTCAGTTTTACGTCCATTGTGTTATTTAGGTGTGTTTGGCAGATTTGTGAATCAAAATCATACTTTTTTACGTGTCTGTTTTGAAGAAAAAGTTGAGCTATAATGATTACTGCAGCGTCATAGTTATTGGAGTTGTCATGCAAAAACTTTAATGTAGCCCATTACTCAAACACTTTTAAAGATGACATGACACTTGGAATACTTGATTTTTTTTACAAGGCATAGCTGCAAGACAAGGGGCATTATTCTGGAACCTAAACTTTTGCCCCTTTTTAACTTATAAGTTTGGACAAAATTGTTTATTAAATAGAATGATGCAAAACATACGAGCATTGGCACCACTCTACAGAGCTCTTGTAAAACATGTGAGCATTGGTGCCACTCTACAGAGCTCTTGTAAAACATACGAGCATTGGCACCACTCTTCAGAGCTCTTGTAAAACATGTGAGCATTGGCACCACTCTACAGAGCTCTTGTAAAACATGTGAGCATTGGCACCACTCTACAGAGCTCTTGTAAAACATACGAGCATTGGCACCACTCTTCAGAGCTCTTGTAAAACATGTGAGCATTGGCACCACTCTACAGAGCTCTTGTAAAACATGTGAGCATTGGCACCACTCTACAGAGCTCTTGTAAAACATACGAGCATTGGCACCACTCTACAGAGCTCTTGTAAAACATACGAGCATTGGCACCACACTACAGAGCTCTTGTAAAACATACGAGCATTGGTGCCACTCTACAGAGCTCTTGTAAAACATACGAGCATTGACGCCACTCTGCCGAGCTCCTGTTACTTTAACATACAGGAATGTGGTGTTAGAACATAAATCTCAATGTGCTTTTAGGGCCTATAGTAAAAGGTTATTGTTACAATGACTGAAGATAACTTGTAAAACCTATTTTTTTTTTATATGAAAACCTATGTTTGTTCATAATAAAACTATGTTTGTTTTTGTCAAAACATATGTATGTTTATATTATAAACTATGTCTGTTTATATTAAACCATATGTCTGTTTACATTACCCAGTATTTTTTAGGATGTATGACTCATTTTCATTTTTACAAATGATTAAATTCAACATTGCATGTTTTAGCTATTGTTTCTTACTTTGAATATGAATACATGAATGTTAAGATTTGTTGAATTTTGTGTATTGTTATATTGTGTTATCAACTGATAATCTACTAATTTCCAACCATAATCAGTGTATTATATTTTTCGTACGTATTTTGAAAATATCTTCAACAATTTGAGTTGATTATAAGATCATGAATTCAGAAAAAATTTATCTTAAACCCATTGTTTACTAGGTGATATTTGCCCAGCGGGTCAGTTCTGTCCAGCTGGAAGTTCTAACGGTACCTACTGCCCGCCTGGTACCTATCTCAGCACCACCGGTGCCCAGTCTGAGGCAGAATGTGTTCAGTGTGATCAAGGCTACTATTGTGATGGATATGGTAATGTGGCTGTAGATGGTCAGTGTGATGGTGGTTACTATTGTCCACCTGGCATGAATGTGTCCAATCCTTGGGAATACACCTGCAGTGAAGGTAAATTATTGTCTTGTCTCAAAAAATGCAGTAAAACCACACTCACTACTGAAGATTATTCGGTTAAAAATAAACAAGTTAATTTAGTTAACTAATTACTTCAGTGCCCAGAGATTTTTTTCTTCTGTTTATGGTGATTAAACCTGAGGTGATCCAAGTGATATGGTGAACATATAAATTGTGACTCTGATATTTCATGAATTAAGGGACATTAAAGCTACAATCTTACTACTAACACTTCACTTGTATTGTCCTATGCCCCAGAAATGTTGTGAGATAACTTCGAAATTTCATTAATTGTTCAGAATTACATCAATAGATTGATAATTTTACAGGTTACTATTGCCCAGTTGGTTCTCATATGGAATTAAGGTGTGACCCTGGCACTTACCAAGATATGACCGGTCAGTCAGAGTGTAAAACGTGTCCAGCAGGATACTACTGTGACACCCTAATGGCTCCAGTTGTACTCTACAATAATTCAATATGTCTTCAAGGTAACTGATTTCTGTTGTCATGGTAATTTATTATTACAATTAGTCATTGTGTTTCAGACTACTTTTGTGTACACAATGCTGATTTTATTGTGGGTCATACTACTTTTGTGTACAAAATACTGAATTCATTGTGTTTCAAGCAACTATTGCGTAGAAAATACTGAATTTATTCTGGTTCAGGCTACTATTTTGTAGAAAATACTGCATTCATTGTGTTTCAAGCTGCTATTGTGTAGAAAATATTGAATTCATTGTGTTTCAGGCTACTACTGTCCAAATGGTACGACGCACAGTACACAATACAAATGTCCGGTTGGTACCTTTGGTAACAGTACCGGACTTGTAGAAATATCAGAATGCACACCATGTCCCGGAGGATTTTACTGTGACCTTGAGGCTCAGACTAGTTACACTAAGTTATGTAATCCTGGGTAAGTGATGATCTCTGTCTGTACAAGATTATTCTCAAATATTCTTAAATTGTTGTAAGGGTTGAAATGTTTCTAGATCTATCTGTTCCATCATATATATATAAAACTCTTTACAAATACTGCCTTTGGGACTAAATCAATTGGCTGTAATATTGAGGTGGTCTTATTACCAAGGTCAATGTGCATTTGAGTTGTTGTATACTTTGTGTTAAAGATTCTACTGTCGTCAAGGCGCTGAAACTGGTACTCCAATGGAAGACGATGATGCGTATCAATGTCCAGTTGGTCATTACTGTCCTGAAGGTACAAGTGAACCAGAGAAATGTCCAGCTGGAAGATATTCAAACAATGTACGACTGACCGCTGACACTGATTGTACCGAGTGTCCAGCTGGCTCTTACTGCGGGGAACTTAATATGACTGCTCCGAGTGGACTTTGTTATGCTGGATACTACTGTCCAAACGCTTCATCCCTACCTACACAACTAGACTGTCCCCCTGGTCACTTCTGTGGTAACGGTACTGCTACACCAACACCTTGTCCTAAAGGTCAGACATCTATAAATTTTATTTCTTTGTTTAGACTTTAGCATGAGCTGCAATTATTGGTTGTTCATATTTTACTATCACTGTTATTTTATTACTTTGTACTTTTTCCCTGCGTAACTTATGTCTGCTGTAACTTATGTCTGAAATTTTTTGTGTTCTTCTAAATAATCTAAATCTTTGTACCATAACCATAACAGATATTGGAATCTGTTGAATATCTCCATGGTTACTGTACTGATAACATGACATCTCTGTACACTACAGGTACATACTCTAACCAGACGAACTTGATGTATCAATCAGAATGTGACGATTGTCCAGGTGGATATTACTGTCTTACTGAGGGTCTCATTGAACCCACAGGCCTCTGTGGGGAAGGTAAGTTCATCTCCGTCTGTGACTTGATCATGTATTTGAATTTTTCAGTATGCTTCATTAGTCTTTATGCTATATGATCATCCCTTGCATTTCAAAGCAAGGATGGCTGCATCCTCAAAATTTCTGTTCTAAAAATTGAAATATTGAAGAAAGCTTAGGGAACTTTTTTATGACTTGATTTTTGCACTTTTATAAAATGTCTGATTATTTAGCATTTTTTCTTATCTGTTGATGCACTTTTATGATTTCAGGTTATTACTGTCCAGTTGGTACGATATATGAACAACCGTCCACTACATTCTGTCCAGTCGGTCACTTCTGTCCAAATGGTTCTGCTTCTGCGTTACCTTGTAGAAACAATACTGAGGTAAACATTCAACATTCTTAGTTTTATGTCACTCACCCCAGTTTGTGAAGTTTGGCTGGTAATGCAGACAATAATAAATAAATTAAGATCATAAATGCGATGACTTCAAATGTGCCCTGAAGGGAGAGCTCTGTGTTATACCATACTCTCGTAATGTAATTCAACTACAGTGCTACCTCTCCAGAGCGGCCTTCTCTTGAGCAACAACTTCTCTTCAACAACAGCATGCTTTTTCCCCACTGTACGATTTGATTATTAATTTAACCTCTCTAGAGTGGCAACCTCTCAACAACAACATAATTTTGCGTCTCCCAAAGGGTGTTGCCTTGTAGAGGTTGCATTGTACATGTACATCTTTTCAAGCAGTATATTTTATATATGCATTAATTGATAATCAGTTACAGAGATGGATTAGTTCATCAATCTAAATCAACATTAGCTTAGGAACCAGAGGGACAAGTTTAGAATAAAAAGATGATTCTTATATTTTTGTCTTACACATTTCTAGGTAAACCACACCCATGCTGTGGAATGTAATGAATGTCCAGCAGGCTATTATTGTCTGGCGTCTAACGGTCAGAAAGTGATATGTCCAGAAGGTTACTATTGTCCAGCTGGTACAGGTATGGACTGGCAAGCTTGCCCACGTGGTACATACAGTAATACTACCGGACTACAAGACGTTAGTCAATGTAAACCATGTGATGCTGGGAAATATTGTGAACTTGAACATCTTACTGAACCCACAGGTTTGGGACTAATTTCACTTATTGGTCTGTGCTAATTGATTAGAAGGTGCTCTTGTTAAGAAATATTTTTACTGTTTATCATTCTTTGGTGAAGTTGATAACTCTTGAATATAAAGTAAACATTTATAAAATTGTGCTTCTTTTACTGTAGGCCATGTTGCACCCAACTGAAAATCCTTACTCTTCAAAAAATAGTTCCATTGTGTAATTGTGTAACAGTTATGTGTAGTTTCAGTCCTGTTGAAACTTCATTGACTATATACATGTGTAGATTTACAATAAGAAAAGAAATTGGGCTGTGATTTTGTGACTATAGTGTAATCATATTGTATTTTGAAAAGATTATATCTTTTATCTGTATTATACGTACAGGTGACTGTGCGGCAGGATATTATTGTGTATCTGGTGTTGATATGGCATATCCGAATGGTACGAACACAGGGACTGGAGATATCTGTCCTTTAGCACACTATTGTCCCACAGCCAGCGTTATGTACATACCATGTGAGAATGGTACTTATGCTAACAGTCTCGGTCAAGCTACATGTGACATATGTGTCCAAGGTACTTATGATACTGTTTTTTCTTTCTTGCCATGTTTACAAATGGGCCATCCTTAAAAAATTGTTGGTTTCTGGTTACGTGACCCAAACTTTGACAGTGGTTAGGTTGGTAGGCACAATTATTTTGCTAATATTTTATGCTTGTACTGAAAACAAAAGCTGGAGAAATAGTATAAGAGGAATAAGTTGGGTATGGTAAAACATTGAAGCCTCGTTTTGAATCATCCAATTATTTTCATCTGAATTCTATTATGTTTTATGCTGTCTGTATATTCATTGTTTCGTTTCTTGTATGTTTTGTAACTATTGTTACTTTTCTTTGTATAGTTTGTAAATTTTGTGTTATGTTCAGAAGCTCACATTGAAGATTTTGAAAATGTTTTTTAAATAAGCTGTTTGAATAAAGGTGAATGTAACCATGGTGATGAGAATAATGTTTTTTTACAGGTTATTACTGCCCAGATCAGACAGATGACTATACAGCTTACCCATGTCCTGTTGGTCATTATTGTGTGGATGGTACCAGGGAACCATATGAATATCCATGTCCTATTGGTACATTTAATAATGCTACGCATGGAACCAGCATAAGCAACTGTTTCTCATGTACAGGTTAGTTGTATTATATTTGTGGTAAAACTTAATTTTCAACTTACTGAAATTATGCAGTTTTTTTATTGTTCAGTCTGATATCTGTCCTGATATAGTTACTTATGCTCATGTATGATGCTGAATTATTTGATTATTCTTTTTAGTCGGAATGTATTGTGAAACAACAGGACTTCCAGCCCCAACCGGACTTTGTGATCCAGGGTATTACTGTGATGGTGGTGCTGAGACTGCCACACCAACCGGATCAGGTGGAAGTTTTTGTACAGCTGGTTATTTCTGCCCAGAGGGATCCACTCAGATGACACCATGTACTCCTGGTCAGTATTGTGCTGCTGATTATTTAAATGACACATCTGGTCCATGTCAAGGTGGCTTTTTCTGTACCTCAGCAGCTTTGGTTGCTAACCCTACAGATGGAACAACAGGTACGTTTGTGTACAATTATTATATCTATGTGATAACTTAATCTTTGAAAAGTAAAAATATTTCAATATACCAGACTGGCATTATCTGCCTCTCACATTCTACTTACAAATTATGTTAAATCTCATCACTGTCGAGATTCCAGTTTTATGATTTTTCAGTATGGGGTCAAGTCCTTTACCCATCAGATCGTTACATCTCCTTCCCAATGTATGTATTTTGTTATCTAGTTACAGTATGATCTATTTCAGGTGACATTTGTCCCACGGGCAATTATTGTCCCGAAGGAAGTTCATCTCCAACACCATGTGGTTCCGGTACATATCTGGACAGTACCGGAAATTTCAATGAGTCAGATTGTATAGTTTGTACTTCTGGAATGTATTGCGCTGGAAGCATGAACACTGTACCGGATGGAAATTGTTCGGCTGGTTATTATTGCCCCGGTGGACAAGATAATCCAACACCGAGTGGTTATGAATGTACTCAAGGACACTTCTGTGAAGAAGGAAGCCCTGCACCGCAACGGTGTCCATCTGGTAACTATCAGGATGATATTGGACAGTCAGAATGTAAGGGATGTCCGGCTGGATATTTCTGTGACAGTACATTAAATCCGGTTGTTCTCTTTAATGATTCTGCATGTCCGGTTGGATTTTATTGTTTGGAAAATACAACTTATGCGACGCAATATCCATGCCCAATCGGAACCTTCGGCAATATAACACACCGAGTTGACTCATCTGAATGTCAACAATGTTCTGGTGGAATGTACTGTAGCCAGACTGGTTTATCTGCACCAGAAGGATTCTGTGATCCTGGTTACTTCTGCACATACGGTTCTGTCAGCAAAACACCTGCAATGGGATCTAACGCAGATATATGTTCCATCGGTAACTATTGTCCAAATGGTACGGTAACACCACAGCAGTGTCCACCTGGTACTTACAACCCCTCAACCGGACGTCAATCAGAAGATCAATGCCTTAATTGCACCGGAGGATATTACTGTGATACATATGGAATGACGTCTGTTCCCTCACCGAACAGATGTACTGCTGGTCAGTAGAATGTTTCATGTGGTCTGATATAACTTCCCATGCTCTGTTGTTGCATTTCTTTTTTTTAGTTCAATAAGGATTCAGCCTATATTTTACAAGGAATATGAAGTTGACTGAAATAGATTTTAGCTAATCAATGCACTTCTCAAAGTTGTTTTTAAATGTTCGCTTGAATTGATAATGAAAGTGGAATATAACATTCATACATTTATATATTCATTTTTTAAAATGACTTAAACTTGTTAAGAGCCAGTTTCAACAGTTTAAAAAAAAACCATTGATTTCATTAATTGTTACCTGCAGCTACATGTATTTATATCCACCGATTGGTAACTATTGGTTACAGTAAAGGATATTTTCTACCTACTACAGGTTACTATTGTCCCAGTCGAGCAGACGTAGCTACATTCATTGTGTGTCCAGAAGGTCATTACTGTGAGACTGGTACCCAGGATCCCACAGAATGTCCATACGGTACATTCTCTAACGCCACAGGACTGACATCTGATGCTGGATGTATGGATTGTCTGGGTGGCTACTATTGTCCATCACAAGGTAAGATTTCGTTATTGTACTGATTGTTATACAGGGGTGTGACTTTTCCTCCTCTTTTTAGAAGATTTCCTCTGTTTTGACTCTATTTTATTTTAAGCAAAATGTCCTTCATATCCAATCTAGATCTGCTTAAATATGATGTTTGTGCTAGGTGATAGGGTATTTATAGGAGTGTTCAATGTTGTATAATCTACAGTAGAACGCAGTTATAGTGAATTTCTGTTGACCCTAATGCATCTTTAATTGCTACATTTTCTGTTAGTGACATGACTGCTGGATTACACATGGCCCCTAATTCAGCAGAGAATGATGAAATAAACCTTGCCCTCTCACTAAGTTGAACGGTCCTTATCTAATCTTCAGCAGATAATTTTGGCACTCATATTTTGTGACAGTTCTTCTGCACTCTTCTGCAACCTAATAATGTTAATTGATATTTAATTGCTTGATTTTCAGTAAGTTATGCTAGATTCTTTGATTGATTACATATATATGTTGTGTGATCATTTACAGGTCAAACAGAAGCTATAGACTTATGCTGGGGTGGATATTATTGTCCATCAGCACAAAGAGAACCTAACCCCTCATCGTTTGTTTGTCCACTGGGTATGCATTGTCCTAACGGAAGCTCCACTTTTCTGGTAAATATTCTTACCTTTTTCATCAGTATTTAATGTAAAACCAATCTTTATTATGGGTATGTATTGATATTGTGAATGTTGTAATTTTAAGAAATTCTTTCGTTTAATATGCCCTATTTTGGAATCAGTGCTAATATTTTATTATTAAGAATATTGACAACAAAAGAAAGGGGTCTTTATGGTCGAGCAGTTTTGATCTCTTAGTAGTCAGTAGCTCTTCTCTGCTGTGAGTTTGAATCCCACTTGGTACCAAATTTTGCATGTGAGGAAGCTTTCCAGTTGTTCTACCCAGGTGTAAGCCTGGGGTCTTCCTCCATCGTTAAAGCTGGAGAAATTGTCAAGTGACCCTGGCTATTAGTGCAATGTAAAACCCAATCAGAGACTGCAGTCACTCCCCAGAGGATAACACTAACAGTAAGATTTATGTTATAGATATTCTCATGAATTTATTCCAGGCTTGTTCTGCTGGAACATACACCAGTGCTACAGGAATGTCTGAATGTGACATCTGTCCAGGTGGATTCTATTGTCTGCCTGTATCACCTTCCAATGCTTCATTAAATGCGCAGGCTTGTCCTGGGGGTTACTACTGCCCTGCTGGTGAGTGGTTCTTGTAAATACAAAATGTTACACATAATCACTAAAGAAAATGTGCTTTTTTAGAATTGATGTAATTTCGTCATTTTTTCAAGTTATTTTATGCTCAAGTTGACATTTCAATGATGTTAGTTTTCACATGCCGCTGAAACAAAATGATTTATCATTGATTTTGATTGTGGGTTTTTGTTCATGAATATTTGAATAAGCTGTGGTTCTTTTTGTATCTTTGCTGATATCTTAATTAGTATTCAGATGCATGAAATATTGAAAAAAGGAGATTTTTAGTATATTTAATTTTTTGTATTATTTCAATTCAAGGCACTGGAATTGATTGGCAAGCTTGTCCAGCTGGTACATATGGAAGCAACACAAGACTGGTTAATGTAACAGAATGTTCATTGTGTGATGGTGGAAAATACTGTGGTACAACCAGTCTGACTGCGCCATCTGGTGATTGTACTGCAGGTTAGTAAAGGGCAGTAACTTGTGTCCATTCTTACAACTCTCATATACAATTAAAGGGCACTAACTCTGGTTCATTCTTTATGTACACAGTTTTGATAATTTATAAAACTGATCTAAGTGTGCTAAGGTTATGTAAGTACATCAAAAATTTGCTTTGCCTATGTTTCACTGTATATTAGTCATAATCATTATACTTTTCCTAACTTAGATTTGTATTTCTAGGCAATGTATTCTCACACTTTTAACAGGAATGTTCCTGTTTGTTTCATTAGGCTTTTTTCTGTAAGAACCTGATAATTGTAACATTTGTCTAATATTCTGAGCATAAAGATATAAAAACATGAAAATGGGAAATGTTTGATTGGTTTAAACCTAAAGTTTCATATTTTAGGGCATTTCTGTACATCCGGAGTTGACACAGCTACACCAGATGGTACCTTAAATTCTGGGACTGGTGGTATTTGTACCACCGGTCATTATTGTCCAACTGGTGCAACAGCCCCTATACCTTGTGCATCTGGAACGTTCAACAATGAGACACAACAAGCTACCTGTGAGACGTGTCCTGCTGGGCACTACTGTGTTGCAGCTTCCATTGAATATGTGTCTTCAGTCTGTCCTGCAGGTGCCTATCATAATAATAACTTTGTTGTGATAATAACTTTTTCATTATAGCAACTTTGTCATGATCATAATTTTTTCAATATAGCAACTTTATCATGATAAAAACTGTCATGATAATTACTTTGTCATGATAATTCCTTATCATGATAGTAACTTTGTTATGATAATTGCTAGGTTACCAATTTTTTTGGGGGGGGGATAATTTTGCAGTTTAAAAAGTACAATTCCCTCCTTTGATTACAAATTATGAACATTTTAATTTTAAATTCCTCCTCATAAACTGAATTTATATAATTTTTTTTTCACATATATCATTTCTTTGTTTTGGAAATTAATGTGTATAAAATGCTTGGACACAACCATTATTTTCATTGTTTTTTGTGTTGCAATAAAATGTTTTCTTTCTTTGTCATTAAGTTTTCATTACTTGAATTGAAATTTCAAATTTGCTTTTTCATTATGTTCTAAAATATATGTTGTTTTTTTCTGTCTAGGGCATTACTGCCCAGCTGGTACCCAGTACTCCACACAATACAAATGTCCCGCTGGTACTTACAACCCACTGACTGGTTCTGCGTCCGCAGTAGACTGTATCAGTTGTCCTGGTGGACAATATTGTCAAGGGGAAGGTAACTCTGCACCAACTGGTAGTTGCTATGCAGGCTGGTATTGCTCTGGAGGTTCTAAAAGTCCGAACACAACAACAGAAGGTGGAAAATGTTCCGCTGGCTTTTACTGTCCGGAGAGTATGTTTTCTTATACTGTCCTTAACCCTAATATTTAAAGACTGTACAAAATTTAATAATTTCTTGCTGAATTGCTTATGAATATCTTACCTTTACCTCTTTAACATTGTTACCCATGTATCCATGGGTAGATTATCATATGGTAACACTTAGTAATAATTTTGGTGTGGCTCCAGTAATTTTGTTTCATATATTTCAGCCGAAAAAATTTCCCCAAAATATAAATTTTTTTTATATTTTCCCCTAAAAATGCTGTGTAAATAGTGCAAATAAGTGAAAGTTGTTCAAATTTCCCCTTTTTTCTGATTTATTGCGCTATATTTTCCCCTTCAGAAAACCATAGGTAGTTTTGAAATTTAAAAAAAAAATCATCGGGCTCTTCATTTTAAATTTCTTTTGATTTCAGATTCTTCTGATCCTATTAAATGTGATCCTGGTTCATACTGTCAGACTGAGGGATTGTCTGCCCCTACAGGAAGTTGTTTGGCAGGATATTACTGTACACTACAAGCTATTGTACAGAACCCAACTGATGACACCACTGGTAACATCTGTCCCCCTGGTTTCTACTGCGAGACAGGATCATCTACCCCGACACCGTGTAGTCCTGGTACATACAGTCCGAGTCAAGGAAACACGTTACCTAGCGATTGCTTGAACTGTACGGGTGGGGACTACTGTGGAGATTATAACTTAACAGTGACTGATGGTGAGTTGAGCTTTCTGCAGAATTAAGTTTAAAAAATGGTCATATCTTAAGGTTACTTGACCCGAACATTTAGAGAAGGTAGGTTAAACAACTTTTCAGATTTTATTTCTAATTTTAATTTCTTAACAATTTGTGGGAATATGAGATATGATTCATCCACAAATACTTTTGCACTTTGGATTTTGCTGTAGGAAACTTTGGGTGGATGCAGTAGGGTTGGTCAACTAACTGGTCACATGACTTTTGTTTTTATGCTTTCACCTTTATAACTAAACTCAGACATTTTGATCAACTTTTAAGCTATTTTCAGAATTATACCCATACAAATGTTGTATATGTTGAGTTGCCATGAAACACGATTGAAGGCTTGGACAGGAAAAAATTAATTTGGACAGAAGTGAAATATTTCTTGTTTCACCCTAATTCCACCCTGATTTTACTGTTATTCTACATTGATGTCACCATGATTCAACTTGGTTTCACACTTATTTCACACTAGTGTAATACTAAAACAACCTTCTGTATTTGTTTCCTAGGTAACTGTGATGCAGGGTTCTACTGTCCTATCGGGGAGATAACACCAAACAGTCTGCCATGCACATTAGGTCACTACTGTCCAGCTGGATCGTTGGCACCAATTATCTGTCCCAATGGAGAATATCAAGCACTGACCGGTCAGGCTACATGTGATATCTGTCCAGGTGGATACTTCTGTGATAATAGTAATGGAATTGTTGAAATCAACTCTACAATACTCTGTCCTTCAGGATATTACTGCCCACCAGGTACGAAATTTTATTTTATTTTACTTCTTATGATTATAGTGAAAGCCTTGATATTAAGACCAGCCTTGTGACTGAAAACAAGAGTACCGTATTTGACTGTGTATAAGCTGCACCTTTTTCCCCTAGAAGTATATCAAAAGTTTGGAGTGTGTCTTGCACCAAAGAATACATTTTTTTCTCAGACTTTTAAGAAAAAAATGGGGTGCATCTTATACACCCCTGTGTCTTTTACATAGTTAAATATATTATTAATACTGCGGTGGTCTCATTATCAAATTGTGATCTGAGGAAATATTGGTATCTTTTATATTCAATTGCACAATTAATATACCGGGTATTTGTCTATGAGGAACATGAAAAATGTTTACTGTTATAGCAATGCTTAATATTTTTTTGTTGATGTTGAAAATTATGGAATGCTTTTATTTAAAGTGTACCCTAAAACCTCAGCAATGAAACCACCTTTAGGACCAAAGATTGGTTGTAATAATGCAGTGGTCTTGATATCAAGTTGAATTATCAGGGAGTTGTTAGAAGCTGGTCTGAAAATAAATGGTTGTTATTACAGTTAGGTTGTAATATATTTGTTGTAGTATATTGAGGTTGAGCACTATTTGAGATTTTACTGTAGATGAAGATGTGGCATTTAGCATGTTTAATTTGAGCTTGTTTTTTGTTTAAACAATATGTATACATAATTAGGAACACCAAGAGGTGACTTGTACCCCTGTGATATCGGAACCTTCAACAATATGACGGGACTTAATGCCAGTAGTGAATGTATGCCATGTATTGGTGGTTCTTACTGCGAAACCGCAGGGCTTAGTCAACCCACAGGCCTCTGTGATGCTGGATATTATTGTAAAACGGGAGCAGAAACTGCCGCACCAAACCAGGGCACCGACGCTAACAAATGTCCGCAGGGTCTGTATATCATTATAAACTTCTTGTTTTATTTTATTTTTTTACACATTATGAAATGAGCTGGAAAAGAATGGTATTCTTCACATGACAAAGTTTTCTAGCTCATACCTGCAGAACAAAACGGCATTGATTACAATGATTCGTTGCATTTCTATGATTGTGACCTTGAGCATGTGTTAAAGTAATGGACTGGTTTCAAGGTTCTAGTTCTTGTACTTGCATTAGGATCAATTATGCAATGGTTTCTGATATGTACATGTAATATTGATGTTGAAATGATTTCCTAATAATTATGCTGCAATTTTACATTCAGCAAGCCTTCTGTCTCTCCAGTTTAAACATTGCAACAACAGCAAGGATTATTTGGCAACTTTCCAGTCTTAACAGTGGAGGACGACGCAAGGCGTACACCTGGGTAGAACCACTGCCCTTCTTTAAGCTTACTGAACAGTCTCTAAAAATAAATATTATCTGTAGAAGAATGTTATGCTGGTAATGATATCAATGGAGACCCAAACAAAATTTTTCTTTAATCTCCCTATTCAGCAAGTTTCAGAATTTTTGTGATATCTGTGTATAGATAGATTAGCTTATCCCCTCTATGTTAATACTTTCTACCTTATTTGTGCTGTTACTTGTTTCCCTGTAGGATCATATTGTGTAGCCGGAACTGAAGATGCCGTGCCATGTCCGGCTGGTACGTTCGGTGCAGCCATCAGATTGAAAGCCGAGTCTGAGTGTACACAGTGTACAGCAGGTTATTTCTGTGAGACACCTGGTCTTACTGCAGTAGAAGGACCATGTGGGGCTGGATATTACTGTGAGACTGGTTCTAATACATCACAGCAGTACATCTGTCCTGAAGGTCATTACTGTCCACAAGGGTCCGCTACAGCCAGCCGATGTCCAGTGGTATGTCACACTTTTTATTCAGATAATACTGCAGTTTTTTAACTGAAAAATATTTTGTATTGAAAAATCTGTCTAAAGTGTGTTATCAATATTATTATCAAGTTCACTTCGTCTGATTGGTCAATAAAAAAAATGACAGATTTCTATCGGTTGATCAGTTGATTGATGTCTGTGTTTTACTGGATACTTTTGACCCAGGGGTCACAGTTCAAATGACATAGTATGACTGTACTCTACATCATTACTATTCTGAACTAATTTTTAATGATCTGATCATGAAAAAACAAGAATTAATGCAATATTATTGATAGAATTTGTTAACAAACGCTAATAAAACATTATTGACCAAATATGGTATGAAGGTAATCTATAGTTAAATGTAGGAAAAGCAGGTACCTCCTCAATCTTTAATGATTTCTGGTTTGTATTGTTATACTGGAGGAAGTTGTAAGATCACTAGTTTCAATATGAAAATTATATTTTCTTGCTTGTGTTATGTAATATCTGATGGCTGCCATATATTGTGTTTGTTGATTGATATTTTCTGTATTTCAGGGAACTTTCAATCCTTACACTGGTTTGAATGACAGCAGTCAATGTACAGACTGTTCTGATGGACAGTACTGTGGTGCTGAAGGTTTAAACGCTACATCTGGTCCGTGTGCAGCTGGATACTTCTGCCCCGCAGGTCAGAGTTCCGACACACCCGCTGGGTACGAATGTACTCTGTATCATTACTGTCCAGGGAATACGTCTGCTCCTATTCCATGTGCTAATGGAACTCACATGAATCACACGCAGGGATCTGAATGTTATACATGTCCTGCTGGATGGTGAGTTACCATGGTTACATATAGAATATTTATTCCGAATGATCGATATATATATATATATGACATGCATTGTCATAAATCTTACCGAACAAAAATGTTTTCTGAAAATGATAAAATTTCTACTTTGGTGACTTATTCTGATAGAATGTTTCTAAATGTTGAAATTCTTAATGTGTCTATTGTTATTTCATGAGTTTTACTTCAAATGTAAATTTGAGAGCTAAAACTTAAAATTGCAAAGTCAGCTCTGGAAATTGCCAATTCTTTTTTGTTTTGTTTTCAGACTTTGTCATTTTTATTTTTCTCAGTTAGAAACTTTGGTTTGTTGACACAAATATCAAGTTTAACTTATATTTGGTCTTCACACGTTCTTTAGGTATTGTGTAAATGGTGAATTGATAGACAAATGTCCAATGGGTCACTATTGTCCTGATGGGACAGATTTCAACTGGCAACAATGTCCACCTGGTACCTTCAACAACCAAACAGGTTTACAAGCTGAGGCTGATTGTACTCAGTGTCTTGGTGGACAATATTGTGATTCATGGGCAGCAGTAACAACCTCAGGAGAGTGTGATGCTGGGTACTTCTGTGAGTTTGGTGTAGATCGTGCTCAGCCTATAGACTGTGAAAACAATACGGATGGCAATGGACTCTGTCTTACACCTGGTAAAATCTTTTCTAGAATGCAATTTTTTTGTGTACCAGTTCTGGTTTCACTATCATTTGATTGTTGTGTTTCACCTGATGAAATATGTAATGGACTGGTTCCACTTCTCACTTGATTCTTCTATTTCATCTGGTAAAATCTTTATTGACTGGTTCCACTTTTCACTTGATTCTTCTATCTCATCTGGTAAAATCTTTATTGACTGGTTCCACTTTTCACTTGATTCTTCTATCTCATCTGGTAAAATTTTTTATTGTCTGGTTCCACTTTTCACTTGATCTTTCTATATCACCTGTAAAATCTTTTATAGACTGGTTCCACTTCTCATCTATGTCCTGATAAGCTTGTTGGACATACCTCTATGTCCAGTTAAAACCTTTTTACTCGTCTTTACTTAGTATTTTGTGTATTAACAAAACATTCCCTACAATTTTTATGAACAGGAATGCAATTATATCATTGCACTATATGAGTTAATAAGTAAACCAGTCTAATGATGTTTATGTATGATATTACTTTCAGGTGCCCAGTCTGGAATTGGAGGTGTTTGTCCACTTGGTCACTATTGTGCTGCCGGAACAGCCAATCCACTACCTTGTCCTCTTGGTTTCTATAGCAACCAGACTGGATTAGATTCCTGTACACCATGTCCTGCTGGGTATTACTGTGAAGGAGGTATGTAATTAGTTCATTTTAATTTGTTGTAACCATGGCAACACATCAAAATATAAATATGTCATCCTGATATGTCTAAATTTGTTAGACACATATGCGTAACAATCCAGTGTCAATTACAATACTGGTATGTTCCATTGTATAAAGTCATCTTAATTGATTTATCTGCTGGAACAGGTGGTTTTAAGGTGCACACTCCCTTCAAGCAGTATTACAGTCAAACCTGTATTTGCAGCCACCTTTGCATAAAGGCTATACTGTGAATAAAGGATATTCTTTGAAAACACTATCACTGATTATTTAAAAAAATGACCTCCAAATAAAGGCCACCTATCAATATAGGCCACAATTTGTCCTTCCCAAGGATGGCCCTTGGTCACAGGTTTGGCTGTATGTACATCTAGAATTCTGAATTTTCTACCTGTATATAATTGGTTATTGAGTACAGATCTTGCTGCAGTTTTTGTTGGCTGGCACTACCAGTAAGCGTTAAGTCTTTGAATTTACAGTAAGCTGTGGTTATTTGGAATCATATCTATATGAGTGTTGAATGCTACTTTTAATACTGTCTCAGATGAAAATCAATGAATTTCATGGTTTTAAGCTACCATTAAAATAATTAAAACTACATACACACAGTAAAACCTCATTTAGTGACCACTTTAATGTTAATGAGTGTTATAAGTGGTCTTAATATTGAGGTTTTACTGTATTTATGAATGTTTCATTGTAATTAGATATATGAATATTTTTTTTTTATCATTTTATGTTATTTATATATCAATAGACTACTTATTACGTAAGTACATGTGTTTTTGTTGGTGAATTGATATTGATCAATTGTGTGTTTGACTGACATTGTAATGTATGCTATTGTATATATGTACCTTACTATGAGTAGAAACAAAATCGTAATGATTAAATGGTGATTAGATAATTGAGTCCTGTTATCAACCAAAAAATTAATAAAACTTTTTTTTAAAAGAATTAACCAACCAATGTAAATGTTGCAATATTTGATTGGCCAATCAAAAATGTTGTAACATTGGGTTGACCAATCAGATGAAGTGGATCTAATTACAGTGGATCTAATTGTTAAAAAAATCCAGCTATTGTCATTGTCGTTGTCATTGTCATGCAAAAACTTCAATGTTGCCCATTACTCAAAGACTAAATGATATCAACATAACACTTGATATATTTATCATGACAAAGTGTAGTTGCTAGACAAGGGGCATTATTTTGAAAGCTATATTTTTGGAGTCATGCCTCTTTTTAATGTAGAATTTTGGTTAAAATTGCTCGTTAAATAGAATGATGTAAAACAGACAAGTGTTAGCACCACTCAGCGGAGCACTTGTTTAATTTGGTTATCAATTAAGTGCTTATGTGTGGCTTTAGCATGTGAGTGGTTGTTAACTCAGCTTTAATTGTAAATATATCAAACATCACACAGGGTACTCCCTACTGTTTGATATATTTTATATACATATATTATAATGAAACTCAACAGACTTTATTATATCCATATCAGTGAAATAAAGAAGGGCATGTTCAGGAAAAAGTTGATACTTCTCTGTAGCCACTGTATCTGATTCTTGGCTAGATATGCAACCATGGTCCAGTGAATAGTAAGCTGGACTTGTAGCCCGGCAATCCGGGTTCAAATCCCGGTCACAGCAGGTCATACCTGTCTATGAAAATTTGACAAACATGCACATTTTACTGTACAATAACTTGTAGTTTTAATAAATAGCACTATAATTGTTTATATTAATCAAATGTGACTTGTTTAATGCATATGATATAATTGGTATGTGATGAATAAAAGGAATTACTGTAAAATACATGCTAATCATTTGCTTGTGTGTATATAAAAAATAATGCTTGACTGATGTTTATGTTTGTTTTTTGTGACTATGACTCATTGATTTTTTTTTGCCTAGAAGGGTAATTGTCTGCGGTTGCTTGGTTACCGTATGTTTTGATTTTTTTGTCTTTTTTGTGGATTTTCTTTTAATGTCGTGATGATATGATGACAAAATGACTAAATTATCCCATTTTGTATCTTATTTTTTAAAGTTTAGTAAACGTAGATTTAATTTAAATACTTTTTGATCATTTCTCATATGTTTACCAAAAAATAAGACATTAAATAGTGTACCGTATTTTACATTGTCCATCAATATTTCGAAATCTAATTTTGTATTGTAGATTTGTAAGATGGTCATTGTAAGGTTTCAACACTTTGATATTTGTTATTAGGGTGTCATACAGTGCAACCTCTCCAGAGCAGCCCTCTCTTGGGCATTAACCTCCCTTCACCAACAGCATGATTTTCCCGTTGTACGATTTAACTATTTATATAACTTCTCTAGAGCAACAACTTCTCAACAACAACATAATTTTGCTTCTCACATAGGGTGTTGCTTTGGAGAGGTTGCATTGTATTTAAATATTAGGCCTGAAAGCCTTTGATGTATGCTTGATACAGAACAAATAATGGGGTAGCTGTCCCAGAAGATTAGGGTATAGGCCAATACAGAGGTATTTTTGTACCAATGCTTAGGTATACTGAGATATTTACTTTATAAGGAGACTTTGTCATGCTGAGGCTTTTGTGTATTTTTCTTATGGCAGATATTATAATACTACTTCTGTATGACATTTCAGCCTGGTTTACTTGGGCTATGCTTTTGTTGGACATGATTTGTGTTATTATAACCCCGCCAATGAAATTTTCAGGGGTATACAGGAATCACCCTGGTTGGTTGTTCAGTCACACAGTCTGTTCCCATTTTGCAGGGGTATTTAATCACAATTTAGTGATAGGTCAAGTTCTATCAACAAATGTTAGTTAGTGCAAGTCTATTTTTTGATATTTGTCTTATGTTTTAATGTACTGTTGGTCTATTACAGCCACACCAGATTTCACTGCGTACCCATGTCCAGGTGGATACTATTGTCCTGCTGGTACTTATTACTCTACAGACAACCCGTGTCCAGCAGGAACATACTATAACCTCACCTTGGCAACGGCGGAATCTGACTGTATCTTCTGTCCACCTGGATTCTTCTGTGACACACCAGGACTGAACTCTCCTGCTGGAGAATGTGATGCTGGTAATAATTGAACTATTCTTTTTTAGTTTGCATATTTTTGTTACTATGGTAACATTAGTGTTTGGAATGTATGTCAACTTACCTGTTTTCAGATGATACAACTTTGATGGACATTCACAATTTTTCTCAGTAGTAAAGCAGGATGTTACATGAATTTTGCTTCATTGTATATGGAATGACTTCATTTGCTTGTGTGTTGTTTTTTTTTAAATCAACTGAATTGTGAATTAGCTATAAAATTTTTGTATTGTGTTGCCTAGCAACCTAATTATTGACACCTACCATTTATTATACAGGTTACTACTGTACCAATGCTTCCACAACAGCCACACCTACACTAGGAGCAGAAGGTGGCCCCTGTGGCCCCGGATTTTATTGTCCCGTTGGATCAGCAGCTGCTGTATCGTGTGACCCTGGACAATACTGCCAAACAGCAATGCTTGCTGCACCCACAGGAAACTGCTCAGCTGGTAATTATTGCCAAAATTATTGGGCATGAAAAATTGTTTGTTTCTGGTTACATGCTCATTAAAAATAGGGTAGGAAGGTAGGGTATTTTTTTGGGATTTTTTATTATTCTTGAAAGCCACTGTTGAGCTTATTTTTGTTCTGAAAGGTAGCCGTACCATTCCTAGGCCTAATAAAATGTCTAGGGTTGCAGAGAAAATTAGGGCAGGTCGGATAACCAGAAACAAACAATTTTTTGTGCCTTGTATTTCAGTGCTTTAAAACAATTTGAGTCCTGGTTCTGAGGTTTTAAAAATGAGATCAGAGTCCTAGCTTAAATTTCATATCCATTCTCATTGTATTTAAGACTAATGTATATGCTTGTCAGAGGTGTAGGTAAGTATTTTCATCAACTGTCTTGTATACGTGTATATATTGGGAATATTATATAGTATCATCATAGATCACTCCAGAATATCAAAAACTCAAAAATAAGATTTGAGCTGCGAGATCAGTCTCAAGTTTTATAACCTTGGATGTTGCTTTCAATGGACAGCCTTTCAATTTAGAAGCCACAGACCAATGTATACACATTCCTGATTTGCTTTTTACTATCCTCAAAAAATCCAGTATTCCAATATTATTCATGCATTCAGAAAGTATTCTTTTCATTGTGTAGGTTATTTCTGCACACTGGAAGCTACTGTGCCTAATCCAACTGATGGTACGACTGGAGACATCTGCCCGATGGGACACTATTGTTCTGCAGCAAGTTCAATGGCTGCTGCTTGCGATTCTGGCTTTTTCTTGAATGTGACACAATCTGATGATGTCAGTGATTGTATCATATGTACTGGAGGATCTTACTGCCCGGGTGTTGGTAATGCACTTCCTGCTGGGTTATGTGACCCAGGCTATTATTGTCCTCCTGGACAGAATGTGTCAGCACCTGCAGACTACAAGTAAGATAATTTTTCTAGTTTAATTATAGTGTTGAATTATAAATGTAGTTATAATTCTGCAACATTTTATGTTAAACAAACATTACATCAAAGATTATTTATTAAACTTTTGCACTTGACGACACCTTGTGCATATATGTGTTTGCTATGTGGAAATCTGTTAAACTGCCTTTAAAAAGAACTGACTAGTTTTCTTCTCGTTGGGGAAATAATGCAATTTAATAGATTACAAATTTGGCATTCTCATGGACATTTTTCTAAAATCATGAGGCATAAATGTATCTTAATTAGAGGGTCATAGAGTATTAGAGAATTTATAAATGAAGTATATGGAATAGGGGCACTGTGAGGGAACTGTTTGATAGGGATTTTGAGTCTGTTTGGCTTGTCTTATGCTCTAGGGCCTTTGTGGTCAAGTGGTTATGGTCTCTGACTGGTAATCAATAGCCCCTCGCCACTGTGAGTTTGAATCCCACCTGGGGCCATGTTTCACATGTGAGGAAGCTGTCCAGCTAGCTTATGAAGGTTTTGTGGTTCTACCCAGGCGTACTTCCTCTATAATGTTAAAGCAGGATAAGTTGTTAAATGACTGTTGCTGTTTGTATAACATTAAACCTCAGTATCTTACGCTCTGTTGATTGACCTATTTTTGTAATACATTGAGATGTTTGTACAGCATTGAACCTCAGTATCTTATGCTCTGTTGATTGACCTATTTTTGTAATACATTGAGATGTTTGTACAACATTAAACCTCATTATCTTATGCTCTGTTGATTGACCTATTTTTGTAATACATTGAGATGTTTGTACAACATTAAACCTCAGTATCTTATGCTCTGTTGATTGACCTATTTTTGTAATACATTGAGATGTTTGTATCCTATAATATTGTTTTAGTTGTCTGGAGGGTCACTATTGTCCAGGTGGCACAGATGCGGCCATACAATGTAGTAGCGGAGAATATCAGACTCTACAAACGCAGACATCATGTGACGTGTGTCCAGCTGGCTATTTCTGTGATAACACCGGACCCATAGCTGCTGTCAATGCCTCCACTTTATGCCCAGAAGGACATTACTGTCCCAATGGTACAAGATTCAGCAATGAGTTCCCATGTCCTGAAGGAACATTCAACAACATTACAGGTGAGTTGATGGAGATGCCTAATGAAGCCTGATAACTTCAGATAAGGCTAGAAAAAAGTTTTGTTTGCGATTACCCAACCAACCCTGTTTTTTGGCTTAACCTTAAAATTGTGAGAATGTATAGGGATGAAACATACCTCCAATAACACTTACTCATATAATAAGTGCTGCATTGCTCTACATGGTTCCAATATTAATACAGTTGTTAGGATTATATCTGAAAATGACATTTTGAAAGTTACGTTTTACCTTACAATGTTAGACATTACAAAGTTATGAATGTCTGTGTTGTATGGTATTGATTTATGTTACAGGTTTAGAACAGGAGAGTGATTGTGTATTGTGTCTAGGTGGATATGCTTGTCCAGTCACTGGTATGTCGCAGATGGAGACAATCTATCAGTGTGCTGCTGGGTATTTCTGTCAACAAGGAGCTAACTCAACAACACCAAACCAAGGTAGGTAGTTTGATATGATATTACCACAGCAGATCAATTCATTATTACGAAAGTGGATAATTGTTGATTATCAAGGTAGATAGATGATAATTGTCCAGATATGTGAATAGAAATTAAGTAGAAAAGTAATTTGTAATTAGCAAAGCTGATAATTAAAAATTACCCTGGTGAATTCACTGTGTTGTCTTTATTCAGAGATGATCTCAAACACAGGTTTTGATGTACGTTTGTTAGTTCATATGTGTATGTAAGTAATATTGCTGTACATTTCAGGGACTGATGCCAACATTTGCCCAGCAGGATTTTATTGTCCATTAGGAACCACTGACCCCATACAGTGTCCTACAGGAACTTACAGTAATCAGTCTGGTTTAGATGACGTCACACAATGTCAGGATTGTCCAGCAGGAGAATATTGTGATAGTGTTGCCATGGTTATGCCCGCTGGACTGTGTACTGAGGGGTAAATATGAATACTATTATTTATTGACAGTTTTGTTTTAGGACTCCTAAACAGATGGTAAGCTGTATACAGTTACTGTCATATTATGCCATCTATGAAGTTCTACTGTCTTTACATCAATGAATGAAAAATGTCAAACTTAAAATGTTCAAACTGATCATTTTTTAGTGAGATCTATTCTAGATAGATCTTGTTGGAAATGAGGCGATGCTCTGCTTCTTCTTGAGGGGGATCATTGATGTTATGTCAAATATCAATTTGTGGATATTATTTTTTTCAGATACTACTGTGAGATACAGTCCAACCAAACAACACAATACTTGTGTCCTGCAGGAAGCTATTGTCCAGCTGGTTCCCCTGCACCAACACCATGTCCAGCTGGTACCTATAGTAACACACAGGGTTTACGTAACTCCTCCCAATGTACACCATGCGACCCAGGCCGATATTGTAATGATACAGGTATATGTTAAAAACTCATAACAGTTCTATGTTCCCTAGAAATTATTTGATTCAATTAAACACCATTATATGACTTCATCACACAATGTCTTCTTCACAGAGTTACTCATAATTTCTGTTATATTTTTAATTACGTCCAAAAAAATAGCTGCTTCCGTGGTCCGATGGTTAGTGCACCGGACTTTTAACCCAGAGATCCAGGTTCAAATCCCAGTTGCTGAGGGTCATACCCTTCTATGAAAATTTGGCAAAAAAGTTTATTTTTTTCCTCCAAATATGGAGATCTTGACAGCTCCTTTTGGAAGGGTAAGTTAGTACTGGTTAGTATACAGTCCAAGAAAACTGGTTAAGTGAACCAGTCGCTGTATATAACGGAAGAATTGTTGAAAAATGGTGTTAAACCCCAGTGACAATGTCACATAAAAACAAACATACAAAAAAATTCATATCTGTAGAAAGTAACATTTTGAAATTCAAACTCTAAATAAAAGACTGTGAAGTTTCTGAGATCAGATATGTTGATATAGAAACAGTGTATTATGGACAATTGTCACCTCTTTAATATTTAAGCAATTACACTGATATCGTTAACAATGTTAATGATTATTTGTAGGTTTAACAGCTACTGTAGATGATTGCGATCCTGGGTTCTATTGCCCAGGTGGAGATGATGTACCAAACCCCGTAGCTACACCATGCCCCATTGGTCTTCATTGTCCTGTTGGCACTGGTACACCTGTACCATGTGCACCGGGTACATTTACTAACCTTACCCAGCAAGACTCGTGTTTGATCTGTCCCGCTGGCTTCTATTGTGTACCCTCTGAAGTTATTTCGGGTAAGTTTTTTTGTACTTTTAAGGTAGTTAATTTCACTACAAATATTACCCCACCTAGTAAGCTCAGTTGATGGAATAGCCTTGAGTGTGCTTTATTTACCTCTATTTTGCCTGTTGAAAGTAAGACATTGAAATAAACTATTCTCTCAGTATTGTTAATAAGTCAGACTTAAAAAGAAACTATTCACTCAGTATAATTAATAAATCAGACTGTTAAATAGAACTTGTCACTCAGTATAGTTAATAAGTAAGACTGCTAAAAGAAATCATTCACTCAGTATAGTTAACAAGTCAGACTGTAAAAAAAAACTATTCACTCAGTACAGTTAAATAAGTCAGACTGTTAAAAAAAAACTATTCACTCAGTACAGTTAATAAGTCAGACTATTAAAAGAAACTATTTACTCACTATTGTATCCTGAATCCGTTTTTTAGGTGTTTCAACATCCGGGTATTCACTGTGTCCAGCTGGTTACTACTGCCCTGAAGGAACTGGACTTAACTGGACAGCATGTCCCGTTGGCACTTTCTCTGATTTAGAAGGTCTTGATGAGGATACTGACTGCCAGCAATGTACGGGTGGAATGTATTGTGACCAGACCAACCTAACTGCCCCTGTCGGACCCTGTGATGCAGGATACTTCTGCACATCTGGTGTAGACACATCTCAACCAGATGGTTCTACCAACTTAGGCACTGGTGGAATATGTCCACCGGGGACCAAGTGTCCTGGAGGTTCGGTGACGCCAGATAATTGTCCTGCAGGAACTTATCAGGTATGAAATAACAAGAATACACATCGAATGATTATAATGTATTCTGGGATAAACCTGTTGATTGGTCCTTGAGTGAAATTATTCATCAAGGAACATTTATCATAAACTTTAATTCTGTGGTATCCTAGCAACTTTCACTCATCATTGCCTGTTATAGGTACAGTTGGATGTAATGGAAGTTGTGTTTGCAGCTTTCTTTAAATGTGGACATGCGTTAGGCCATCCTTAAAAAATTGTTGGTTGTTTGTTGTTACGTGACCAACTCATTAAGAATTCCCCGACCTCCAAATGTTTTTTGTTTGTTCTTTATTCCAACTTTTTATTTTCAGTACAAGCATGAAATGTTGACAATAATTATAAAAATTGCACACCAATCTATCTACTGTAAAAAATTTGGGTTTGTGTAACTGCAAACGAACACTTTTTTTCGGATGGCCTTACTTCCCCAATTTTTTCAACAACAGTGTTTTTGTTTATATACCATTCTGTCACTCTTCCAGTATCTTAATTTTCCACTTTTTTGTTGCAGGATTTGGACGGTCAAGCCGATTGTGTAACATGTCCAGCTGGGTACTATTGTCTGTCTGGAAGTACAAACTACACAGCAACACCATGTCCGACAGGTCACTATTGTGTTGATGGTACAACCTATGATACAGAATACAAATGTCCTCTTGGAACTTTCAACAACTACACTTGTAAGATATTATAATGAATCTTTAGTCAGCAAGACATGTACTAATAATAAACTTGTATAAGCTTGTGGAAACTATTTTTGTAATTTATATGAAATTACGGTGTTACTATGACTACAATATTATTTTGTTCTAATGCTAATATATAATTAATTTGGATAAATTCATTTTGCATTGTGGTCAGTGCTAATATTGCTTTATAGCCACATTTGATTTCTAAATATGAGTGAAAAATGAATCAGTATTAGAGTCAAAAATTTTATTTAATGTACATTATTGAGTTGTATTATGGTTGTTAATTTCAGCACAACAAAATGTAACATCATGTATGGATTGTACACCTGGATCTTACTGCGGATCCCAGGGTTTGTCTGCTCCCACTGGCATCTGTGACCCAGGATGGTACTGTGAAATAGGTTCATATCTCGCACAACCCACCAGTCCTGAAGGAGGTAAATGTCTGGCTGGTACCTATTGTCCAGCAGGTAGCTCGGCCCCTACTGGTTGTGACCCCGGTGCTTATTGTAGCTCCAACATGCTCAGTGATGTCACTGGTAACTGTAGTGCTGGTTATTATTGTACAGGAAACTCCACCACAGCCACGCCATCTGGAACCGGAGGTATGTCTTAATTAGATTGTAATTGGTATATTTAGGTACCATTCACTGTGTCATAATTAGAGTTTAATTCCTATGTTTAATTACCGTACTCTTT
Source organism: Lutraria rhynchaena (assembly GCA_008271625.1). Classification (NCBI taxonomy): domain Eukaryota; kingdom Metazoa; phylum Mollusca; class Bivalvia; order Venerida; family Mactridae; genus Lutraria; species Lutraria rhynchaena. The sequence continues at coordinate 1,313,464 of VIBL01000089.1, read as the reverse complement.
GTCGTAATTGGAATTTAATTGACTTACCAAGAAATAAAACTGAAAGATTATTCATCCGCACTTAAGTCAGTGAATGTTTTGGTAATTGGCACATTGTAGGTCATGTGACATAATGTTAAAGTTCTAATGAGGGGAGGACAAAATCAGCTGAGTTGTGCATGAGGATCATGCTCCTATCTAAATGTCATAAATGCTTGAATTATACGACAATTTTGCGCCAGGACGTTACAAGTTTCTATTATTTCTGGTATTGTATTTTAATGATGTTGGATTACAGGGGATGAGTGTCCCACAGGACATTATTGTGTCGCTGGAAGTTCATCACCACAACCATGTGACTTTGGTACGTTCTTACCAAGTACACGTGCTGAAGATAGCAGTTATTGTCTCGCCTGTTCTCCCGGCAAGTATTGCGGACAGTTAGGACTCACAGCCGTAGAGGGGCCGTGTGATGCTGGTAAGGTCTTATTCCATCAATTAGCCTGGGGGTCTCAGATAATAAAACTTGAATTTTTTGAGATATTTTTTAGCCTAAGATTTAGGACTGGATAATTGTAACACTACTTCTGAGGCTGTACTCTAAATTTAGTATCATTTTCTCCAGTTCTACCAAACATCCTTTAATTTTATTTATGTGATGGTAAGGCATCATGGGGGCTTACAGTTGTGTACATTGCATTTCTTTGAATCTAATCAAATTAACCTTTCATCACATTTCAAGCAGCATTTTTTTCTGAAATTCCAAAAAAAAATGAATGGAAATGCTATAAATCAGTGACATTTGACCCATTTCTATTATTCACATGTTATTTCCTGTTTTAAACATCACCCATGGTGAATTTCGTTACTAAGGCTGATACATGGTTTTACTAACTGTAATAACTGTATGATAATCAAACTGAAAACTGTTTCCAGGCTTTTATTGTCCTGGTGGTCAGAACACCAGTACACCCAGCATGTACGAATGTCCAGCCGGGTACAAGTGTACTGCTGGTGCCAGTACCTACACAATATGTCCATCTGGTACCTACCAGGATATGACCGGTCAGTCTACATGCAAGACATGTATGGAGGGATACTTCTGTGATAATTCTGCCGGTGCCATTACCAACTATACAACTTCTGTATGTCCCACAGGTAAGATTCTGTGATGTTTGATAAATGCCTGTAGTCCGCTTCGTTGACATATCTAAGATATTGTAGCAGTATTCAAACTTTGAAGTTTTGCTACCCTTGTTTGTAAATAAAAAGTATTTTTATCCTATAGATTAATTTTTTGCTGTTAAATGTATATGTCTGAATGTACCCCTTTATAGCTAGATCGTTTAGTTTAACAACTGCTATGGTATACAGTGCAACCTCTCCAAAGCAACACCCTTTGGGACATGCAAAATTATGTTGTTGTTGAGAGGTTGTTACTCTAGAGAGGTTAAATTAATGATCAAATTGTACAGTGGGGAAAAGTATGCTGTTGTTGAAGGGAGGTTGTTGCTCAAGAGAGGGTCGTTTTAGAGAGGTTGCACTGTACTTAAGAAACAAACCCATAGAGAAAATAAGTGACAAGTTCAGATCATTTCTGTAATGAATACACTGAAAGTTATAGCCTTAATTATTAAATTAACTTGCATTGTTTCAAGTCACCAATGTAACATTTGACAATATGAAGTATTAATTGTTTATCTATTTGTCTAAAAGGAACAATAACCTAATTGATGGACTGAAACTTTGTAAACCTTGATGGTATAAAGCAAGGATTATCACTTTTGTTGTCATGGTTTCAGGTCACTATTGTCCTAATGGAACACAGTCAGCATTTGCCTCGCCATGTCCTGCTGGAACCTACAATAACTTAACAGGTTTGACTGATGCATCTGAATGTGAGCCATGTATCGGTGAGCATGATTTTAAATTTGTGATATTATGTTGCGATGTTACAGTCTGATAAATTTTGATACATATAAATTTATATAAATCTTAATTCAATCTATGAATCACAAAGACAAGAAACTTAGTGCCTGTTTGTTTGTGACTTATTATCAAGGGTTTAACACCATTTTTCAATAATTTTTCAGTTATATACGATGACTGGTTCACCTAACCAGTTTTCCAGGACTGTATTCTAACCAGTACTAACTTACCCTTTCACAAGGAGCCGGCAACTTCTCCACATATGGAGGAAAATCAACATTTTTGTAAAATTTCCTTGGAAGGGTATGACCAGCCGCTACCTTGATTTGAACCTGAATCTCCTGGTTACAAGTCCAGTGTACTAACCACTGGACCACAGCTGCGGCCTACTTCATGCCTGTAGTTAAGTTATTTTATTTTTGTCAATGTTCTAGGTGGCCATTATTGTACACAAGGCACAACACAGCCATCATTAGTATGTGCCGCTGGATATTATTGTCGAAACAGTTCACAAACAGCTGCACCAATGCAAGGAGGTGAAGCATACGAGTGTCCAGTTGGTCATTATTGTCCAGAACAGACAACAGAACCAATCAAATGTCCTATTGGAACTTTCTCCAATGCTGTAAGACTGTTGAATGTGACAGATTGTACCCCATGTACCCAAGGTAACGTATAGAAAAAAAGTTAATTACAAATCAATTAAGGAGTTAATTAATGAACTTGTTTATAGAATCTCTGTATTACCCTTAGTGCACAGAATAAAATGATTTCACTCGGGACAGAGAATCATAATCAAATATTTTGTCATACTGATTCAGGAGTTGTGTTACAATTTTATTTATGAACCTTGGTAAGCTCAACTATCCTAATCCAGTTATCAGCATGAACTGATGTTTGGAATGCCAGACAGTCTACGTTATTTTTTATTTCAGGATATTATTGTGATGCCCAAGCCCTGACAGCTGTTGCTGGGCAATGTGCTCCTGGGTTCTACTGTGAAACGGGCTCCGATAATGACTCACCTGTAGAATGTCCGCAAGGAAAATATTGTCCATTAGGTGAGGAATAGTGAAATACAAATTATTATAATAGGAAAATAAAATTATTATAGATTTTCTGTTTTTAGCTCAGACTTTTGGCATCTTTGTAAAAAATAAGCCTGTTTATCCTTGGAAAATATGTCTTTGTTTTTTTTTCTTGTTCCAAAGAATATATCTATAGTAACATCATTATTTAATCTACATCTCGATAAATTCTTTTGTATCAGATTAAAATTCCGTTTATTCACAAATCAACAAATACATGCCTAAGATGAAATTTACAAACATATATACATGTTAACATACATTTACATTATATTACATTATATCACATTACGTGGAAAAATAGATGAAAGGTGTAAATCATAGTATTAAGTCATTGTTATGTTATTGGTAATTTATCCAGTGTTCCCACTCATGTAAAATCTTGCGTAAATCCCACAATAAAATCGGAAATCACGCAACACATTTTGATCTGGTGCAAGATCATACACGTACGAATATGTTTAGCCAATTTTCAGGAAACACCCATTACGATGTATGCGTATACATATATTTTTTTTTAAAAAATGTTCATACCCCCAAAATACTCTCTTAACCCCAGATTTCAGACCTAAGGGGTAAGCGTACCCCCAATGTCAGAAGTGAGTGAGAACACTGATTTATCAGGAAATACAAAAATGTAAATGGTCAGAATACTATTTAGGTCTTAGTAAACATTCAGACAGTTATAACAATTTTATATGTTAGTGTATCAGTAGGTAAATTATTTGAAATTATTTGTAATGCCATTGATTGATTCTTGCATGACTTGAGCAGATCTTTTTTTGTGTAAAACAATATGGGACAAACAGCCACTGATGAGACACAGTTTGGTTTAATCTCTTATACATTTCTTTATTGAAATGTCCCTGTGTTCTTGATGAAATGCTAAGTCTAAAAACAGTCATGTTTGACCGAAACATTTGGGTTGGTAGATTTGTATTAATGTGATGTTGTCATTGGGGTTTAATGCAGTTTTTCAACAATTTTTTAGTTGTTCATGTACATGGCTACCAGTTCACCTAACCAGTTCTCCTGGACTGTATACTAACCAGTACTAACTTACCAGGGTAGGTAGAATGAAAAACTTTCTGTTTTGTTTTTCTGAACATACTTTTATAAAATTCATGATAAATATTTTTTGTTGGCAGGAACCCATACACCTATCGGTTGTCCTAAAGGTACATTCTCAAATGCTACACGACTTAGTGATTCTACTGAGTGTACTTCTTGCACCGCTGGATTTTATTGTTCAACAACCGGACTTACAGAACCAGACGGTAACTGTACACAGGGTTTCTATTGTCCTACAGGTAGGTTCATACTCTATATACCACCACTTTAATGGTCTAGTCCTACAAGCAGTATCATTGAATCGTTTCCACTGTATATAATGGTCTAGTACTACAAGCAGTATCATTGAATCTATTCCACTGTATATAATAGTCTGGTACTATAGGCGGTATCATTGAATCTTTTCCACCATCATTTTGGATAATTAGTGATCAAAATACAATACAGGAGTTTAACCATAGGCACTTGGTTTCGGTGATTCTTGTACCCATACTGACGTAATCTTCTAGTATAAACTCATCAAACAACGCAAATCTGTCCAAAAAAAACTTCATGCCACTGCTGTACATGTAAGAAAATATAAAGGTAAGTCACTAGCCAATTTTTTCGATTGATGGAAGTGGTTGCAAATCAGCACAGGTACCGGCATTTCTTCTGAAATGCGTACACTTTTCAGGAACCTCATTCTTGCTATAGTGCACCTGGTTCCCAAGAAGTGCATTTTAATTCCATATCAAACCAGTTTCTTTCTATTCAATTATCGGTTGTCTTTCTTAGTGTTTGGAAAATTCTCAATATATCTTGCATATACAATTTATGTTTACAAAATGGCTTCACTGTATGCAATATTGCTGACGGTCCCATTGTGTATTCTCTGTGTCTCTGCTTAATAGGTAAATTGTTAAAATTATATTATAGGTGCCACAAAAGGCAATACTGTAGCATGTCCTATTGCATACCATTGTCCAGAGGGTAGTGCTGAACCCCTGGAATGTCCCGCTGGATCGTATACCTCACAGAAGAGGCAGTGGGAGTGTGTTTCATGTCCTGCAGGGTAAGTCTTTTTTTTCTCAGGGTCTCTGTGGTTGAGGGGTTATGATCTCTGATTAGTAATCACTAGCCCCTCACCACTATGAGTTCAAATCCCAGTCCGGACCAAATTTTATATGTAAGGGCACTGGCCTCTTGTGATTGGCCCTGTAGGTGAACCACTAGTTGTTCAACAAATGGTCACTGAAACCATTTTACACATGGAAATAAAACACATTATTGAATCGATGAAAAATTACAGTGAAGGTGTCTCATATTTAAATAGCTTATCTTTATCAAACGCTTTGACTTTGTACCATTTTAAAGCACTCATATCATTATATTTATATACTTTTATAGATATTACTGTGTTTATGACTCTGCTACACAAGGCGATGTGGACTCTGTAAAGTTTGATTGTCCTAGGGGATATTATTGTCCTGAAGGAACCGGATATGATCAGAAACCGTGTCCGGCAGGAACATTTGGTACCCAGAAGAATTACTATCAGGTACAAAATATTTTTTTTTTTTATTATGTGATTTTCATTTCGAAGTTTCTTTACACTTGTTAAGATGTGGTGTTTGACAGGCTGTAAGATATCAAGGTTTAGTGACGCATATTGTATATTTTTATACAGAAGGATATGACAATGTGCTTGCTAACGAAGTAACAAAACTACATATTAGTGAATAGCTGACCTTTCATTCTTGCACAAATGCATTACTTTTATTATTTATATATGGGGCCTCCGTGATTGAGTGGTTATATTCTCTGACTAGTTATCACTAGCTCCTCACTGCAGTGAGTTTCAATCCCACCCTTGACAAGACATTATTCATATGTTAGGAAGTTGTCCATCCAGCTTACTGAAGATCAGTTTTGCATCTGGAGTCTTCCTCCACTGTTAAAGCTAGATGAGTCACCACATGACCCTGGCTGTTGGTGCAATGTTAAACGCTAGAGGAAAAGATCAGACTGTGGCCATGGTCCAGTGGTTAGTGCGCTGGACCTGTAACCTGGCAATCCAGGTTCAAATGCTGGTTGTGGCAGCTCATATCCTTCTATGAAAATTCAACATAAATGTCGATTTTCTTCCATATGTGGAGAAGTTGCCAGCTCCTTGTGGAAGGATAAATTAGTACTGGTTAGTATACAGTCCAGGAAAACTGGTTAGGTGAACCGGTCGCCGTATATAACTGAAAAATTGTTGAAAAACGGCGTGAAAGTCAATTATACAGAAGTAGTGAAAATGTATTGTTTAACTGAAATATGCAAGTATTTGAGTAATTATTGGGCAGGGCACCTAGTTATTGGTTCAGGTGTTCTAGTTTATGTGCTTCTAGCCTAGCAGACTTGAACTATATAGAACATAGTAAAAACAGAGAATGAATTCTAGTTTTCCTGGTTGTTCAAATTTACCGAGTTCGAGCCAACAAGAGTTCACTATAATATTTTCACTCTTTATTTCAATATTTATAGGCCTCACAATGCACAGACTGTAGTGCTGGTAAATATTGTGATACTGAAGGTGCAACTGCAGTAACCGGACCATGTAATCCTGGTCACTGGTGTCAATCTGGTGTTGACCGATCCAATCCGGACAATGATGCATCAAACAGCACTTACAATGACACATGTGGGCTTGGTGGTCATACAGGTTTGTTTAGCTAAAATGTTTGCAAAATGTTTGATACACGACTCTATTGCCCCAAATTTTATCACCAAAATAATGGAGTCAACATCTCCTGAACATAAGACTGCTGAACCTTTTCATGTCTGTCATATTTGATGATATGGACACCCATGTTTTAAGTTTTTCATCCATAGTACAGTGTAACCTCTGAATGCTGGACTCTCTCTCTAAATGCCGGAACTCTTTGAAAATTGGAGGATTTTTAATGTCCTGATTTTCTCTCTATATAATTCTGTGTGGGACGCTCTGAATTCCATACTCTAAATTTTGAAAACTGGATGATCTTTCAGGACCATGAACTTTATATTGTTCTTTATTTTGGTTCTGAATATCAGACGGTAACATTTAGGTAAGTGTCAAAACTTTGTGTACTGACCTGGAGGGTTCACATTATTTCTGAAACATGATCTTGGCACCCTGATTAACAAAGGAGTCAAGCATCTATTGTTTACTTGAAGCTGTTGCATGTAATAATAGCTAATGCATGAAAAACACTTTATTGTACAAACAGATGTAAGTTGACTTTGATGTTCTACTCAATGCATAACACTGGTCTAATTACTATTTATTACGCCAATTTACGGGTGTTGGGGTGTTAAATATGTTTGTTATGCTATATAATGTTGTTTGGTTTGCTACACAACAATTTTAATGATCTTTTGTTTACAATATTTTTCATTGGTAGATCAAAATGACCAATCATTGGTATCTTGCTTGTCTAGAATTTCAATGTAACATGCATACAAATATCATTGGTCTATGATCACTGTAGTAATTTCAGTTGAAATCCTCTCTGAATAGGGAACTCTCTGAAAGTCCAGACAGGGTCAGGTATTCAGAGGTTACTCTGTAACAATATTAACATGTTTTCATTTGTTTGTTTTCAATGTTTTGGAGAAGCCAGGACAAATGACCACACAGAAGTCTTTCTGCAATGTATAAACATTGGTTAATTCTAACCACTGGGTTAAATTTTAGATAAAGTTAAATTTGGGGTTAAATTTTGGTTAAGAAATTGTATAACAGTTTGGTTAAATCTTACCAGGTATTATTTGTGGTTAGATTTAACCAAGAATTTAATATTGGTAAGAAATTGTTAAGATCCTCAGTTTGTGTGTTTACTGGTCTAAATTGTTCAGGTTGTCCAGCATTTGGTACAACAAGGGCAGCCATCTTGTTTCTGGTTAATTTTTGGTTAACTTCTTAACCTATCCTTAAATTTAACCCAGGAGTTAAATTCAACCAATGTTTATACAATTGGGTGCTGGTATGTTTCCAATGGTGCATGATAAGCCTACTTGAATCCTTAATGAAACATGGTGTCATTTTGCCTGTGTGATATTTGTAGAATGCTGTTGGTAATTTGAAAGTATTGAACTTTCATGGTTAAATAAATATATCTATATTATTATCCTTCAGGCTATGGAAGTTTATGTCCCAAAGGATCGTACTGTCCAGAGGGTACAGAATTACCTATCAGTTGTCCAGTAGGAACATATCAAGATCTTGAAGGTCAGAGTGAATGCAAAGGTTGCCCAGAAGGTGTGTATATATATACATAAGTCAAACAACACCTCAATGATGTCTCATTGTTACTCTATGCACGCCCTTCATTTTTCAAGTTAGTGTTTTAAATTAGTGTCAAAGTTGGGTCAACATTTTCTGTCCATTTTTTGAGTAAATGAATTTCATAAAATATTTAACAGTAAAGTTCCGCTATCAAGACCACGAAGCAGACTGACAGACACCGGTCTTATTATTGAGTCAGTCTTAATATGGTGACCCAACATATTCATAAATAAAATTGCTATACAGTAACTATAATAACCTTCGAATTAGAATTAGAAATACAGATATGTTCTTTACTTTGAACTATTAACTGACTTACGAATACAAACAAATACAACAAACATGCTTTTTGTAATTTATTTGTAATTTATTCATTAAAATTGACATTTTTTCTCAAAATGCTTATGTGAACATAACTAGGTGGTCGGTTTATGGGACCCTAGAACAACACAATATGATGTATTTGTTCTGCAATAATTGTTCGTATCATGTAATAGCGGTTTATATAGATTATTGAGAAATATGTGGGGGAAAATTTGTGATAAGTGGTCGTAATATCGAGTTAGTCGTATTATCGGACTGGTCGTTGTGCGGAACTTTACTGTATTAATGCAAATAGATTATAATTACCCGTAGTTTAATACTTTAAAATAGCCAGCCATGTGTGTTTTGTGATGAAGGGGATGATTTCATGCAGTATTTTGTTGCTATTAATTTTGTTTTATTATGGTATATGTGACTATTTTATATTTATCTCTGTCTAGGATTCTATTGTCCAGTGAACACGTCGGACTTTCTGTTGTACCCATGTCCATCTGGTTACTATTGTCCTGAAAACACAACATCTGCCACGCAATATCCATGTCCAATTGGTACTTTCAATGCTGAAACTCAACAAAGGAATGCTAGCTCCTGCCAGTTGTGTAGTGGTGGAAGATATTGTAGCAGTGCTGGGTTATCTGCCCCTAGTGGCAACTGCAGGTATTGTTCTGGATTGTGAATTGATTTCTGTGGTGATCTATGTACAGTATTACCCCTGAAAACTGCACTCTCTGAAAATCGAATGATTTATCAAGCCCCATTTTTTTCTTCTATAATTAACAGGGGTCTGGTTTTCAAGGGTTATTCTGTATAAATTTTTCCGCTTTTTGATGCGTGCGTGTATGTCCGGATGCAGACCTCGTATCTTTTTCTCTATAAAATCGTGATCAAAAGCGTTATATCCAAAGATCATTTGTCTCCTGTCATTGGTTCATTGTCCCAGTGGGGAAATAATTAGTTGCAATTGTTAGAACAGGTTGGGTTTGGTTTGTAATCCATAAACTTTGGCTAGACAATTGATATTTTTACATATTTGCATATGCATGTAGTGTTGAACTGTGTCATATGATGGGCCCTAAATGCTGATGCTATTTAAAGACATTTTTTCTATGGCAGTGGTGGTTGGTATTGTATCGAAGGTGCGACTCAAGCAACACCAACTGTCGACTCGCAAGGAGGAAAATGCAAAGTAGGATATTATTGCCCTGCAGGGAGTGATGGTCCTACATTGTGCGATGATGGACAATATTGTTCTCGGGAAAGACGTGCAGTAACCGACGGTGATTGTGATGCTGGTAACTATCTTCATATGATCTAAGGCCAGGTTCAAGTTAATAGAAATATAGCCAATGGTTTACAATTTATGGTTGATGTATAATTCTTAGTTCAATTATTTGTCGTAAAAATTCTATTTTTTGTGATAGAATTCAACGTAACAAACCATTTAGTTTATTAACTTTTTGTGATGTTAATTTCAACAATTAAATGGTGAATTTTTCTATTTAGGATATTTTTGTAATAATGGAAGCGTATGGAGGATACCAATCGATGAATTCACAGGTGGTGAATGTCCATATGGTCACTATTGTCCAATGGGAAGTGGTTCCCCTACAGCTTGCTCGTCGGGATTTTTCCTTAATGCAATAAAAAGCACTGCTTCTTCGGATTGTACGTCATGTACTGCTGGTAAGTATGCACTGATTGTATTATTACAAAGCCTAAACCCTAGGTGTATAGCCAGCTTTGAATGAGTGTTACACACACAAGGAGGAGGGTGCGGGGGAGGGCGTTAGGAAATCTTTTAGATAATGACTAAAGTTGCAAGATTTTTTGAAGGACACTGAATATGATTAATTTGAACCATACATTTTAGCTTTCGACATAAATGTTATTATTGGCCTTACAGTGAAACCTCCTTGAATGGTCATCTCCAACAATGGACACAATGATTGCATTATCATGGATGTAAATCATTATGAATATAATGCAGTAATTCATCAGGTTTCCAAGAATTCACTATAACCGTGTACAGTAATTTCAAAACCTCTTTGTTCAGTGTGTGCTGCATTGGAAGGACTCAACTCCCGAAATCTAAAACTCATACCATTTTACAGTCATCATGATAAATCTAATATCAGAAAGTCTCATTGATTTAAATGTAGTGTATTCATTTACCACACAACACATTCTATAGCTTTTGAATATGAAACATATTTTTAGATAATGGTTGTATAAAAATGACATAAATTTATATATATGGTACAGACCTATATATGTAACTTTCTGTTTAGCGTTTATGGCGATGTCTTCAATTGATATCAATCTTGAGTTATATCCCTTTAAAGTTGAGAGACATTCCTGTTCAATGTTTTCACATGTTTCTGGGAGTTTACAAAAACTGACATCTGAGCAGTGATGAAACAAAATATTTTTAAATTATACCCGGGAATGCAATACAAGTACAGTATAACCTCAATGATGCAACCATATTTGGGACCCGAAAAAATGATATGAGGTGGTGTCATTCTTAAGTTGAATTATGTGAGTGTTTCTGAAAGCTGGTCCGAAAATAAGTGGTCATTATAACGAAGTGGTCATAAAATTGACGTAGTTGTGAGGTTTTACTGTATTCTTCTATTTTTTATTTTTAAAGATTATGATATGAATATATTGACTAACTTCATAAAGTATGATGAAGATGTTCCTGATTGTATTTTTCAGGACAATATTGCGAGACGCCTGGGCTACAGTTCCCTACAGGGGATTGTGCTCCTGGATATTATTGTCCAGGTGGTCAGTCTACAGATATGCCGACCAACTATACTTGTCCTGAAGGTTATTATTGTGTAGCAGGATCGATTGCTCCTGAAAGTTGTCCTAGTGGTACCTACCAGGTAAGATAGAATAGTGTACATCACAGTGTTATCTGTCTGTATTAGCAGACTTTATTTAATCTTTATGCTGAAGTAAATATATACGCTGCAAATGCTTGAATCGGGGTGATGACCCTTAATTGTTTGTGTCCCTTCTCATGCGGTAGTTGTTGTGTTTATTACTTTTGAGGAGTAGTTAATGCTTCATTGTATTACCATTGATTAATTTAGCGTTATGTATTGTGTTTTAGATAGAGAATATACTTATATACCATGTAAACAGGTTGTGCTAGTTGCATATACACCATCATGTAGTAAACTGATGTAACTAATATAGTGTTTATTATATTTGGTCTTCATCCCTAAAGTTTACCTGGATGGTTAGAACACAAGAACACAAACAAACCTGTTTTTGTGTCTGTTCACTAAAGTGGCCTTGTTTGTATTCATGTCAGATACCTGGCACCAAAGGATAAGGTTTGGGAGGTAAATGTGCACTAGGCAAGTCTATCAGTGATCTGCAAGGTTCGAGGTTAAACATTAATCATCTCTATCTTTTCAACCATAATACTTCGAGAATGGAATTGAGATTTGAGCTTGGAGGCTGTTCTCAAGTTTTATAACCTCAGGATCTGACCTATAAGGTCTATTGACTACACTATCACCATAGTGAAGTTACATGTTCTGTTTTTACAATTGTAGGACCTGCCCGTACAATCACAGTGTATCATTTGTCCAGAAGGATATTATTGTGATTCTGGTATCGCTGGTCCAGTGGTCAACTACACTCAGTATATCTGTCCTGCGGGCAGTTACTGTCTAGAGGGAACAACTCATGCAGACCAGCACCCTTGTCCATTAGGAACTTTTAATAATATCACAGGTAATTTACCTTTTGTACTCTTGTGCTTAAGTTGGTTAAAAATCTAAAAATAGTAGATACTGATTTATTTGGCGTGAGCATAGTTCTAAAACTGACCAGTTATCAGTGTCTTTTTCATGCTGTGGTATGACTGCCATCTTTTTTAAAATCCTTAGTAGATTTCAGTACTAAGTTACCTGTGTACAAGGCGTACCATCCCTTGTCTCTTAAATTGTGCTTACACACTTGCGCTAACACACATAATTTCTTAATCAAAAGGCTACTGTGCTGAGACCAATTTTCAATCTACAAATTTAATCCCTATAGTGTTCTGAGTTATATCTCTTGTATACCATATGCATAGAGTGATGTTTGTGTAGAAAAAACTAGAAAAAAAACAGAAATCATGTTTTAACAGAAAATTTAAGTAAGTTGAAAAATTTTCTATTTTTCCTAAACACGGTTTGTGAGAACATGTGATATGATACATCCCCAAAACATTTTGCCTTTTGAAACTTTAGGGTCAGCACCAAGCCAAAAAATGGATCGGTCTGGTAACAGTACAGAGATTATACATTGTGAAACTTTCTACATTATCTAGGGTTGGTGAATGAATCCCAGTGTATACCTTGTGTCGGTGGCATGGCTTGTGATGAGGTAGGACTCACACATCCCAAGAGAGAATGTTCAGCTGGATATTTCTGTTATAATGGTTCAGAATCCATGACTCCCAACCAGGGAGCAAATGCTGATGTGTGTCCCACTGGGTCATTCTGTCCCCAGGGGACGGCAGACCCTGAACCATGTCCTGCTGGCACATTCAACCCATCTTTACAACTACACAGTGAAAGTCAATGTCTGAACTGTACTGGTGGAAACTATTGTAATGAAACAGGTAAAAGTTCACTATTTACAAAAACAGTTCTCCAATTTATATACCAGGTAATAAATAGTACATGTTTGTATGTGGTAACACGAAAAGCCTGCTGGCCTATAATGAGTTTCTTAGTGTGGCATATGAAACTTTTCTGTTTACAGATAAACCTGTGCTAAAATTTGTCTCTGTACAGGAATGTCTGTAAACACCATAAGTTTTTTTCAGTAAATTTTTTATGGCATACTTTAACCTTTGTATGTAGACCTTCTGTCATAATGAGGTTTTTTAGCTCACCTGAGCATAACATGGTCAAGGTGAGCTTTTGTGATGGCCTGTTGTCAGTCGTCCATCGTCCATGCGTCCATGCATGCATCAAATATTTCTATTAACATCTTCTCCTCCTGAACCACTTAGCCAAATTCATTAAAACTTGACAGGGATATTCCTTGCATGAAGTTCTTTTAAAATTGCTAAAAGAATTCCATTCCATGCAGAACTGTGGTTGCCAAGGCAACCAAAAGGAAAAACTTTAAAAATCTTCAAAAAGCACAAGGCCTAGAGCTTTGATTTTTGGTATGTAGCATCACCTAGTGGTCCTTTATCAATTTTGCTCAAATTATGCCCCTAAGTGCCAAAATGGGCCCTGCCCCGGGAATCCCTAGTTTACATAGAGTTATATAATGAAATCATAAAAATCTTCATGTCCAAAACGGCAAGGCCTAGAACTTTGATATTTGGCATGTCTCATCACTTAGTAGTCCTTAGTTGCCATTAGGGGAGCATACATGTCTAACAAACATTTCTTGTTTCATAAACACTTTAAGTGTTTGCAATGTTCCTCAGGTGAGCGACCTAGGGCCCTTGGGCCCTCTTGTTTATTCTCCCAAAGTTTGTCTTTATAGATAGGGTTTTGTGATTCTTATTCCTGTGTATGAAAACAGTCCTTTTGATATGTTTTATATAAACTATGTGTTTTTTATCCATCTGTTACAGGCCTTAGTGCAGTAGTTGGTCCATGTTTCGGAGGTTTCTATTGTCCCTCTGGTAGCGTTATTGCTACGCAGGAACAATGCACTGTGGGTAACTACTGTCCAATTGGAACTGAAGTACCGTTTCCTTGTCCAAATGGAACATTCTCAAACGATGTTGGTAACGCAGATGTGTCTGACTGTTCACCATGTAATGCTGGCTACTATTGTAATGGAGAGGGTTTGACTGCTGTAACAGGGCTTTGCAAAGAAGGTGAGATTTTCATTATATAAAATTTCTGTCGATTTTGCCACATTCTCAGCTCAGTTTAATTAATAAATCTATTAAAGACTTTAAAAGCTGGGTACATACAGTGAAACCTGCTTATAGTGAACTTGGAAAATAGAAAACATTGAAGGATTTATTTTATGCAGACATGCTGTTCAGGCTGTAACTGTGGTCCATTGGTTAGTGTACTGGGCTTGAAACCTGGAAATCTGGGTTCAAATCCTGGTCACGTAGGCTCATACCCTTCAGTGAAAATTTGACAAAAATGTAGATTTTCCTCCATATGTGAAGAAGTTGCCAGCTCCTTGTGGAAGGGTAAATTAGTATTGGTTGGTATGCAGTCTATGAAAACTGGTTAGGTGATCTTGCCTCAGTATATAACTGAAAAATTGTTGAAAAATGGCATTAAGCCCAGTTAAAAAAAATGGTTTTATGCAGACATGTTGTTCTTTATTTCATAGCTGGGGCTAAAGTTAAATATGGACATAAGGAAAAATTGGCTAGGGCCCCTGTTAATCATTGAAAGCATGCTTTACAGCAGGATAAACCTTTACAGATAAAATTGTTTATGATGAATTTACAATAAAAAAAATCTATTTTGAATACTGGTTTGTTAAAATGATATTTAAAGACAGTGTGGTACTATATTTGTATTACATTTTCTTGTATAACTTAAGTGGAATTAAAAAATTGCTTATCTTAACAGAAACAACAGATACGATTGTACTTGTTGTCATGGTATTTACAGATACTGGTTGATCTACAACAAAATGTTCCTATCCCTTGTGCTAATATGTCGACTTTATATTGTCCTTATAGTATGTATTATTGATTTTTAATTGCTTTACTTAACATTCTAGGATACTATTGTCCCAATGGGAGCAGCGTTGAGACACAGGTTATTTGTCCAATCGGTAAACACTGTCCGACAGGAAGTGCTGAGCCACAGGATTGTCCAGCTGGCTCATACACCAGCTCTACCGGTGAAATTTCATGTGACCCATGCCCAGCTGGTATGTATACTCTCTTATGATGCTATTAATTGCAATAAGGATAACAAACCTTCATTTCACTTCTGCATTGTTTGAATCTAATCAAACGAACTTGCTTAGTTTCTGAACAAGAAAATGGTTGTATGAAAGAGGTACTGGATCGTACTTTTTTTGACGTTCATGGTTACATGTATGATAATAGAAAATAGTACTTCACATAATAAAAAAGTATGGATGTTTACTTAAACGTTGTGAAAAAAATGATTCACATTTATGTTTACGGTATGCCGTAATGTATAGATTGACAATCGATTAGGCAAAATTATTTAAAACTCTGATGATGACATTCATTAGTACAATGTTTTTAGAAAACTTTTGACCCTCATATATACTTAAGAAGTGTAAAACTCTTAATTTGTGGCAATAAATGAACTCTGAAACATTTTTTTTAAAATGTTTGGACTTATTGTCTACATATCAATGGAGATTCATACAGTAAAACCTCAAATAATGACACCCCCATAATATGACCACCTTGTTATAATGACCACTTTTTTGTTTCAGCTAGCTTTCAGCAACTCCCCAATAATTCATCTTGATAATAAGACCACCTTATTATTACGACTGATATTTCATAATCCAAAGGTGGTTTTATTATTTAGGTTTTACTTTGTATATTATACTTAGCCTAATTGAGAAACCACTGGAATAACTGAAATATAATGGTCATTCAATTTCAATCACTCACTAATAATTTATTACAGGTTTCTACTGTGTGGCTGCCAATGTTGTGGAAGGTGACCTCAGCTCTGTGATGACTGCTTGTCCAGAGGGATATTTCTGTGATAATGGTACAGGCTATGACTGGCATCCATGTCCAGCTGGTACATTCAGTAGTGTGACTGGGTTAACTCAAGAAAGTGAATGTCAGTCTTGTACTGGTGGATCGTTCTGCTCTTGTAAGTAAAGCGTTAGATTAGAAGAAAAATATTTATATTAAGGGTGGTTATTTGACTACAATAATAAGGGTTGATAGGTCGGATTACTTACCTTTTCTCATTTTTTTTGGCATACATTTTGTGAAAATATCAGGAACAATTCATCCTAGATGTTTTCTTAAGGTCAGCCCCTTTTTAAGATGATTAGAAAATGGTGGGATCCTTGCCAGCAAGTAGAGTTTAATTTATGAAGCATTGTATGTGTTTGCATTGCTTTTCAGATGTGATAATAATTATGATATTATTTTCAGTGACCAATCTGACAGCCCCGTCAGGTCCCTGTGGACCTGGCTACTACTGTGTGTCAGGTGCACTTTCTTCCAACCCCACAATGCTTAACAACGACCAGTGTCCAACAGGAACAGTCCATCCAATCGTAGGTGATGTCTGTCCAATTGGTCATTTCTGTCCTGAAGGTACAGAAAATCCGATTGGCTGCCCAGCTGGAAGCTACCAAGATCTGACCAATCAGGACCATTGTAAGGCATGCCCTGCTGGAAAGTATTGTCTAGTCAATACAACTGACCCATCAGTTAATAATTGTCCTGCTGGTCACTATTGTCTCGAGAACACTACACATGCCAATGAATTCCCATGTCCACCTCAAACATTCAATAATTTGACCGATGGTCAGTCCATTGATGACTGTGTGTGGTGTCTCCCTGGAATGTATTGTTCAGGAAGTGGAAATGTTTGGCCTACAGGAGACTGTAACCCTGGGTACTACTGTACTAATGGATCTGACACAGCTACTGTAAGTATTAACATCTATAGTTGAATTAAATGTCTGATTAAATTCTTAACTTCAATTCAGATTAATTTTCAGTTTATTTCTAAACAATATGCTAGTAGTTTACTGTACAGTGCAACCTCTCCAGAGCAGCCCTTTCTTGAGCAACAACCTCCCTTCAACAAAAGCATGATTTTTTCCCACAATTTAACTATAAATTTAACCTCTAGAGCTTCAACCTCTCAATGACAACACAATTTTGCTTCATCCTAAGGGTGTTGCTTTGGAGAGGTTGCACTGTATGTGCAGAATCAAAGTTTCCACATTATCATCAATTATATATGATTAAGTTATTGGGCAACGATCATGGTCCAGTGGTTAGTGCACTGGACTTGTAACCTGGTGATCCAGGTTCAAATCCCAGTCGCTGCTGGTCATACCCTTCTATGAAAAAAATATGTCGATTTTCCTCCATATATGGAGAAGTTGCCGACTCCTTGTGGAATACTGGTTAGTATACAGTCCAGGAAAACTGATGAGGTGAACCAACTGCTTTATATAACTGAAAGATTGTTGAATCACTGCTTTACAAAAATTATTAAGTTATTGATGCATTACGGAAGTACTCATATCTTGTACTTTGACAAGTATATGAGTGTTGTGTATGGATCAAATACTTACTTAAATATGCAGTATTATGTTAATAACTGACAGATTTTTTTTGCTATGATTGTTTATACATTTGTATTTGATTTATTTCCTATGAACCTTAGCCATTGTTTTTGGTAAGGCTCTGATTTGTGTGGTTGTTCTTATATCACTATGCGTTTTATGATGTGATGTGCTAACAATCCAAGTTTCCAAGATTTACAGTCTGACTAATTAGAATGTTTGTGACAGGCGAGACTTTTTTTTATTTGGCCCCTTCCCCATAGGCGGATCCAGGATTTCTAGTTAGGAGGGGGGTGGAAACTGAACAAGTAGGCTGGGGGTCCTGAACCTCACATATCCTTTCCCAGGGTATACAATAAAATGTACGAGAGCTCTAATCTACTGTGTATTTGTAACTTATTGCACGTGTAGCATGGGAAAGTTTTTTACATTTATATATATTTTCATGTAAACATCATATTTCATGACAGAAAAAACCTTTGCTTGGGCAATTTTAAGGGGGGGGGGGCGTACGCTGGGTTCGCCCCTGGATCCGCATATGGTCCCATACAGTCTAAGAGGACGGCCCATCTAAATTGAAATTGGCCAACAGGAAGTTGAGTTAGTATGGCTTAGATTCAAGGTGCTAACTTTATGTACATTCTGAAAAGATCTTTAACCTTTTCCAATGAATTCTAATATTTCATATTTTTGAAATATGAGCCGTAGTTATGCATCACATAATGTCTCATGCTGCGAGATTCTGTTGAAGGTTTGATTAAAGGGAGATAATTTTTGATGCAGTATTTTTTTAAGTGTTGGCAGGGGGTTTAGCTGTATTTATGATGTCATCTAATGGTTTCATGTGTTTGTGATCGTGTGCTTTTATTTTCACCTTCACTTTTATGTGCATATTGTTTACTAATTTATGTGACTGTGGTCCAGTGGTTAGTGTGCTGGACTTTTAACCTGGTGATTGGGTTCATATCCAGGTCACGGCAGGTCATACCCTTTTATGAAAATTTGACAAAAATGTTAATTTTCCTCCATATGTGAAGAAGTTGCCAGCTCCTTTGCGAAGAGTAAGTTAGTACTGGTTAGTATACAGTCCAGGAAAACTGGTAAGGTTAACCGATCGCGGCATATATCTGAAATATTTTTGAAAAATAGCATTAAACCTAAAAAAAAAGGTTATTTGTGGAAGAGTAATCTGTGCTGTTATATCTGAAATACAGAAAATTATTATTTTTGGTTTAAAATATCATGTTTTCTCAGGATGAGGTAAATATTATATAACACTCACTGAAAATGTGTTCATGATTCATGAACCATATTGTGTATCACGAATTAATTCTGATGTATGTCACTCAAAATCAAATTGTACTGGAATATTTATTTATTGAAAAAAAAAGCACTGATTAATTATCGGTATTGATTGAGATTGATCTAAATGTATATCCTAGGATTACTTTAATCTGCCATTAAATGTTGACAATACTACATTCTTCTGCGTGTTATGTTATGAATTCAGTATTCAGCTCATTTTCAGCAGTAAGTGTCAAGCTTTCATCTCTGTTTAAACCTGATATTTTATAAGAAATAAAACATTTTAATGCTGAACTGTTGTTGTGCAGAATATGGTCTTCATGTTTGTAACTATTTATTCTATACTTGCTGTCATAAGAGAGTAACCATCATGAAAATTCTTCTATTTTGGCCAAATATACTGACCTTGAAATTTTAATGGTATACAACAATTTTATGGTCAATAATGGATAACAATTAATCATAGCATGAAATGTTTCGGCTATGTACAGATTTAAATTCATCTCGATTACTTGCGCTTTGTCTATTTTATACCAACGTCTCTTACTGGTTACTTTCTTATGACAGCCAATATATTTAACATGATATACCCAGTCTAATGTCATGTATATGCCTTCCTGTATAAATTGTTAAACTGTTTCAGCACAAAGGTGCTAAGTCTGATATGGATATTTGTTATCAAAGTCATTTCTTGCTAAAAAGTTCATGTTACCTGTGTTGAGAGTATTAATGTGGTACTTCAGGTTAGTTTTATTTATAAACTGTGTTTGTTTTAGCCAACAGTACAAGGTGGACGTTGTCAAGCCGGAACATTCTGTCCTGCTGGGGCAAGCTATGCATACAATTGCACTCTGGGAATGTACTGTAGTCAAGCAGAGTTAGCTGCCCCTGAAGGATTCTGTGATGAAGGTTATTATTGTCCAGGTGCCGCCACCAGTCCACAGGAATTTCCCTGTCCAGTTGGTCACTTCTGTCCAAATGGTACAGGCTTACCACAACCTTGCAGAAATGGTACATACGCTGCAGGGACCAGACTGAAAGATGAATCAGAATGTACACCGTGTGATGCTGGGTTCTTCTGTAACGATACTGCTTTGGATGCTGTTAGTGGGCCTTGTATTGCTGGTATGTCTTCTGATATTACTTGACCACAGAGTATTGTGTTTTATGTAGATTCTTTATACAAAAAAAACTTCTGCTTTATAAATTAAAATATATATATATTATACATCTGTAGGTATCTGTATAACTTTGTTCTAATGTAACTCATACAAATAAGTGTCGGACTGGTAGACTATACAACACAACTTTGTCCTTACACCATGTCTCTACCCAGCCAATAGGATTGCCTGAAACATTAAGCCCTATGGACTGTTATTAGATCTTTTATATATATATAGACTGATGCTTCTTAGTACTGTCAAACCTGTGAACCAAGGCCACCTTTGGGAAAGACAAAATGTAGCCTTATTGACAGATGGCGTTTATTTGCAGGTCAATTTGTTCTAAATAATCAATGACGGTCACAAAATGGCCTTTATTCACAGGGTGGTCTTTATTTGGAGGTGGCTGCATACACAGGTTTGACTGTATGTAGTAGTAGTCAATATGCTGTCCATTCATTCTTTTACATTTTTTTTAAAGTTCTGCTGTTGTGTAATATTTTAGGATTCTATTGTCCCGCTGGTCAGTCAGAACCAGATCCGTATGACCACAGGTGTACACCTGGACATTTCTGTGTTGCCAATAGCGCTAATCAAGCTATCTGTCCCAGTGGACAATACCAGGATGAGTATCAGCAGGATTCATGCAAGCCTTGCCCAGCAGGTAAAGTTAAAATTACATTTGTTGTCGTTACACACTGTCTCAAAAGCCCAAAAACGAAACTCGTAAATTTCTTTTCCCCACCTAGTGTAACATTCTTATGATTGTGTATTCAGGCTTGTGGTAAATTTATTTGTTTTCAATATCCCACTTATTAAAAATCAAAAATATTGACTGGACAGCTTCTGTCTAGTCTCAGGCGGGATTTGAATCCACAGGGGCGGGGGGGGGGGGCAAGTGATTACTAGTCAGAGACCATAACCACTCTATGACAGAGGCCCCCTAGCTGTAGTTTAATAAGGAATGTTTCTGCTGTAAAATCATAATATTAAAACCAACTTTGGGACCTTAACATTGATGTGATTGCATCATAGAATTCAAAATATGGAAATATTGAAAACTGAACTAAAAATGGAGCGTGGTCTGTGTATTCAGGTGTTCTTAATATTGAAGTGGTTGCTAAGTAATGCTGTACTGTATTTGGTCTAAGCGTGTCTTCATGTCTGTACAATTATTCTGTATAAAAGTTGTCTGATAATATTGTATAATTTTCAGGTTATTTCTGTGACAATGCATTGGGAGCAATTGGTAACCTTACCAACTATGAGTGTCCGACTGGTTTCTACTGTCCTGGATCTGTTGTACGTTCAAATGAATATCCTTGTCCAGAAGGAACGTACAATAATAAAACAATGCTTGCTGCAGAAAATGAATGTCAACCATGTTTACCTGGATACTACTGTCAGAATCCTGGACTCTCTGAACCAGAGGGTCTATGCTTCCCTGGGTAAGTATATCTGTCCGAACCAGAGGATGTGTGCTAACCAGGGTTAAGTAGATTTGTCCGAACCAGAGGGTGTCTGCTAACCAGGGTCAAGTAGATTTGTCCGAACCAGAGGGTCTGTGCTTCCCTGGGTAAGTATATCTGTCCGAACCAGAGGATGTGTGCTAACCAGGGTTAAGTAGATTTGTCCGAACCAGAGGGTGTCTGCTAACCAGGGTTAAGTAGATTTGTCCGAACCAGAGGGTCTGTGCTTCCCTGGGTAAGTAGATTTGTCCGAACCAGAGGGTGTGTGCTAACCAGGGTTAAGTAGATTTGTCCGAACCAGAGGGTCTGTGCTTCCCTGGGTAAGTAGATCTGTCTGAACCAGAGGGTCTGTGCTTCCCTGGGTAAGTAAATCTGTCCGAACCAGAGGATGTGTGCTAACCAGGGTTAAGTAGATCTGTCAAACCAGAAAGTCTGTGCTAACCAGGGTTAAGTACAGCTTTGTCAGAATCCAGGTTTCTCTGAACCAGTTGGAGGATTGGCTTACTTTATAAGGCCAGTAAAAAGTATTCTTGTTTAAGGTTTCTGGACAGACCCTTTTTTTAGATGTCAAAATCCAAATTGATGAACATAGTTAGGTATGAATTATACCTCTAAGTCTCACAAAAGCTGTTTAGAAAAAAAAAATTGAAAAGTTCTGCCACCTACATACCCCAGTTTTTGGGGGGAAGTAATCCTATGACTATTTTTTTCTGACCTTATTGTCCTGTTTCTAAGGTTACGTTAATCTATATCGAGAATGCGTAATGAATGAAATGTTTGTCTGTTTATATAAACATAAAATTCTTGTCTTAAAGATATTTCTGCAATGGAAGCACAGTAGAACCAAATCCAAGCTACGCTGTTTGCCCTATTGGTAACTATTGTCCAGAAGGAAGCTATGAACCGACGCCATGTGAATCGGGTACCATAGCAACAGGAACGGGTAATTCCAACCTGACGGACTGTGAGCCCTGCAAACCAGGAAATTATTGCACAACA
Organism: Lutraria rhynchaena; assembly: GCA_008271625.1. Taxonomy (NCBI): domain Eukaryota; kingdom Metazoa; phylum Mollusca; class Bivalvia; order Venerida; family Mactridae; genus Lutraria; species Lutraria rhynchaena. The sequence continues at coordinate 1,290,585 of VIBL01000089.1, read as the reverse complement.
GCCAGCTCTCAGAATGGTAGGATTTTTTATTTTGCTTTTGTTTGTAAAACAATATTTTGCTGTTAATTTGAAGATTAAACTTGTGGATATTTTCAAGTTTGTTAAATTTATTGTAATTATTCTTTTGAAAATTAATTTATTGCATACTTTCCAGTATACAGGTTCCATAGGTCAGTGGTTAGTCTTATTAATTTGGCTTTCCAACTGATTTCATAAATGAATTTGGATGGGCCATCTCTGGGTGAGGCTGGGCCCAATTGAAAAACAAAAACATTTCACCATCACGGTGTCAAGTGCCTGACTGTAAACTTCCTTATTTTGCATTCTGTATTTTAATGTGATGAGAAACACTTTCATTGTCACAAATAACTGTAAATGTTTTATTCATACTTCCATTATGAATAAATGGGTGAGTCCATGTTGATTGTAGGGATGTTTTCCGTCATTCTCCCATTATGAATAAATGAGTGAGTCCATGTTGATTGTAGGGATGTTTTCATTCATTCTCCCATTATGAATAAATGAGTGAGTCCATGTTGATTGTAGGGATGTTTTCACTCATTCTCCCATTATGAATAAATGGGTGAGTCCATGTTGATTCATTCATTCTTCCATTATGAATATATGGTATTATATATTGTATAAATACTTGTATGATGTAATCCAGGTGGCCAAAGTCTTACACTTAGTAAGTACACTAATTAAGTGTGTGGTATTACATGGTGTATTAACTAACATGTTAGCATGCTTAGACAATATGAATAAAATCTTTTAATGTATCACAAATATTTGAATGCAATACGGATGTAATTTTATTTGAAAAATTACACCAGTTTCCAAGTAACACATTAAGAACTCAATTCATAATTTTGTTTTATTATCTGGTTTTGTAAAAAAATAAAAATTTTGAATGCAATATGAATGTAATCTTGTTTGAAAAATTACACCGGTTTCCAAGTAACACATTAAGAACTCAATTCATAATTTCGTTATTGTAAAAAATGAAAATATTTGATCAGTGTTCGTTGTTTACGGTCTATTTTTGTGTTCAATGTACTAATAATAATGGAATTGCTTTCAGTTTATGAAAGACATGCATATAAAATGAAACTGCTAAGTTATGATTTATGCTTTAAGTGTTTTTTTACATAATTTTGTGTTGTTATGATTTTGCTTACTAAATGTTGCTAATTGCATTTAATGAAATGCATTTTTCCGAGACCTGAGGTCCTAAATTTAACAGTCTAAAAATCAAGTCCATCATTGGTCAAATTTAAACACAGTCCAAAACCCAGGTGCCTAATTGGTCAGTCTTATACATAGTCTGAAAATGAAGCATCTGATTGGTCATTATATGCACAGACTAAAAATTGACCAATCACGATGTAGCATTCTGTAATAGAAAAAATTGTTTGTGTTTTTATTTGCATTATGTCTATTAAACTTTGTATTGGATTTCAATTAATCTTAAGGGTGTTGCTTTAGAGAGGTTGCACTGTATAAATTATTTTATCTTTGATTAATCAAAAAACTACAACATTTTTTGATATATTTTATGATTATATAGGTTTCAGTCTAAGGTGTAGTGCTGGATACATTTGTTTGACTGGTTCTGATGTTGCCGCGCCAACGGACAATGTGGTCGGATATATCTGTCCTTATGGTTACTACTGCGAGGAGGGTGCTGTCCTGGAAACACCGTGTTCTAGAGGCACGTACGCTGATCAACAGGGTCTCGGAGAATGTAAAGAATGTGAAGCAGGAACTTCCTGTCCTGATTTGGGAATGAATGCAACGTTACCCTGTCCTGCCGGATTTTATTGTTTCAATGGCACAGTGGATGATGGCATACCTTGTCCAATAGGTAATATTGATAATACCATTGTTCCATTCCACTGAATACAATGTAATTTAGTTAATTCAAACACAAATTTATTCTTAATTTCTATATTCAGGCATAAAATATATTTTTAGTCACTGATTATTTATGCCTATCATGACAGGGTTTGTTATCAAATTCCAACATCACTCTTGCATTGCATGTTGTCCCTTATTGAGCAAAAACTTATGAAATTGACCTTGCCCACTCTCTAAGTTGAATAGCTCCCATCCAACCTTCATCTGATAGTTTCGAAGGGTATATTTTGTAACTGTGTAGCACTTATGTTAATGGGTTCTTATACATAGAGAATGTCCCCATCAGAACCCAAAAATGAAAAGTAATTAGTCATGGGTTGGTAAGTGCTGATTTAGATGTCTGTTGGTCAAGATACAGCAACTGTTATTAATGATCAATTTAATTTTCTACAATCTTAAGCTAATGTTTATTTCTACATGAAATATGGATGAGTCATTATGAAATCTATATTTTACACAATGGTGTGTAAAGTCCGTGTAAAAAATTGTTTTCAAAGATTTGAAAGTGCGACATGTTGGTTCATTTCAGGTACCTTTAACCCTAGTACTGGTAAAGCCACTGCTTCCGAGTGTCTGGAATGCTTGCCTGGGACATACTGTGATATTCCTGGATTGTCTGCCCCTGCCGGTAACTGTAGTGCTGGTTACCTGTGTCTAGGTAACGCTTCTACGCCGACACCTAGTGATGGCATCAATGAACCGTGTCCTATTGCTCATTACTGTGATGAAGGTAAGGATTGTTTTATAGATACAATTTATTTAGTTTCTATACCAGGGCTTGACAAATCCACTTATCCGCTCATAATTACGAGTAGAAATTGACTCTGGAAGAGTTGAAATTACTGTAGAACTTGTTAAAATTCTTAGCTAGTTGTTCTTTGGGATGAGTAACCTGAAAAAAATTGTCAAGCCCTGTATATCTATTAATATTTTGGGGGTTTTACTGGTAATGTCACGCCAACAGCTAAGGTCATTTGGTAATTTGCCAGCTTGTAACAGTGAAGAAAGAGCACAGGCATACACCTGTATAGAACAACCATCCTTCATTAAGCTGATGGACAGTTTTTTCTCATTCAAACTGTGATCACTTATAGTTTCTAAGGTTAGGTGGTTAGGTGAACTGGTCGCCGTATACAACTGAAAAATTGTTGAAAAATGGCATTAAACCCCATTTACAATAAGTCAAATAAAACAAATGAAGTTTCTAAGATGGTTATTAAGACCTAGTTTTGGGTTGTAACTTGAGAGTTTCTAGGGTCAAGGTCAAGGTTACTTTTACTAAAAATAGGAACACAGTTTCCACTTAATGAACAGTTGTAAACTGGTTTGTACGCATTGCCCCATTTTTGTTATTATCAGTATTTTAGTTATGTTTTTCTTTTAACTAGGTACAACAGCTGCTGTACAATGTCCAAGAGGTACAATGAGAAATGAGACACATGGTGCAGGTATCAATGACTGCTATCCTTGTGCCGGTGGTAAATACTGTGATGTCCTGGCTGCAACTGGACCTGCTGGAATATGTAGTGCTGGATACTACTGTCCATCGTCCATTGACATTGATGACCCAACTCCGACTGCATATAAATGTCCACCAGGATCGTTCTGTTTAGCTGATAGCTCAGATCCAACACCATGTGACCCAGGAACTTATCAACCAAATGAACAACAAACTGATTGTTTGTCTTGCCCGATGGGATATTACTGCCCACAGAATACGAGTATTCCAATAGATTGTCCTGCCTATTCATATTGCCCCAATGGAACAGCTTCACCCTATCTGTGTCCTAATGGAACCTATACATTTGATACAACATTAAATCTTGAGAAACCAGAGGATTGTTTCGACTGTCCTACAGGTAGGTGAAACATAGTGCTATGAGATTAGCAAACATTTTGTTTGTTTTGTGCTAACCGTTGCTTTGATTTTTTTTCTACAATTTGGCAAAGGTACTTGTTTGCAATAAAATTTGGGAATATAGTGTCGTTTTGTCTGAAATGGTGAATTTTTATACAGGCATACAAATAAGGTGTTACCCTTTAAATGGACATTCGTACAGTTACACTTAGCCTTGTGTGTTCAGGATTGGCTGTATCATATTTTATTTTCATTGTTTAGGTCAGTATTGCACTGGAGGCAATATATCTGGTCCTTGCTCAGCCGGTTTTATTTGTTACAATGGAATGGGTCAACCAGATCCGGATGATTCATATGCTCCAAGTGGACTTTGTCCCTATGGTTACTATTGTTTAGAAGGTACTGTTCTACCTGCTGTGTGCCCACCGAACTCCTTCATTGACAAACGTGGAGCTGTCTCGCAAGCAGATTGCCAGCCATGTCCAGGAGGTCGTATATGTCCGGAGAATTCTACAGTATCAGAGCCATGTTGGGCCGGATGGTATTGTATGGTGAATGAAGACCCGGCTATGTGCTGGAATGGTACGTACAATGACCAGGAAGGAAGCGATGATTCAAGCGCATGTTTACCATGTCCAGCCGGTTATTTCTGTGACTCGGAGGGTTTGGCCAACTACACAGTAAATCCATGTCCACTTGGTTTCTTCTGCCCTAATGCTACAATTGTACCTATAGAATGCCCTACTGGCACTTACAGGTAAGCTTTCCCATTTATCTTTTTGCATATTGTTGATAAAATCAGTTTCTGGTATTATTCATGAAAGTATTATCTTTTAATTTCTGTTAAAATTAATGTTCATGTTTTGTATCTTTCATGGTGTCTTATTTTTAGATTTCTGCTTTCTACCATGAATGAAGACCATATAACCACAGATTGAACAAATTAAATATACAGTATAGAGTTCATTTGTATTCCATATGTTTTAAGCTGTGCTACATTTAATGAAATGATCCATTTTGATGGATTTCTGTATTTCAGAGACATACTTGGGGCTGCAGACGTAAATGATTGTTTCCTGTGTCCTGGTGGCTCGTACTGTCCTGATACCAACATGACCTTTGCTGGGTATCCCTGTGCTGACACTCTGTACTGTCCAGAGGGCGCCAACCTCATCAGGCATTGTAAAGCTGGTATGTAGCTGTTTGAATCGTCTCATAATGATAAGTGTAATAGTGGTCTCCATAGCCAAGTGGTTATGGCTTCTGTTTAGTAATCTCTTATGCTTCAATGCTGTGAATTTGAATCCCACCCTGAGCCAAGTGAATTTCACTTGTGAGGAAGCTGTCCAGCTAGCTTATCGAAGGTTCTACCTGGATGTACACCTGGGTAGGTCCTTGAACGTTAAGGCTCAAAAAGTTACCAGGTGACCCTGACTGAAAGTACAAGTTTGAACCTCAAACAAAACAAGCAAAAATTTATGATAAGTATTAACCATTCTTGATGTTATATAGTTACCGAATGATTTCTAGTTTTTATATGCCACATTCTCATTGGTCAATTTCAAGACCATACCACGAATTAACCAATCGGAATTGGAATTGATATTAGCATCCAATCTTTTAATCCCAGAACCAGTCTAAATGTGAAATTTTTCTTTTATAGGCTTGCTCCTTATCCTTAGTGTATAGTGTGTTTATTTGTTTTTAATGATAGTTTATCATACTTTTTGTATAATTTACAAGCAATGATTTTCATCCAATGCTTTATCACATATTATCTGAGAGTCTTTATTACATGAAGAAAACCTTCTATTTTTCAGGTTACTATTGTAATAACTCAGAGACGCAGATCTCATGCCCTCCTGCGTTCTATTGTCCTGAAAACTCTACAAATCCCATTGCTTGTCCTCCTGGAAGTTACTGTACAGGAAACTATTTTGACACATGCAACTGTACAGATGCAGGTATGAAAAGATCCTCTACAGAGTTAGATAGCTATATTTTTTAACGTGTTCTGAAATTTTCCCTATTCATTTTGAACTGTATACTATGTCTATGATATATTTGTCAAAGTTAAAAAATATTAGACAATTAAAAAATGTAAGAATGAGATCTAGAGTAATGATACAATACTGTGTAATCAAACAGAATTTGAAATCTTCAAAGTAACCCATGCGTAAGAAAATTATTACATTGTATAAATTCTACTTGAGGATCTGAATGGTGAGACCATGTGTCATGTACGTTTGTATGTGACCTTTTTTATGTTGCTTGCTTGACCTTTGTCATGTGGAAATCATTGACTGCTCAGAGTGTAATAATTTCATGATTTGTATGAAAGTTGATGAATTACAAGTGTATGAGTACTTTCAAGTGAGTGATACATATATGAATATTCATAAGTGAAAAGTATTATAAATATTCATTTGTGATTAGTATGTGAATATTCATAAAAACAAATATATTGATATCCATTAGTGAAAAGTATATGACTATTAATTAGTGACAAGTATAATGAATATTTATAAAAACAAATATATTAATATCCATTAGTGATAAGTATATGACTATTAATTAGTGGCAAGTATAATGAATATTTATAAAAACAAATATATTAATATCCATTAGTGATAAGTATATGACTATTAATTAGTGACAAGTATAATGAATGTACATAAATAACAAGTATATTAATATTCATAATTGACAAATGTATGAATATTCATGAATTATAAGTGCATGAATATATATGATTGACCAGTATGTTTGATCATAATATACAATGCAAAAATCGGTTGTTTTTATTTGTTTCAAGCTTGCCTCGTACAGTGTATCTATATAAATACAATGAGTGGTGGGGACGTTATAGGTACTAATTATCGTATCATGTAATTTTATTGACCATGTCACATTGTCACATGCACCACCATTTTGATGTCAATACCATCTACATATGATCACATTCACCTATTACACTACCAATGGGTTACTTGTATACCAGCCTCTTCTTTTGTACTCATGAATTTATAATTTTGTTGTTGAAATCAACATGTTACGTCGTAATGTACTGATGTACATGTTAAATTTCAAATCAGAGGTCTCAAATGAGTTCTATCTTTCAAGTAACACATGTCAGCTATAAATCAATATCACTCAGTTATATATCCAACCAATCATTGGAATTTTAACTGCAAAAATAGGGTTTAAGAATTTCCTAATCATTGTCTGTTCATTATTCATACTTTATGCAATTTGAATGCATTTGGAAAGTATGTCCACCCATTAAGGTTTCTTGATAAGCATCTACAGTGATTATTTTTAGCTCGTCTGGTTTGAAGATTCAAAGAAAAAGTCAAGCTATTATGATAGCTGTGTTGTTATCATTGTCGCGCAAAAACTTTAATGAAGCCCATTACTCAAACACTTTTATCAACTTGACATTACTTGGAATACTTGATTATTATGACAAGGTGCAGTTGGAAAACAAGGGGCATTATTCTGAAAGCTGTATTTTGAACTTATGCCCCATTTTGACTTAGGTCAAAATTATTCCTTATAGTGTTCAAACATGAAATCCCAAATATGGCCCCCATTGCTGACATGTAAAACAGATGGGTGTTGGTGCTACTCTTATGAGCTCCAGTTTTATTGATGTATTTTTTTCCCTCATTTTTTAAGAATTTTTTAAGATTTTGAAAATTGTATAAAAATTTCATTGTCATTTATCTTAGGTGCCATTGAACCAACCATGTGCCCAGCTGGTTTTGGTGAAAAAATTGGTGCCTTACGCATAACCCAGGATGATACATGCGCTCCCTGTAAGCCGGGATTCTATAGTTCGGCTGATGGTAGCGGTTGTGTCCCTTGTCGAGCTGGTATTGTTTGTCTGGCTGAAGCGTGGACAGATCAGCCAGTGGCTAACAACAGTGATCAAGCTTACATATTTGGACCAAATGGAACCCACGCATACCTCTGTCCTCCAGGTAACTGAATTCTGCGTTTTCAATATTCAATGAATCACTAAAATCATTTTAATCATTCAAAAGACCACAGCCGTGGTCCAGTGGTTAGTGAACTGGACTTGTAGCCCAGAGATCCGGGATTGAATCCCTGTTGTGGCTGGTCATACCCTTCTATGAAATTTTGACAGTCTAGTATACAGTCCAGGAAAACTGGTTAGGTGAATTGGTCGCTGTGTATTACTGAAAAGTTGTTGAAAAATGGCGTATAACCCTAGTGACAATAAGTCACATAGGAAGAAAGCAAACAATAATCATTGAACATATATATATGTTACAATATAATCTGACCTAATGACCACCTCATTACAATGACCACATAGACCAGTTTTCTCATATTTCAAGTTGATTATGAAGCCATCTCCGTGGTGAAACCATTTTATTTAGTCCATAAGGTGGTCTTAATATCAAGGTTTTACTATTAAAAAAAAATCATATGTTACTAACTGAACTGTTTTTTTAAAAAAAAGTTTTACCGGTTATAAGATCAGTTTGTAATTATTTTTTTGTTTTACATTTACATGTTTGTAATTTTTTTTTATTGGAAATAAACTTGATAAAATAAATAAATGATTTTTACATTAAAGTCATTATCATTGGTTTTTAATTGTATTTTAATTAATTATTATTCAGGTTATTACTGTCCAGAAGGGTCTGGAGCACCAACACCTTGTCCAACAGGTACATATAATACAGAACTGGAGATGACCCAGCTAGGCAACTGCTTGGAGTGTCCAGTTGATTATTTCAACCATAAAACCGGACAAGAAGGATGTTTTCATTGCGGATCTCAGGCAACACAACCGTTTACTGGTCGATCTACGTGTTCTTGCTCAGGAAGTGGGAAAGATTTCCAGGTATTTTTAAATCAATTCTGCAGGGGTTCAAGTTTTCTGGTTTATACTGGATTTCCAGTTTTTGAAGGGCTCAAAGGTTAATTTTTTTCAAATCCAGCCTTTTTGTGTGAAGGCCTCCAGCATTATTTTCCAGTTTTTCGAAATTTTCTACTTGAACCCTTGATTCTGGTATGGTTCATCTGTGCTTATAGCATATTGTTTACCCTGCATCATGACTGACTGTACCAGACTCAAAGGTGTTAGTCTAACAACGTCTGAGGTCAGTAATTGCATTAAATATGCCCTAATATACTAGGGCAGGGCATGGAAAATTTTGAAATCTCAATCGGTCCAGGCCCGTGGACGCCCCCCCCCAATTAAATCTACCCCCCCCCCCAGTTTCTGAAAATGGCGGAGAGATTTGTTCATAGTTACACTACAGTACACGTGACAGTAAAAACGAAACAAAACGGAATTGAAATTTCAACCAGATACTACTACAATGGAATCACAAGCACATACTAGTAACTAGGGATATAACCTTAGGCTTCTTTTTTAGTTTAAAAGGCTTTAAAATTTTTATGCGCATTGGATATAGTTAAGAGATTACTTATGCATAAATGCCAAGTAATAATATTTGATTTGGACATTAAAGGAGGGTGGGACATTTATTAAGGATACAAATAAGAAAAAGTTTTCTTGAAAGATACACATAAAAAAATTCCACTTTCCCCTAAATACTACTGTCCCCAAAACCTACTGACCTAATTCCCATGTGATACGTAGAACCATTCAAATCAAATGTTTGAATAATTAAACTGTATATAGAATAATTTAACTGTATACAGACTGAATAATAAGTACTTTACATCAATGCAATTATGGAAAGAAAACTGATGTTTGTGTGAATTATTTTTGCAGGAGAGTGATCGTCAGTGTGTATGTTCTGCTGGATTTTTGCCTATTGATGATACGGATGACTGTGAAAGGGTCGTCTATTCACTGTGTGGTGATGGAGAATGGAGATTCCAGGATGGCAGTTGTCGAACACCAGATGAATTGAGGGATTATTGTACCACAAATGTAATTATTAGTGGATATTGATATTTTATTCTAATTGGCCAAACAAAAAAAATTATGTGTTTAAGGTACAGTCTCAAGTAGGGTAGGCATCATTTTTTTTTCAAAGTGAATTTGTTTTTCTAACTTCGATCACTCATCTGTTAACACCTGTTAAATGTCTTCTTTGCATGAACCAATGGCTGTAACATCTTTATATTTGGTTTGTTGCATCCTTTGATGGTAGTCTTTCAAGTTTGCTTGAATAATTTGGTTGGCCCCTTTTAGGGACCACCAGACTAAAAATAGAAATACTTTAAAATGACTTCTTTTCATGATCCAATGGTTGGATCATCACCAAATTTGGTCTGTGTCAACCTCATGTCATCACGAATATTCTTTTGCAGTATCCTTTGATGGTCCTTTATCAAGTTTATTATTGTTCCCCATTATCTGCCCACAAGTGTGCCATTATTACCTTTTTAGTAACAAGTTAATTTACATTTATTCCGGTGAGTGATGCAGGGCCATCTTGCCCCTTTTGTTTTCTATAAGCTGTTCCAATGATCAGAATAAGCTAAATTTCCAATTTTGTTGACATTCTTAATGTTCTGGTGCCCAGTTTCATGAGCATAAGTTAAATTTAAAGAGAGAGTTAAGTTTGGGGTTCGGTTAAATTTTTGGTCAAATTTTGTTAAAGGTACTAAATAAAATTTTGCTTGATTTAAACAGAGATAATTTCTGGTTATATCTAAGTGTCCGATATTGGTAAAGAGGTCATCGGGATCTTCTGTTTGTCTGTTCACTCATTTGAATTATCGCGGTCCTCTATCATTTTGTAAAACAAAGGCAGCCATCTTGTTTCTGGCTATTCTATGGTTTACCTCTTAACCTAACTTCAAATTTAACCCAGTGGTTAAATTTAACCCATGTTTATACAGATGGGTGTAGGTGTCTAAAAGATTAACACCACTCCATGAATCTGTATGAATTTCAAATTTTGCTGAGCTTGGGCAATATATAAGAATATTGTTACTGGTGAACTTGAAGAATTTGTATGATCCAAATTGACTTCACTATATATGCACTTCATTATAGCGTAAATGTTTCAATCTGTGTGGATGCACCTTGGATCAGGTGCCTCAATTATGAAGGGATTATGAAACGGCCGTGAAACACTAGGAAAACTACACCAGTCTGCGTTTGTAACTTGTAACCTAAATATCAGAAATGCCGTACCTCCATCATTCACTATGTTGCTTCTGATCACAAGAACTGGTATGAATATTTTACAGGAATGTGATCCTGGGGAATACAGAGGCTATTTGGAACAGATGGCGATGTGTTTATGTGAAGCTGAAGATCTAGAGGCTATCTGCAACTTGGAATGTCGTCTTGCTCAAAGAAACACTATTGAGTTTGTCTGCGCAAGTGCCCCTCTAGAACCACATGTACAAGTTAAAAACTCCAATGGAACTGTAATTGTAAGTTTCAACCATGTTATGGGAATTTTATTGATTGTAATTGGGAAGTGGGAAATTGGGAAAACCCTCAGCTCTAAGGTTAAGTGGTTGTGTCTCTGACTGTCACCAACCCTCACCGCTGTGAGTTTGGATCCCATCTGGCACCAGGCAAATTTTACACTAGAGGAAGTTGTCCTGCTAGCTTATGGAAGGTTGGTGGTTCTAGCCATGTGTACACCTGGGGTCTTTCTCCGCCGTTGAAGCCGGAAGTTGCTGGCTCACAGGAAAAATACAGATTTTTTTTATAAACTTCTTTTTTGAGTTTTATGCCTGATTTCAAAAGTATTTCAATAATACTAATGGGCAGTTAACTTAATCAATGGTGCAGGATTGCAGAATTCTGTACATGTACTAACCTTTTTCTTCTCAAGTAACCACCAACTCTCCATCACTCAGTCAGACTATCCTTTTTTCATTCCATCATGCTGGTGCTGTTACTAGTGTTGTTGAATACCATGTTTGATTTAGTACCTTTGTGACTCAGCATCTGATCTGATCTGATCTGATCTGATCTGATAACAAGTATACAATTATTGAGATCTTTGAATATGAGATATGTATGCTTTCCTACCTAGTTTTATACTACAAAAGTATCTACATTTTCTTACATGTGGCATGTAATTTAGAATTGCTTATCATCCTTAATTGATTTATAATTGTAGAAACAGTATGTTGAATCCTCGTTGACGGCCATCATTAACAGCATCAATGCATTCTCCAGTGACCAGTGTGAGGCTTTAGATGATTCCGTCTTTCCTGTTCATTTCATGATTATGGACGATACTACTGATGGTTTCCTTGGTAACCAGACTTTTTTTTCTATGCTGTCCTTTGATCGTCAATAATTGTGAGCTTGTTAGAGTTTGAAGTATTTTTATGAAATTTTTTTTGAGAAAATATTAACGTCTAAAATGTGATATTTATTTAATTTTTTTTGTATGTATTCTTCTTTGATTATATTTACTGTTTTTCAAACAATTAATCATTATGGGCACTGATGATATATTCTATTAGATTGAATATATCCAAGGAGAGGGAATGTGATGTCTTTTACCTACCGGGTAGTCAATATTAAATATTTTGTGGAGCCTCAGTGGTTGAGTGGTTATGGTCTCAGACCGGTAATTATACTAACCCCTCACCACTGTGAGTTTGAATCTCATCCAGGACTAAATTTCACATGTAGGGAAGTTGTCCAGGTAGTTTACAGATGGTCAGTAGCTCTTCCTCTACCCATAAAGCTGGAAAAAGTCGCCAAATGACCCTGGCTCTTTATGCAACATTATACCCCTGCAAAAAAATATATTGTTTCTTTTGCATATCAGGTGTTTATCAGCCAGACCCAGATTTCATAATTGCTTTAATTGAATCTAATGTGAAGGATAACATTACTGGTAATGCTACAACAGACAGTGGGAACTCTTACTTTGGACGTCGACGACTTCTAACAACTGGCTCATTTGCTGGTTCTGTATATACTGGTGTTAAGAATCCTATCATATGCTTGGAATATGGTGAATTCATGCTGTGGGCTGTAGACAACAATAATTACCCAGTCTATGACAGGTATTATATATTGTATCTTGTGAATTATTTGTAAGCAGGCCGATATGTCCAATATTTTACCAAACATAAATTTTAAACACAAATTTATTTTATATTTCATGTAACACATAAACTGTGAGCAGGTTAATTTGTCCAATATTTCATGTAACACATTAACTGTAAGCAGATGAATTTATCGAATATTTCATTTAATGCATAAACTGTAAGCAAGTTAATTTTTCCAATATTTCATGTATTGAATGAACTGTAAGTAGGTAAATTTATCCAATATTTCATGTAACACATAAAATGTATGTGGGCAAATTTATTTAATACTCAGGAACAATTTGTTTAACACAAATGGAGCATTTGATTACGGTGGTTTCCGAGCATTAGCAGAAGCGCAAGCACAAGTCTCAACATCTACGACATTGTTCGCGTACCAGTTCTCTGATCCAGGAACTTACGTGTTCTACTCCAGCTCTAATCAGTACAAGAAAATAGTAAGTAGGAACATTTATTACATTATTAGTTAATGCTACAATAGACTGGGGGAATGGTGTTTTTTTTGTTATTTTTAAAAAAAAAATAATGAAAATTCCATTCAGTTTTATCAACAATCGCATAACAGCATTTCTCAGTTCGGATTTTCTACCTAAACTCAGTGTTATCTTCTGGTTGTCGGGTTGTAAATTTTAAGTACTGTGGTTTCACTAATTTTCATTGGGGATTTAATTTCGTGGATTTTGTGGGTTGCCTTATCCACAAAATCAAATCCCCATGAATATAAATGCCAAGATATCCATCAGCCATTCGAAATTTGGCAGTGTCTGAAATTGTGCTACAGTACAACTTCCGGTATGTTCTGAAAGTATTAAATAACAAACTTTGACGATCTGTTATTGTTTGAGTAATCATAATTAGGAAAAATAGTAGTAAATCAAAATCAATAACAAAACAGGTCACAGTTTATGTTCAATGATAGTTGATAATCATTTATACGTCGTATCAAACAGACAGAAATATGAGGACCATGCTGAAATAGTGTTAATATAACGGACACAGCGTACCTTAGAAAGGTGTGAACATGAAAGGTTCCATAAAATTTTGCTCCATCTTTGCACCATTGTCAATTTGCAAATGACAGATGTCCAATTTGACATGTTTATTCAAGATTATCAACAGATATCTGTCACATGTACTCTGATTGGATCTGCTTTGGCCATGTGTGGGCCAATAAGCAGTATTTTTACTTCACTAGTGAGGATTTTTCATGAAGAAAATGGCAGAGAATGAAAAGGCAAAATATATTTTTTATAAAAATCAAAATCCACAAATTTAAATCCCTGCGTAATAGCCATTTTATTAAAAATCATGAAAATTGAGCCCAACGAAAATAAATGAAACTACAGTAAGCCATGTATAACAGGAAAATGATCGATATACAACATTCAGTTCAGCACAAAAATGTATTTAACTCCTGTACATATTTACTTACAGTATATTCGTGTGATGTTACCAGCCACTCAGTGTACCACGACAGGGCCATACTTCCCAGTAACAACATCAAATATTGTTGCTAATGGTATCGGATTCAACCAAGACATTCTACAGGCTCCTGATTGGCCTGTTATATTTGTCCTCCTCGGTGCAGGTGTACTCATTATCATCCTTATGATTTTTGCTTTAGTAAGTATTCAATGGTAACTTATATTATTTTCCAGATTTGTGAACGTTTAGAATATCAGTCATTCAGGTTTAGCTTTCTCTCTGTATTTCTTATTCGTGATGTTGTGGATTTGATACAGAAGTGGGTGATGTATACTCCAGGCAAACTTAATGCAATTTTTCAGTTTTTGTACCATTATTACACTTTGGGGTCATTGTTTCCCATCTCTGATTCAGTCTGGATTTGATGGTCTGGTCACATGTTTATGCAGGAACGTGTAGTATACAGTGCAGGAAAACTGGTTAGGTGAACTGGCCACCATATATATCTGGAAAAATGTTGAAAAACGGCAATAAAAATTGTAATGGTCACCAATTTTCAGACTGGTTTTCAATATTTCCTTTATATTTCAACTCAGTAATGAGACCAATCCAATATCAAGACAATTTTGTTGATCCAAAATGTGGTCTTAATATCAAAGTTTTACTGTAAAATGAAATATGATTGATAAATGAGGTAGAATCCATTCAAACAAAGCCTTGATACATAGAAAGAACAAATGTCATGGAAACCTGTATATCATTTCAGTTGTTGTTCAGAAAGTATGGCTGGATGAAGACATCTTATCTCTTCCCATTCTATCGTCTTGTTACTTCTAAGTATAACTTTGATGATTATGCAAGCAAAGGATCGACCGTATATCCCGTCAGAAAATACCATAGAAATATGGCCGCCATTCAAGCTGGTGGATCTTTGCCTCCACTTCCTATAGAACAAGGTACGCTTAAATTTGTGCAATAAACTGTTCTTTTACTCAGTTATTCAAACTCAAAAATGAAATAGTTCCTTCCAATTTTTGACTGGAAGGGAAGGGTTAAAACCGTGTCATATGTATGTCAATTTTTATCAAATATCTAATTTTCACCCATAAACTACAAAGATATGACCATTATCAGTTTCTCTTCTATAGATGAAGTATGACCATTTTCGTGATATTTATTTTTCATTTCATGTAATCACAGGACCAGGTCCAGCATCAGAATCTGTAGAAGATGATTTCTGGGATTATAATCGCCAAGTAGATTTGGAAGGCTTCAGTTCGCGTCGTGTGTACGATACACTTGCACGTCAATCTCGTAGCGTGACCCAAACACTTGGAAAACAGAAAGATGAGGTATGTGGTATACAAATATCTAACATTTAAGATGCTAATATCTCGGACATTATTCAGTCAATGAAGATGACTAACCCAAAAGCATGGAATTATTGACCAAAAGTAGAAGTAAATACATTAAGTTGTATACTATATTTTGGAGCAATCATTTACTACAGTGGTAATTATTTTTCTAAAACTCTGAATTCTTATTTGAGGAATACATAATTGATAACACATGCACTTAATTGGTGAGAATTAGGAATAAGTAAATGACTGATTGGATTTGAATTCTCCTACTAACAGGTTAAACAGATGTACCAGAAAGTGGCCTCACAGACAGACTCTCTCAAGAATATGTGGGCAGCTAAGATGAACCTGAAGGGTACTGCTCTACTTGCAACAGAAAGTGACATTGCCGAGTACGATCGCAAGTTGCATCACCTCGAGGAAGAACTAGAGAGACGTAAGGAGATTGGACACAAGTTTGACGCCATTTTGAGACGACAACAAAAACTGGCTGAAGACGATGAAAAAAGCCGAGAAGCTCATCAAGTGAGTGAAATACAGCTTAAAGACCAGTTTACTGAAATACTGCCTTGCCATTGGTCAAATATAAGACTACTCATAAAAACAACCAATCAGAGATTTGAGTTTTTAAATTATTCTCTCATTTGTTTCTTGTGTAAATACTGGCACTTTTTACCTAGGAGTTTACAAATACTGACTTACAATTAGTAATGATTTAGATTACTATGAATGGATTGGCTATTCATTGACTTATTGTTAACTGGCTCAGAAATTCTGTACCAGAAAAATAATGAAGTGTGGACCGAGAAAGATTTCTGTAAGAATTTTTACACCATCTAAGAAAGGAGTGTTTAAGGGATAAGAAACATTTCTTCTTGTGTATTTACAGGTCAGTTACCAAGCTTCATTACGTGAGGCTTACAGAACTCTCAAGGATCATGTAGAGAAACTTCACCGTGGTCAAGTAGTGGAGGCTGATGGACAATTTGATACCAAGTCACACCAAGCTGTGGAAACACG
Organism: Lutraria rhynchaena; assembly: GCA_008271625.1. Lineage (NCBI taxonomy): Eukaryota > Metazoa > Mollusca > Bivalvia > Venerida > Mactridae > Lutraria > Lutraria rhynchaena. The sequence continues at coordinate 1,273,956 of VIBL01000089.1, read as the reverse complement.
TGTGACTGCTCTCACTGAGAATATGTCGTCCAATATCAACGCTGAGAGTACAAGACTTGGTGCCTGGGGTGTTCTTGGACAGGGTACTGGTGCTCAATTACTGAATGGAAGCACTCCACTCACTAGAGAGGACATATTTGGTATGTTGTTATGGTAACATTATTATTTTACGACACCTAGCAACATCCTCAATATTAAGATTACCACAACTCATTATAACAACCATTTTTTCAGACTGGTTCTCAATATTTTTCTCCAGTATTTCAACTTATAAATGACACTCCTTTATGCACGACTGGTTTGTTTGGTCCTGAAGGTGGCCTTGATATTAAGATTTTACTGTATAGAGAATAAAATACATTAATTCATCTATTAATGTTGTTTGATAGGTATATGCCAACCTTTTTGTTTTAATTTTTAATGTATTTTTTTACAGGAAAATCATGTAGTAATGTATTCACAGACAAAGCGACTGGGTTACTGAAAGCCAAGGCGGGTTCAAACATGCTACTTGCTGATGGAAGTACACTACCGGTACCTGACCATAACTTTATCCATCCACAGACTGGTAATGTTCTGCCAGTTCAAGGAAATGTAGCTTTTGATCCTCTGACAAATAGACTGGTATTTGTAGTTGACTCAGCCACAGGTATGTCAGTTTGTGTCAGTGCAGTTCGGATATGTCTGTTTGATTTACATATGTTCCTGAGCACCCTTTTTTGTTACAGAAATGTTTCTTAAGTTAAACATTCATTTGTTCTTTTTATTCAAAAATTCAGTATCTTGATAATACTAGCCTTATGTGAAACACATATATGTTGATTCTATTCTGTGTAAGTAAACAAAATTTCCTGTAAATTGTTCATTTTCTCAATATTTTTTTTTAAATTACAATATATTTTGCTCTTTGACATTCCAAAAAATATACTTTTGATATTTGAATATTTTTTGTTCATTGAAATTCAAAATAAGTAAATATTTTTGAATTTAGAAGTTTTTTTGTTCATTGAAAGATGATTATTAGGAGCATGTAAAATGTATGTACAACTATAATATTGATGTATATATGTGATCTAGGTGAAGCTCCCAAGACAACTGATCCATTTATACCGTTTGTACCGTACCCGATAGTGGATGGACAACCAGTCAAAACCAAACTGAAACCATTACAACATGCCAGCGATCTACGATACGGAGCACCTATGTCTGATCCTGAAACCAATCTACACGTACCCATCTTGGCTGTTACTTTACACCCACAGACACAGGCTGTTCTACCAGTCGGAGGTACACATGTTGACATTGTCACTGGACTTTCTACACCTATTGAGATTGGATCATTAATGGTGGACCCTAACTCTGGATTACCCGTCCCTATACTGGCTGTTACCTTGGACTTGGAAACTGGTAAATATACATGTATATTTAAATTGTGTTTGTTTACTTAATTTTTTATGAAAGATGACCAAATTTTTACAGTTTACTACGATCCTTTGTGAAGTTTGAATAACATAAATTTTGTATGACACTGATTAATATTGATAAATTTGGAATTTATGGATGGTAATGTACATCAATGTTGGTTTCCATGACAACTCCATTAAAATTCAATTTCCATCATACTGACCACATTCTGACTGGTATTTCTTTGTTATCATTCCAGGTTTCATGGAAATAAAAAATGACCATATTTGGTTGTTGACAGGTATTAATATTGTAGACATTTAAGATTCTGAAGACTTATATTTGCGTATTTTCAGGCGAGGTTGTCCCTGTAGGTGGCACTAATGCCAACAATACACCAATATTGCCCGGGGAGAAATTTATCGAACCACTCAGTCGTAAACAAGTACGAGTACACGGTGGACATCTTACACCTGTCACAGTGGAACCATCAGCCGGTGGTTACCAAGGGTTACTGGATTCTATTGTATTAGCGTGTGAAGCTCGTGTAAACGATGCTGTGAGAGTATACATGGAAGCTGTTGCTGGTAAGACTTCTATCATGTTCTTACCAAATTATTTTAACCAGACTTCGTATCAAATCACGAAGATTTGATTTTCTTTTACATAGAATTTGTAGGCAGGCAGCGTGATTGATGTTAATGATAATGTTTGAAATAAAAAAGAGAAAAAAAACTCCCCAACATTTGTACATCTCACTCTCCAAGGCATCAGTCTGTTAGTCAAGTAAGAATAAATAACTAAAATCTCTAATTTATAAATTTTAAACCATTTTTGAGCTAAAAAGATACTTTTTTTCCTCCGAGTCTGAACTATGGTCTATGGTCTAACTATGGTATTTTGTTATAATTTTACAGGTGCTACCAATGGCAACGTGAATCTCAGACATGAAGAATCAAATCTTGATTCAGCCATCAAAGAACTTGATGATGCTCGTAACAAGATGAAGATACATTTATTACGTACACAACAAGACATCAAGAGAAGACAAGAGAGAGCCGGTATCCTAGCAACAACAGGTGGATCCCCAGGTGAGTGTGAGAGAATGTTTCAGAAATTAAGCTTTCTTACATGGTTCCATTAAATCTTAAAACTTTCTCTTTTTGGTACAATTTAGCAAAGATATTGATTTCTATTATCCATTGTTTTAGGAATGTACGAGTTTGAAAAGACTGGTCAAGTTTTACCAATCCTTGTTGGTACTACAATGGCTGACGGATCCGGATCTGGGCAAGAAGTTCCCATACTTGGTGCTGAGAAACAGCTGAAGACAGGAAAGATCATACCACTAGGTGGCACTATGGAAGACCCTGAAGGAGCTGGTTAGAATATCAAATGTTTCTCCACATTGACCTTGAATTTCACCTTGACTTGACCATTGGTTTATACAATTAATTCTTTATTTCACAGTCAAAATGTTTTTTAAAGATTATCCTTGAGAGCCTCTGTATGATTTATGTATAGAAATCAAACTCATCAGTCCCTTAATCTACCAATTTTTGGTGGTGGTCCATAATTTATTGAGCAATACCATATTGGATTGTATTCTTAAGTAGCAATCTCTGACTTTCAGGACTTGTACCTATCAACATCGGAAGTAAAGCCATTGATCCTGTATCTGGTGAAATGAGTCCTGTGATTGGTGTCAGAATGAATGCAGAAACTAACACTGTTGTACCAGTCACATTGTCATCTGCTGCACATCGTAAAAAAGCAGCACCACCTGGCGCCGCTGCCATGTTGGAAGAAGAGATCGTGGCTCGCCGAAGCTATTGGAGACAACAGAGACAGAAGGAAGAAGAACTGACTAGAGTAGAACACAAACTTGCTTTGATGTTGCTGAGAGATGTGGACAGTGTCACCGTGAAGTCCGTTTCCAAGGGATTAGAAGATGTTGATACTGGAGCAAATGACTTGGAAGAATCAAGTAAACGTGAAGTACAGAGACGTGGTGCAGCTGAGCACGAGTACAGTACTGTACTGCCACCAGAGGTCATTGCTGTGCTTACAGACTGTGATGCACGAGAATGTGAAATGGAGGAAGGTCATGTGGCTGCACACGTGAAATTCGCTGACTCTGTTAGAAAATTCTTCAACAAACTCCAGCAAGAAGAGAAGAAATTCAAGGATAAGATGGAACAAATTGAAGGTAATCACTGTCCCATCATTGTCTATATCATAGATATCTGTGTTACTTTATATGACAGTAATTATGAAATATGGTGAAAGTGATATTTAAGGTACAAATTCTACATCAATTACCTAGTTCAACTAACTTTATCAGTATTTCTATATGGAGTTAACCTTATTTGAATATGTGCACATTTATTGTCACCAAAAGGTTGTTGATAAAAAGTTCCTTTACTTCAGTAAACTGCCTGTTCTTTGATTAATATTTAAATGCTTCATTTTAAGGTGCAGGTAATCAAGATGGTGAAAATCTACAAGTACAGAGATACAGACAGGCCAAGAATAGATTGTTAGCAGAATTACAAAGTCAGATTGTTACCAGAGTGGAAGGATTAGATCAAGCTCACTCTGGTCTGGAATATGCTAGACAGAGATCTGAACTCTGTTGTAAAGAAGCCAAGGTTGTACTTACCCATAGTGCTTTGCTGGCTGGTGACTATGACGCTCAGTTGAGTGGTGTCTATGGTGACGCTGGAAGTGGACAAGCTGAACAAGATTCTGAATTAGTTCCATTACTGAAACAGTTGATTGCCATGTTAGAATCTGGTGGACCTTTCTATCTATCTACAGAATTGTTGAATCTGATTAATAACGCTGCTGGCGGCGGAAATATTCATAACATCAACAATTACAATGTACAAGGCGGTGATGGCTCTGGAACGTCAGGTTTTGGAAAAGGAGGTAAAGGATTTGATAAGGAAACAATGGGTGGCAGAGATGGTGGTAGAGATGCTAAGAAGACAAATGCTACTCTTGTACAGGCAACCAAGGATAAGAAAGACTCTAAGAATAAAGACAATAAGAAAACAAAAGGTGCATCTAATGCAGCCACTGTTTCTGATCCTGCAGCTGCTTGGAAAGAATTGTTAAGGAAATTGTTTGAAAAACAAGCTTACGAAGCTGCCAAGCTTGAAAATGATCTTAAATCTGATGAAATGAATACAATACAAGACACTCTGGATGAATTTGAGAAGAAGAAGAAAAGTATGATGTTTGAAGCCAAGGAAGATCTGAGACTAAAACTTGAAAGGGTTGATAGTGATAAAGAACGTGATAGAATTATGTCAGATTATGCTACGAACTTACAGAAGGTTAATGATGCATTTGACAAACAGAAACAAATACAGCTAGAGTCTCTGAGATCGAAATTACTAGAAAATCGTAGAAATCGCAAGAAGGAAATGTATCGTAAACATTGTGAAGAAGCGGAATCTCAAGGTGTTGGTATAGAATCAGTTCCAGATGTTCATTTACCAAGTTATGATGATCTCATGAAAGATTTACTGAAACTTCAAGAAAATCAAGAAAGAGCTTTAGCTGAGATACAGGCAGAAGGGGAACATGCAAGAGGTCAAGTTCAGGTGTGTTATAGTTACTATGGTTACAATTTGTGATTCTTATTTTCCATTTACTGTTCAAGTATCTTCCATTGTATTTTTTATAATTATTAAGCTTGATTAGTGATATGAAGAATGATTTTCTAATCTGTTGTTTGTACATTTACTATTTTGAACATTTTTGGTACAATTTCTGAAATTTTCAATTTTCTTCATTAAACTCTGACAGTTAATTATGATGGATTTGTGAAATTAAACTTTGTTCACACTTTTTATGAAAAATGATTCAAATTGGTTTTCTGAATGTTATGACAACATCTGACCATTGTTACTCACAGGTACCCGAAATAGACCATGAATTTGAGAAGAAGATCCGTAACTTAGATGTGGACGATGCTCTTAAGGACACAATGATCGCACAAGCAAGACAACGTAACAATGCCTTACAACAAGAGATCGAGAGGATGCAGGATATGCTGAAACAGAGGAAAGACAGGACGAAACCAGCTAAGCTAACTGATGCAGAAAGGAATGCAATGTCAGAGGAGGAACAACAGAATCTACTGAGAGCACGTGAAATCCAGAGTGAAGCTGACAGAGAACGTGAAGATCAGGCATTACTGGAAGCAAGAAAACTAATGGAGAAGGTAGGAGTGAACTCATTTTGAGTGATGGACATTTGCTGTCTTTTAATTTGATGATAAAACCACGACCTGTACAATAAAAACCTTAATATTCAAGCCAGCCATGGGACGAAAAATGTTGAGTTATTTATCAAGTTATCATGAATTATAGAGGAAATATTGAAAATGAGTCTGAAAATAATCAATTGTTGATTGAGATGGTGTTAACATTTAGGTGTTCCCTTAGTAAAGTTTTCCTGTACAATGGTATAGTTTTAGTGTTACAACTTGACTTAATTGCACTATTGTATATCAAACAAGTTGAGTTTATATTTAATTGCACTATTGTATATCAAACAAGTTGAGTTTATATTTAGAGCCTTTCTTTCATCGTATTTTCTTGTACTTCTTAACTTTTACATACAAGTTCAACCTTTAATCGATATCTTATCTTGAACACGATTTTCTAGTCAAAATGTCAATTTTTAGTCAAGTTTTACTGTATCAATGCACATATACTTGCTGATAAATCATTGCAGATTCAATTCTAATAATTAAATGTGTTACTGTATTAATGTATAAACAACAAATTATATGACTCTGATTATCTGCATCTCATTTTCTTTATTTAAAAGGAACAACAAAGATTGGCCCAAGAACAAGCTTTACGTGATGCCATGCGTAACATGTCTGAAGAAGAAAGAGACAAAATACTAGCACAATATCAGTCAGAGATGGATAAACTGCTGAGTAGACAAGATGAAGTGAAACAAGCCCAAAAAGACAAGATTGTTGGTAAACTGGCTGCTAGAAAACGTGTCAGGGAAGAGTTAGAGAGAGAACAAGCTGTTGCTAGGGAACTAGATAGAATCACTAAGAGACATGTAAGTGAATGTGGTACATGTATATTATCATAAAATTCTCTATTATGCTAAGGTCTTTACATGGATTGGTAAATACAGGTAGTACTGTTGTCAGTCATTTATATTGATTCATTGTGTCTTAATGATGGACTTTGTATATTCAGTGAACTGTTTTGATGTCATAATTTTGTCCGCCATAATCCAGTAAAATAGTCAAAACAAAGGCTGCTATTAATGATACATTGGACAGAGATTTGCAGGCAGTAAGTGTTCCACGCCAAAGCAATATTTCATCCATAGAACACTATTTTCTCCAGGTTGCCCAGGGAGACAGTGATGCTGCAGACGTTATTATGGACATCAATGAGAAGGTGAATGGTGACAAACTTACAGCAGAACAGCAGAAACTTCTTGATGACCAAACAAAACAAGCTGAAGCTCTTGAAGAAAGACAACTGAATGAACAACGTGAAATGAACCAACATCTGAATGAAGAGATGGCCAGTGAAGAAATGGATGTAGAAACACAGATACAACAACAGAAGAGACTGGTTTGTAGTTTGTTTTGTAGGACTATGATTAGAAATTTGATCTCTACCAAAAAATGTAGTCATACTATATTTGGTTCAGCGAGATACATTTAAACTGTAATTTTGTCTGCCATTGTATTTGCTAGCTTACCAAGAGTCATCAAGTCTTACCTGTGTCCTTCCACACGCTTTCATGCAATAGTTCACTTGGGTATGATCACTATTTATTATGAATGATAAGACCTTAACCGATATGTTACTTACTCAATTTACAGGCTTTGGCGGAGCATAAGAACAAGTTTGATCGTGATATGTTGTTGAACAGACAGAACATGTCAGAGAATGAGTATAAACAACTACTCGCTGAACATCAGAGAGAAATGGAAGCGCTTATTGCTAACCTTGAGCAGGAGAAAGACAGACAGAAGAGGTCAATCAAAGACAGAGTAAGTACAAACATTGTATCATCATTGACATTATAGTTGTTTGCTATCAAATTAAAACCTCCTGTTAGGATATCAATATTTAGGTAACGGTAATCAATTTGAGAATCATTTAGATTGGTTGTATGGATTAGAAACTATAGTCCTAGAATTACTGGCTGTAAGTTTTGTTTTTTAATGAATTGTGAAGTAATTAATCAATACCTGACCTTATTTTGTGTTGTTCTTGGAATCCTGGTTAACCTTGTTCTATTTTTTAGATTCTTGAAAGACGTAAGAAACGTGATGCACAGCTTGAAGAGAAACATCGTCTTGAGATGGAAGAAGAAATGACACGTCAGCAACAAGAACGTGATAAACTTAATGACGAAATTGCCAGAAAGGTTGAAGATAGTGAACTAAAGAAGAACCTTAAGGTATGTACATGATTTGTAAACCAATAGTTGATAGATAATTAATTAATTGTGCTTAAATGACCAAAATGTACCCAGTATATCAATCACTGTCCTTGAGAAATTGTGTAGCAGATATTGTACAGTACGCAAATCTTGTACATATGCTATTACAGTAAAACCTCATTATCTCGAGGAGTCATTTGAACAGAGTAAGTGCTCGAGATAAACTTGCTGCTTGTCATAACGAGGTATTTGTTTGTTGGTTGAAACATAACTAAAAACAAAAATTGACCGGACTTTAAAAACTCCATGAAATAAGTTGAGTGATATCGATGTTCATAATAATGAAGTTTTACTGTATACAGTTATTGTTGATAAAAGGTAAATTGTCTGAATTAAGTTGCATCTTTTCAATAGCTGATTCTTCTGGTCATTATATGTACAGTAATTGACCGATACACTTAAATTTCACTTAAATTTTGTCTTATTGGTTGCCAACAAATAGTGTGAGTCATTTGATTAAAAAAAATAATATATTTGTTACATGAACACTGATTTGATAAAAAATTTCATAAAATTACTTTCATAAGTCAGTTTCACTATCTTCTAATTGTCACTAAATGTATGATATTACCACAGGGTGTTGATGGTGAGAAAGCAGAGAATCTTATATATACAGTATTACGTCAACGTCATCTGAAGGAAGCTATACATTTAGAAGATCAGTTAGCGAGAGAGATGGCTGCCGCCAAGAGACGCGCTAAGGCTGAAGTTGAGCAGAACAGACAGAAAGAAAGAGAGGTTCTGTTGCAAGCATTTGAACAGGTAAATAGTTTTTTCAAAGTAAGATCTTATCTTTATGCTCCATTCAAATTTCTGTGCTGTACCCTCCAGTGTGAAGAGTCCCTCATTGCCAGCGAGGTTTTCCTTCAAACTATATATTCTATCTGAGGATAGAATGGGGACAGATAATTTTGGGTGTGGATTGTCTTTCCATTGCTTTTTTTTGATAATTACACTTAGTTGTGATTGTTGTTTGCCTCGTCTTTGTTTCACTGATTCTGTCTGATTAAATGTCTTATAAATTGTGTTTGTGAGGTTTGTAAATTTAAACCAATATACAGCATGGGTATAATACACAGCGACATTATGTTCTATGAGTCAAATCTACTTTGTTCATTTTTGTTAACTCTTTTGTGTCTTAGGAATGTGATTGTTTTTGATAATTCTAACTACATATCCACCAATAGATGAGTTGTTTACTGAAACCTTGGTGGTATACTCACATGGTTGTTATTCTCAGTCTTAATCTCACCTTTGAATGTTCTTCAGGAAATGATGGATCTTGTTGCTAACTCTAAGGGTATGAGTGATGAAGAACTGGCTGCTAGAAAACATGATCTCAAGAGAGAACAAAAGGTGAGTTTTTCACTTTATTTTGTGTTGGTCCTTGTTATTGGTCAATTTTAAAAATCATTACAGAACCAACCAACCAGAAGGTGGCTTTCTCACCAAATGCAGCTCAACGTCAAGTTCAGTTTTATCACCCCAGAACTTGAAGTTTTTGAATTTTAAGTTTAAAATAACTGTCATGTTTGTACAAACTTTGACAAATTTTGCCAATTATAAAATGTGCCAATTCACATTTGTTGCATAATATTATAGAATGTCTTTAGTTGCTTGTCTGCACAGCTTTTGAACATACGTTATTATATCATTAAATATTCATTATCTGATAATGAGATTTTGGAATGTAGAAGAAACTCTAACCGTAATGAAATTGTTTTGTTGCTATAGAAACAGAGACGTGACTATGACAAACTCACTCAACAACTTGTGGAACAAGCAGAGAAAGATATTGTACCAAAGATGGAAATCACACAAACACATCAAAGATTGGATCTGAAGGAGAAACAATTACAAGAACTCTCTGATGCTATGCAAACATACAACCCTAAAGATGAGATTAAAAAGAAATACGCAGAAGAAGCAAGATTGGCTGCCTTGGAGGCCAGGAAGTTCAGAGATGAGGTGTTACGTAAGATGCAAGAAGAGTTTGAAAGAAGGAAAAGAGAAGAAGAACAACGAGATGCTGAAAAGAAGAGGAAAATGGAAGAACATTACAAGTATGATAAAGTCCTTATCTGCTACTATGGAAACCATTTCGTCTGCATTTTTTACAATTAGTTTAGAAATGATAATATTGATGTCAAAATCTGTGGAAAGTTGTTTGATAACAGTGCAGCGAAGCAAACAGCAGAAATCCCTTAAGAAACGTTTGTTAGTGTGGAGATCAAAGAATAGAATGTATCGTACATACTTTTCATTTGGCTTCATTGCAAAATTTTGACTTATTTGACTTAATTGCAAAATTTGACCTAAAGGCTGTGATTTCTAAAATCCATTTTTACCTCCCTTTTTGGCTTTACTTATAAAGTGATTTTGAAATGTTTTTCTGATTTCTGTTAAATTAGGATAAATGCTAATCCAACTAACTATTGATAAAAATAATGACAATGTATATTAATCTGTTATGTTTGTGGTTTAAAGGAGACTAGAACAAGAGTTAGAAGATGAACATCGTTTGGAAGAGCAGAAGTTAAGAGAACGTGAAGAAGAAAAACAGAGATTAAGACAGAAACAACTTGAAGAACGACGTAAGAATGAAATTGATCAAATCCAGAAGTCGAACAAGAGCGAAAGTGAAAAGGAGAAATTGTTACGTGAACATGAAGCCAACATGCAGAAACTGTCCGAGAATTTCCTAGAAGAACAAAGAAGGTAAGGTGTAGGTTGGATTTAGAGATGCTGTTGTGATGACTATACATCAGAATCTAGTTTTACCTGATATATAATGATGTTTTAGATGTGTTTATATTTACAACTGGTATAAATAATTTTGATAAATGAAGATGTATGCTGAATACACTGATAGGCTTAGTTTGAGTTTTTGAATGTAACCATATTAATACCTTCCTGTTTTTAAATACAGTGCAACCTTTCCCAAGCAACGCCCAAGCAAAATTATGTTGTTGTGTTTGCTCTAGAGAAGTTAAATTAGTACTTAAATCGTACAATGAGAAAAAAGCACATTGTTGTTGAAGCGAGGTTGTTGCTCAAGAGAGGGCTGCTCTGGAGAGGTTAGACTGAATTATTTTTTGTAATGAATTAGTAAATCTGGTATATGATATAGGTGTTTCATGCTGTTTTTTCCCTTACAGATCTAAGTCAGCACTGACAGCTAAGCTTGAGGCCAGGAAGAAGAAACGTCATGGTGCTGAACACGCTAAACTTTCAAAACAAATGTTGCTCGAAGAAAATGCTAACCAGAAAATGGCTCTTGAACGCAAACAACAGGAGAGTCAACTGATGGGAGATAACTCCAAAAACAAAACAGAAACTTCTGATGTTCTTATTGGCAACTTGCCAACTGGTGCAACAAAACCAGGAAGTAGACAGCCCTCAGCTGAATCGGGTACCAGTAACCTTGGTGTTAACTTGACCGGTAACCAGGAACAAGACTGGGTGAACTTGTTGATGGCATCACCATTGTTCAAGCAGATTAATGACCTTGAACAAATGCTGGACAAATCTGAAACCTCAGATGAAATGTTCAGACCAAATGTCAAAGGTTGGTTTATGGTTTTAGCCTCTATTCAACATATCATGTAAGAATGATTTTAGTTAGTGAAAATTTCAGTATTTTGATTATTGTAACAATTTAGGTATATACACATAAAGGTCACTTTTCACAGAGCTCATCTTATATATATAGCCAAGCTATCATAGAGCCTAGTTTTTAAGGAGCCGTTTTTACAGACCCCCTTGCTCACAGAGCCCAGTATTTTATAGAGCCAAGCTATCATAGAGCCAACTTTTCATTGATCAAGCTCTACAGAGCTTAGTTTTTTAGAGCTCATTTTCTTTGAGCCCAGTTATTACAGAGCCCAGTTTTCAGAGATTTAATTGTATTTTATCATTGTTTTACAGGTGCTGATTATTCTAGACCTTACATTGATGTGAAGGATGCACAGTGGTCATGTAAGGGTGAACTTGTTCCAGTGGATATCAACCAGATCTCAGCTAGTCAGTTTGTTGTTTACCGATTTGGTGTATTTGTGATCAAATTACTGCATCAGCAAATTGGTATGTTAATGTAACGACACATTATTTTCACCATTAGACAAACAAAAACTTCAAAGCTTTTAAGTATAAACTGTAAATTTTGAAAACACCTAGTCTGTCCTTTTACATGCAAGAAAAAAAAATATATGTAATGGTAATTTGTGAAGTGTTGCTCATTGTAATACATTTAGTTAACTCAGTGCCTCTGATTTTTTGTTACTGAACCGAGCGTTCAAATTGACTTATGAACTGGTCACTGAAATGTTTTATTTTGGTCATTTTTACATCTGATCACATGTAAAAAATCCATTCAGCAATTAACATTATAGGTATGCATTCACTTTATTCTTATTTATTCTTCAAAATTAATTTCTATGATTTTATTATCATTGTGTTATATTACAGGTCAATGTGTAACATTTAAGGTCATTGCATTGTATTAAAGGTCATTGTGTTATATTACAGGTACTCCTGAAGTGACGTTACTCCTCGCATCAAACTTGCCACCCAACAATTATGAAAGAAATGCATTCAAAAACTCAATGTATTATGAACATGCAAGGAACATTCTATTTGTTCGTAAGGAGAGAATGGACTCTATCGGTGAATTTGTGGTGTTAATTTTACATTCAATGTCTCACATCAAATGTGGTGAAATGACGGATGATGGAAACGCTAGATTCTTGAGGGAATTCTACAAAGTGAGTGACTCATATATTTATGTTCATATCCAAGAACTGACTCATGTTAGTGCAGCGCAACATGAGCTTCTCATGCGATCAAACCTTACAATGAATACAGTATAACCCCTGAAAACCGGACCCCATCCAAACTAGGTCAAAAGTCTGGTTTTCTGAATAATATTGATTATTGAAGAGTAAAAAATCTAAAAAAAAAAAAAAATTGAAAAAATCGTCCGATTTTCAGAGAAATCCAGTTTTCAGGGAGTCTGGTTTGTCAGGGGTTTTACTGTAATTGTGTATAAATATGTCCATACTTACTGGAAACCCTAATGCTTGTATTTGCTTGCGTACCTTCTTTTGGGATGGACATGATCTAATAATGAATGCTTGGTTGCTTATTACTTAATGTGTTGTATTTGTTGTATTACAAACCTGTTGATTTTATAATATACATCTTTTATTTCTTATTCCAGAAGCAATCTTATACGTTAATTTTCATTTCAGTGCCTGAAAGTCGTCTGTCAAGACATGTTCTTCTCAAGATCACAAGGTACAGCTACGGCTCAATCTGTGACTGGTCTATCAGGTGTCAACAGCAGACCAGCCCTTGAACAGGCTTTAGCTCCACTTACCAAGAAGACAGATGACAGAACAAATGTGATTGGTGAATTAGTTGATATGAAGGTTGATTCACCAATCAGAACAGAGTTCTCTCCACAGGTAAGATTACACAGTAACAAATCTCACTTATCTTATTTTTTTACATATTATGCCAAGTAAAAAGCACTGACTTCCATAAAGCTGTCATACTTGTGTTCTGTGACAATTTTCCTTCATACACGAAATAATTTTGTAGGAAATAGAATGTGCATGTGTTACATATTTGCGTTAAAATGGACTTTTTTGTACATCAGTAAGGAAAGAAAGCTTTTCAGACTGTTTTCAGAAATAGTAAAAATAGCTTAATATGAAAAATGATTTTGTGTGTGCTTGTCTTAGCGATTTATATTTTTCCCAGACCTCAGACAAATGGTGTAAATATGACAGACTCGTATATTACAACAAAACAACTGATATTTAGCAGTTTGATGTACAATGTATTATTGTAAATGAAAAACTGAGATATCTGTGGATATGTAAGTTAAAGCAAATGTTTAATTTTGTAGCGTCTGAATCAACGTGTATATGGTTATGAGCACAGATCTGGCACTGCACGCTTACGGCAATATCTCTCATCTAAGGGTGGTTACTTGGCAACATCCGACTATCTAGCCAATCGTATGGCAGAATTACGAGGCTCAGGACCAGTGAAAGTTTCCCGTCCAAGGTAAAGTTGAAATCATGATAATTTTCAACCTTTGTAGATGATTTCATTTTATTGATTAGAATGTGTAATGTTACCATGAACAAGATGAAAAATAATGCTTTTTGATGGTTAATCTATGCAAATGAATTTCGCTCTAAAAGTGCAATTCTCAATGTATGAGGTGCAAATAAATTGGTCTGTATTTTTTCTAATAAAATAATTACTCTACACTGATATTTCAGACTTCAAGTTTAGATCCTACAGTAAAAAAACTGTTTTCAAGGTCACATAATTATTGTGTCACGCTAATTACTTCAATATATCAAGATCAAATTTTGTGTTTTTATTTATAGCATGCACAGACGAACTGCACCTCCGCCGATCACCACACAGCGCGATGTTGTTGACTCTCAGCTAGTTAGTCTCCAGTCAAATAACGATGCATTAAATGAGGAACTTTCTGAATTACTCAAAACAGAAGCTGGACTAAGAGAAGGAATAAGACATTTTAGCAGTGATCCTGCGCACGCGGAACAAGTGAAAAATGCTCATGAACAATTAGAAGCGGCAATGTTGCGTAAGGACGATTTATTGAAGAGAATATCATCAACAGAGGCGGACATATTGAAAAAAGAAAAGGAGCTTAGATCAAAGAAAAAATAAATTGAAGCTCCCGTGAACTAAAAACAATTACACAAAGAAATACAATAGCCACTACTCTTCAATAATGAAAATAGAAAAATACTAATTAGTGAAACTGTGTTTATAAAGACTAATTAATGATGTGAATTCAATATAGAACTGAACAAATTAAACTTAACCAAAATGTACATAAAAAACACAGTTCTACCTTAGAATTATATTCTGGCTATAAAAAAATGTGATACAAAAATGAAAATATGAAATAATTGATTAGTAGACAATTAATAGTGAGATAATATGCTGATAGAACTTCCTTTTGACTGAATCTAGTCTTCTTTGGATGAAGCTTTGAAATTGATGTTAATGGAGGAAAGCCTGACATAAAGTCGCACATTGTTTTAATAATATAGAAAAAGAATGGCTTACTGATTTGGATAAATTTCAATACAATATTGTGACATTACGAATAATCTTTATACAGCTGTATATTATGTGATTTTACGAAACTATTACGATACATCCGTGCTGTGTTACATGTTTACTGTGCTGTGAATCTTTTGTTATCTGTGATAATCATACATAGTTTTCTTATATAAGAAACTATGTAAAGCTGTATTATGTACTTAAATATTGTTTTGAACTTTATCCATGACAATGTTTACATAGGGAAAAAAATGCTGTCATACTTCAATGAACAGGCAATTACTTCGATTGAAAGACACATACTGGTATGTATGTGTACATAACTACATTTTCTGCTGAATAGGGGTTTTAAATTACACCTTTACCCAAGTTTGATGTGAACAATATCTATGACAGTTCAGATATTTTGTCATTCTGAATGTTAACGGTTGATTTGAGAGCTTCATCCCAAAAACCTTTGTAATTTTTTTATTTTGTTTATTTTTTATGCTAACATCAAATCCTGTGCTCCAAGATGTTTGGCTTGTTTTGTTTCGGCTCTTTTTGGCATTTATGTTTTTTTCTTTGAAGTGGATATTTTATTGGAGCACAGAGTTTAAAGAAATCTGCTGACAATTAACGGGCAATATCATTATCATGTCCGCATACATATCTTACACATTCCATTACAAATACATGTTACATCAATCATTCACTCTCTTATCTTTTGCAATGTCTATTTTTTGTACATGTATATACTTTGAAGCATTTATTTATTTTCTGAGATTTTTTTGTACACAATCTTTACTTTATTGTTAGTTTGTTTGATTGTTTGTTTAAAACAATTTCTGCATTTATTTACTATGATGCCATAGTCTTGCAATATCATGATAAAAATGCGTAGAAAATATTATGTGAAGTTAAACAGATATGATTTTTTCATTTGTAGTAAATAACAATTAATACTATGCCAGTACATCCACAATTTGCTGTTAACTTATTTTTTTCTGAGTTGTTATGAAGACATATATATTTACAGACAGAATATTGCATTTATTAATTTTGCATTTTAATGAATTTTTGTGCAATTTAAATCTTTACAGTTAAATGAGATACAATTTGTTTATATATGAATGTATATATTTACAGTATCGCACTTCAGTGATTCCGTCCTTAACTGTGCTTAATACTTCACTTTGTTTTCATAACTATGTTGGATTTTTACAAAGAAGCAATTAGATGTGATAAAGCTGTACATTCCGTCCATATTTAGATGTAATTATAAGATTATACACATTTATACAAAATATAAGATTATACGTATTTATACAGGAAGATAAATAGAATTCAGGAGACTTTTTCCACTAGCATCATTTTTGATGTGACATTTGTTTCTGCATGTTTTTTTTAATGCAATAGAAATGTTATTATTTAATATAAAACTTTTTGTAAAGCATACTGTAATTAGGATTGAAATATTTGCTACATCATACATTCATGTTTAAGTTTAGTTTTCAAATTTTCAATCTAGTCTTGCAGTTACATAAAAAAAACTTTAAATTTTCAGTTTTTGATATCTATTATATCAGAACAATAATATCAAAATAAGTAATGAAGTATTCTAAATAGTTTCCATGGTAACAGATTTATTTGTACTGTGGGTCACAGATACTGTTCAAATCAATTTATTAGCTCTCAATTAGGATTTAAATGTTAAATGAATAATTTTATTTCTATAGGGATGACAATCTGTGTAGTTCTCTAAAAACTGTGACAATCTTTTGGTTTGCGTAATATCTAATATTTATAGCAATACACATTATGTTGTCATGGTAACATAGCATTCTATACATCATGTACATCATTCATTCCTGCCCTGTTTTTTTCTTGCAATTTTGTTGTAAAAATGCATTTTTGTTGACATTTATTGTATAAAATATAATTTTTGGAGAAATTTAAGTTATTTTTGGTAATAAAAATTCAAAATTCATTCTTTGTTGTTTTGTTTTTGCTGTAATTCTTGTTGTTTGTATTTTTATAATGTTTCTGTGACATTCACACACTCTATTAGACAGCATCCTGCCAGAATCCTATCACTGCTGAGGTGTGAAATATAATCAAAGAGCCACAGAGATTAATTAATACTAAAAGATTCATTTAAAATCCTTTTTTCTTACTAGTTATAAAATAAAAAAACGCAAATGCTATGAAAGAACCAACATACAATAAATAATTCATAAATTAAAATAAACATGCTTTTATTTTGTTACTTAGCAAACATTTCAAATAACAAAATTTTCAAAACTCACCAAGGTCAACAATCTCAATCTTCAACGTGAGTAGCACAAATAAAGTCTGAAAATCAGAAATCAGACATTTATAGGAGTCTGACCTATAACCAAAGCCTTAACTTTGTAAAGATTCAAAGAAATCTATATCATCATAATTCAAATAATGAGGGCCAGGCACAGACGAACAGATAAACAGATAGTATTTCTATTGTATACAGCTTATCAAATGTTTTGATAGTGTCACCATTCACACAATGAGCCTATGTAAACATTATCCATTTCCTGTTGAAAATCAATAGTAAATTTATATATGAAATCCGGAATACAGATTTATGTGTGGGTTTGTGGCGCAGTGGATAAGAAGTCTGACTGTCAATCTGGAGGTCGTGAGTTCAAACCCCATCAGAGGTAGGTGAAAATCTATATATGTATAAATAATTGTATAAACTGTATAAAATTGTAATATGACATGTATGTAACTAACACTCCTAACATACTAACATGAGCACTACTAACACTAACATGCAAAGTAACATGAGCACCACTAACATACTAACAGGAGCACTAGTAACACCCTAACCTGACTAACAACATAACAAGTACACCACTCACCATAACATGAGAGCAAAGCAAGTAACAAAATCAGAAATTACAATCTAACAGAAAAATTATTTTTAAAAAAAAAATAAAATTTTAATTTTTTTTTTTTTTGAAATGCGCTGGTAGTTTTCCAATACTATTAATTATTATTACAACCAGAAGAAAACTCCGCACTACATTATAAAAAATGTACCTTACGGTCAAAGGGAGGTAATAATTACCTCCCTTTGACCGTAAGGTACATTTTTTTCATTTTTTATCAAGCTTCTTCTGATTGTTATGGTAACAGTATAGGAGAACCACAAGCGCATTTCCAAAAAGTAGTGAATAAGCTGCATAATATATAAAATACATAATTTTCCTTGAAAAAAAATTGGTACTATATAAAAATTGTTTTGGTTGCTATGGTAACAGTTTAAATAAAAATAGAGAACTATTGGTGCATTTAAAAAATATCCCATGTTTCGTTATGATACCCGTGGAAACACAGTCATTCTCAGTGCAGTAAACATTCATATATATTACTAAAAGCGCATGAATCAGTATATAAATTGCATACATCCATCTAAATTAAATGTTCCTTTAACAGGTACATCAGAAGAAATATTTCAAATAAATGCTTTATATAGATTTTACAGAGTTGAAATGACATTTTTGCATTTTTAATGTCTGCCTTCAATTTGAACACAATTTATGTGGCCAAAATTTCTGATAAATATCAGAAATGGACAAATTAAATTAATTTAAACATTTTTATAAAAAAAAACCCCATAAAAACAGTATTTATGTTGTATTTCCAGTGTTCACATTAAAAAAGCTAGGACTGATCAAAACCTCCTGCTTGACATGAACCATTGTTCCCTAGAGACATGATCATAATACAAGCACACTGATATATTTAAATAGTCACCATAACATTGTTTTATCACAAAAGTTCCTTAAATGTAACATGAAGAAGAGAAGCAAAGTACCCAATGCAGGGCTCAGACCAGCAACCTCCTGCTTGGAAGTCAGATGCTCTACCAATGGAGCTAATCGGGCTGGTATTATCACAAGCAATTTATTTACATAAATACTATATATAGTAATGCTACTTTCCTTTTTCCTTTTTTCAAAGTAATTTATTGTGACAACCACAGACTATAGACTAACCCAGCCTTTGCTTCACCCTAGTTCTAGGATTCCAAGGTACTAGGTAGGTACATGATAATCAGACATTATTATTTTGTAGCTTAACAGTGATGCTATTTTAAAATTAATTTTGACAAATATCCTGATTATATGTATTACCGCAAGCCTAATTTTTACCCGGTTAAAAATTCATGATAGTACTAGTATGCAATCATGATACAACTTAATTCTCATTAACCATTCTTCTTCATGTCAAAAACATGATAATACTCAATAAACAAATGAAATCATACATCAACCGCTACATTCTTTGACACACTGACGGCCATATTGATTTTTATTGCGTATACATATTACCATGAATCTGCCAATTAAATGCAAGATAAGAAGTCACATAGAAAAATACTGGTACTATACTAAACTTCTAACTAATATTAAGTATCTTCCTACACTAAGATACCACAAGGACATTTTTATTTAAATGGACAACATGTTTTTAACAGACTAGAATCTATGAATGCAAAAAATATTTGACACTATCAATTTTTATTCATTCCATTTCATTGAGTAAGAAATAATGGGAAATGTTTGACAGTTGCAGTACATAATGTAATCAATGCTATGTAGAAACTGAAGTTGAGGTGATGCGCATGTTTTTCTGTTTTTGTTATTTTACCAGTATTTACCAGCATACATATATTTAACTTCCCTAAAATCTACAAAAAGTATTACATAATTTATTCCACTTAATTCTGAAGAAAATACATCAAGGCTTAGGAAGAATGTTACATTCATTTATATATTTCATCACATTATACTGTCTTCCTATTTGAGACACCACAATAATTTTAGAAAAACAATGAACAAATTTCATACAAATTATCAAGATGAATGAAATTATATATTTCCAGGTGTGCATAGTCAATGACAAAAGTAAGACTATTTGTTGAATAACTTGATGAAACATTTTATTCATAACTGTACATTTGGTAAAATGCAATGCTGATAGTAACAAAATAAATAGTAAACTGCATGTTGCAAAGTTGTGTATTTTCATGCGTGATTTACCCAATGCATGTTTGTTTACGTTCGTTTTCGTCATCATTTCTCGCATAATAAACATTGTCATTATTATTTCACGAATTTCTCTGTTAAAGCATAACATATGGTTTTGATTGCAATAAATCATTACCTTTGACAGTCTTCATCGATCATGTAATTCAATTATTTATCCTCACTGAATCCGTGTTTATTCCCAGGTCAGCCATCATGGCGGATGTTCACTAGGTGCATTCTGGGAATGTGTAAACGGCGGACCAGGAGCCGCAAACAAGAATAATGTTACTGATTTTACTGTCCATGGACTTAATATTTTTACCAACTGAATTTTGTAAACTATATATCAAATTAAAGATTGAACTCATAGCTTTCTGTCTGCAAAAAGTCGACAAATCTCATTAAAATGTAATGCATTTTTTTAATCATTTTTTGCAATTCATTTAGAAATGCACAGCTCTTTAGTTATTTACTGTTACAACCATAAGAATGTTTTATACATTAAGATATTTCATATCTGGCATTCTATCACCCTATTTTCCAGTATATAGGGTAAAAAGAGACACTGTGCACCTAATCTGTGATAAATTCGAAGCACTGACTGTCCGGCAGTATATTTATTGTACAATACCAACAGAGGACAAACTCATTGTAGTTCTTTAAGTATAATATTTATTTCATATAGATCTGTATATATACATATCAAATTTGTCAAAAAAAGAAACATGTCATAGTTCACGATATTAAACGAATAACAAAACAATACATCACACTTCAGAAACATAGTTCAACATTACTATAAACAAACTAACCGTAAAATCAACATCATACAACAATTAATAAATCAATCAGTAAATTACTGTCCAGTATTTATAATTGTCAATTTGTAGTAGAACTAGAAACAAACTCAAAACAGCCAGATTTCCACAAACTTAATTTTTCATGGATTATTTGGCTAAAAGGGACATTTAACATGATTAACATGAGGGCATAATCAGCAATTTATCAATTTAATAATTAGGAGGCAACAACATTTCAGTCACTGTAAAACTTCAAGGTGCCAAACTGGTTATCAGAGTTTGAAAAAGACACAAGATTAACAATTTAATGCACAAAAATTTGTACACTGAATTTTATCTATTTCATTGCTATAACAATATACATTATGGACAATGATATAAATATTTGATTGGACATCTATCATCCAAGCAATACCCTGAAATTGAGATGGCAAAAGTATACTGAACAGACAATAGTGGGAACAATTTCACAACATGACTTTGGTTTCATTCCTCATTTTGGCTTTCAAATTGTTTTTTGCAATATAAACAATGTATACTGATAATCATACACATGATTTTTAACTTAATAAAACAAAACATTATCATCAGTACCATCCTTTCAATGATTGTTAAGAAAATCCATGAACATTTTAATGTCATCTGATTGGTCAGTCAAACATTATACTAACATCTGATTGGTTGTTTCAGTTTTGTCCAATCAAACATACTGACATATGATTGGTTGATTCAATTTTGTCAATCTCCCACTGACCATTGAAAGCATAATACCATGATTTAAATATCTCCATAATACTTGATATAACAAGGGTATAAATAAAATATCCTCCGTGACCTTGAACCTCAAACTTTGACCTTTCAAAACAAAAGGGGTAAATATACCAGGGATACCACAAGAACTCTGAAGACAAACTATTATTCAGGCAAAATTAAATTGTTTATCTTTCACAGATTATTTACAATCTGTAAAAAAACTGAGCATAAAATGATATCAGGAAAAACGTCACAAGCAAATAAAAGCCCAGGAAACCAAACTGACATAAACATCTTCAATTGCACTAAATCCCACGACACGTAACCAGTCGAATTAAACTTTGAAATTACAGAACTGATAGATTTCATTGCATAATTCTTTTTCCTTTGAAAATGTGGAGATATAATTCAAACATTCAAGACTGGTTTATTACATATGAAATATGAATGTAATAGGTTGCCACTTTTTATAATTAAACTTACTTAATAGCAAATTTGAGAATTTCTCCACATTTAGTCTATAGCAACAGATATAAACAATAATTTGGCAGTAACAATACTAAGATAAATAATATTTATCAATCAAATATAAATTTACACTTTTTGTGTCAAAAATACTTAAAAACAACAATATTCACCTTACAATATTATAATGAAATAATAACTACCAAAAATGTAAAAAAATGTATAAATGGTAACCATAGATATCAATATGACTGGTTTTAAGTACAAGACAGGGTAAAAGAATGAGGTGAACTCGTTACGAAGGCACAGTCTTAATTTAATGGTTGAAAAAAAGAAAAATCAGACTAATGTGTAGTTTTTTGGTTACCAGAGCAACAGATTATGTCAAGAACACATTTAATTTCTCACAAATATATAATATATATGAGAATTTCAGCAAGTATATCAACATTGAATGGTTTAAAGCCAAAAACAGACTTGGTTTCATATGGTTAAGTGAACAACAGGGTGCTCTACATCCCACATAGTTCTACAACTTTCTATAAAAAAAATACAAAATGTAGAATTATGCAAATGCAGTAACTTAGCAACACATGAAGTTTTCACGATCAAATCAACATAAATTCCTAAGAACAGTATTACTGCTTGAGAGACGAAAATGTTGAAATCTCACACAGTGTACAACGAAAAGAAGGAATTGAATTGTGTTGATATGAAAAGGTAACTTCTACTGAGCCACAGGATAACACATCATTTTGATTTCAATATTATGCAAGGTAAAAAAGCAAGATTAAGTACAAAGCAAACATTCTAAATAAGACAAAACTATACAAGCTTGAGGAGTGGAATCAAAATGATTTAGGTCCATTTACATTAAATTAGAGTAATATCTCTTTAAGATTTCAAAAAAATATTGTTTGCTAAGCAACAACAAACCAAAATCAAGGCACAGACGAGACAGCAGTAAACTCACAAAATTGTAAAACAGTGAAAAATAAAATGATTAAACTCGGACCATTCTAAACCGGCACCATCTGGATTACCTCCCCTTATACGAGAGATGAAATTTCTGAATGACAACTCACTTTTTTCCAGTCAAACCATCACTATTAAACACTTTGTAACTAAACAAACACAAAACAGGAAATAGAGAATTACAAAATAATTCAGTCAAGAGACTAACAAGAAATTACGAAAAATAATCAATAGACAGATTTTAGGAATGTTTAAGTTTCAATGATAAAAAAATCTGATGTGCAGAATAAAGTGTTGTATCTAATCAAATACACAAAAAATATACGAAAAAAAAGCAATTTCAGAGACAAAAATAGATGCTTAACATTGAATAAAATTCTTGCACTTGAAGTAATTTTACAAAATGTAAGAAACAGAACACTCCTTAAAGATGGAGTGGAGACATGTTGTTGGTGTTTCAATACAAATAGAAAATTCAATTATTCACTAAAACAAACATTCATTTGTACATAAAGCGTTTAAGATGTTTTTGAGCAAACAATTACCTTAAGAAACCCTGATTAAAGCCACAAAGGTGAACTGGCAAGAAAAAAGTCCCTAACACAGAATTAGTTCCATCCTATAGTAGAATTGGGTCCAGTTGGTAAACATTCAACTGTAGAATATATCCAGGGCTTTCATTGACCCTTAAGACAGTATTTTGACTATCGAAATCAGTAAAATAAAGCTTTTTTGACTCATGAGAATTTGTACCAAAGGGTCAAGTTTACAATAAAATTAGAAGCAAATTTCGTTGACTCTTCAAATTATCATCAGTCAAGGGTTATTTTTTACCCTAAACTTTTGATGTCTAGTGAAAACCCTGATTTCTGTGAACGGAGTTTGTGACATTTTCAACAAGTAAAAACTGGTTCAATGACTTCATAGAATGGTACAACCTTCTGACACATATCATTACTGACCAATTAATTTCTAATTAACTCCTTGTGGACTATCATATGATAGGGCATGAATTTAAGACAAAGTTAAGAGGAATCAGGTTTCTTGACCTGCATGCATGCTCTATACAATTCCTCAATGAATACAGCAGAATCATATCAGAATGACAATTCTGGTGTAGTTGCTTAACTACCCGGCAAAAATAATTCATAGAATAACAGGACATAACTTATTTGAACATATTGTAATTCTTCCAATAAATGGATTTAAATAATGTGAAGTTTTAATGACAATGTGCATGCACTATCACAAAGTAATTTTGGGTCAATAAACGTGTTTGATCTTCCTTAAGATGGTATTAAACCCTGAAGAAATTCAATATGCAGAAATGGTATGAATATCACTGTGCCCCACCCACCAACTATCAACTACAGAGAAAACATTAGTTTAAATAAGTCTAACAAAAAATAAACCCAGAAAGACAGAAATAAACATATAAAACATACAGGTGTGTTCTATACTTCATCATAAAGATGTATTTATCACAGACGTAAATATCATATACATGAAAAACTGACCCTTACAAATACAACATAACAAACCATTCATATATGATTTAATAAGAAAAGTCAGCAATCAAACCTGAGATACATATATACCGTACAAATCATTTAGTCAAAATATTCTTAATATCATGTTTAGAAGTTCATACGAAATTCGAATATTAAGAATACAACCAGTTTTAGGTGCAGTCCAAGTCTAGATATACTTACAAGGAAAAAACATTATTTTTTATATCTGTTATAGAATACTGATTTATTAAATCATAGAACATCAGGTTTATAGTCAATTAACAAAATTACAATAAAATAAGTTTTTCAAATAAATCTGATTACCACCCTTATGTACCTTGACAAACATTGACCTTGTAATCGGAATACAACAAAAAATTGGTAATTCAGGATGGAAATTTGTATCATTCGATTCAAATGTTCCACAGTACAATGTATCCACGTGATTGCGACTTTCTTATTGTGCATTGAAAACTATAAATTATATGTATTAGTTAATCTATACGCTAATTCTAGTCACTGATTATAAGTACACTCATGATTACATCATTTTATGAAAACAAAGTTTACAGATATATTCACAATAATAGTTCATTCAAAATGATACAGATCAACAATTTTTGAACTAAAAACTTAAATATATGAAATGAAAAGACGAATATTTTACCCAGACCTCATTATTAATGACAGTAGTTTGTTACATACAAACACACCAAATATATGATAAACAATTTTCATCTACCAAAGTATACAATTTAGCGAAATATAAGTGCAATATATAAGTTTCAACAACATATTCCTTGAAAGAGGATAAGGTTAAGACTTTGTTGGCAAGATTGTAAAATCAGTATTTTATACACAAATAATATGAGGTACTCTAAATTAGATGCATCTAAATTATCTTTCATGGGAATTAATTGAGGCTAATTAAACTCAAAGAATATTACAGAAAGCAAGCAAAGAAATTAAGCCAGAGAATTGTATATACAGTACATCAACTGATATTCAATTATCTGACATGAATTAATCCGAATTTAGCTTTCAAACTGGTTGGAAAGTCACAGAATATTTTATAAAATAAAGTAAGATACTTAATAAAATCAAGAATGGATTTTAAATACAGCAGTGTAGATAGCAATCTGATACATCATCATTATTTGAAAATATCACAATATTCTACAAGACTTTTTGACACTTATGACAAGTTATCAAACACCATTGTTCTTGATGACAGAAGTGGTTTTAAAGACATATAACAAACACAGAGCATAAAATAAACTTGAAGCAAGGGCAGACTTAACTAAATATTGAGTGGACTGAAAATTGAAATTAGTCTTAAAATGTAAATTTAGCCATGAAAAATAAAAAAAACTATAATTAATATTTAAGTGTCTTTGGTCATATTTTATGGTTCTGGGAAGATAAAAATGACTGATTAATGAATAAAAAATGAGATGAGCCTAAAGAATGAGACAGGTAGGTCAGTCGGAACAATTTATGTTGATATTATGATAATCTGCTTATAATACAACTATCTCAGAGATATCAGGTCATACTTCACTTTGATCATTAAATCTGTAAGGCTAGAAAAAAACGTTATGTTTACTATTACTTGACACCCCCCCAAAAAGATACAGCAAGTAGTAAGAAAACTTCACTTTTGCATTTTTTTTAAAACATACACTACGAACTTTGGCATGTAGATTCATCCCAAAATATTTTCGGCATTTGGATTTTTTGTTAAAACTTCAGGGTCAGCCCTCTAAAATTGGATTGGTCGGGTAACTGTAAACATGATATTTTTTTGCCTGGCCTAACCTTAGTGAGAAAGTTGGCTTCATAAGGAATACTGGATTCAAACATTAACATCAACTTATTCTCGTAACATTTTTTGCCATTATACAAATAAAACAGGTAACAATTAAGATTTAATTAACAAATAATCACTCCATGAAATTTCTATTTCTTATTACTGATGAACAGAGCAAATATTTGCATAAATTAGGCAAGCATTATCAGTTTTATCAAATCAATATTCAAATAAATTCAATAAATAAGGTGTAAAATGTTATCACTTTTACAAACAATCAGATCTTCTTCTTCCAAAATTATTTGCATAAATTTGCATAACAATAAGGAGCCAGTCCTATATAATGCACATGATTTTCCAATAATCAATTCAAAATACATTTCTAAGCAAAAAAGAATAAAAAAAATCCATTAACTATTAATTTCAATATGTATAATTAAAAAAAAATGAATATTCATAATTGATCCTATTTATATGCAAAATACTGCATGAATGAATATTCATAAAAACTTGATTATCTGTTCACATACATCACATGATACAAAGTTTGGGACAAGAATCAAGCTGTGAGGGGAAATTAATTCAGCTTATAAGTAACAAAAATCAACAAATATACAAGTACATGGTTGTGTATCACAAGGCTGACATGTATACAGTTTAACCATATAATGCTGACCAACTTCAGAGCATCATATAACGTGCATGTTCACGTATAAGTACATACGTCATGACTAACAGATATAACGTGCATGTTCACGTATCAGTACATACGTCATGACTAACAGATAATTGTTCACTTTTCTATCCAATGTAATGTTCCTGAATAAAGGCAGCTATAAGTCTCTTGTAAGTTGAACACAGAGATCCAAAGATGGCTGAAGCATCGGCTAAATATCTGCTAAAAATCATCTTGAAGCAAGAAACACAATTGAAGTCAGAACAAGAAGTATACAAGTCTGTTCTCTGTAGCTGAAGCCAAAAACTGTCTAAAATAATCTTCAAAATAAACATGTCTGAAAAAATTGACAAATTTTGTGTCACGACACTTTGAACTTTGACCTTTCACTGCATGTGTTTGAAACACCAGTATCATATATTATAATCGTCGGATGTTGGACATTTATGTAAAAAAGATATGAAATTACATTTTATGTAATGTTTATAGAGTTATGTGATATCGTGGCAATACTGTTGCCATAGAAACCAAAATTTCTTAAATGAAATCCTAGAAAAAGAATGGAGGTCATGAAGTGATGAAAGTCATAGTTTTCTAAAAATATTTTGCAAATTCATGGAAAATAACCGTACATCCGTTACCATGGAAATGTATGAGAATTTGAAAAAGCCCTAAACAAGATCTTGTTATAAGTCAGAGGGCGTATGTCTTTTGAGGTGAAGAGCAAGATGGTCACTTCTACTAAATGAACGATCACAGAAACGACATCGGAATGGTTTGGCGCCAGTATGTTTCCTGTAATGTCGTGTAAGTTCATCTGATCGAGCGAACCTCCAATCACAACCTTCCCAGCTACAGCTGTATGGTTTCTCACCTGTAATATACAGAATAATTTGTGACAATAAGAAACCACAGGGTTTTGATATTACTTCAAAGGGAGACAACAATGCAACATCTGTGAGCAGTTCATTTTTAACAAGTTGTTTCCCCTATCAAACACTGCTAACCTTGTCTTGCTGAAGATTTATTGAGCTGTGATTTATCAGTACGTTATTCATACACATTTTAAGTAAGTAAGTTTGTACAAATAGGCCAATCTACACATGTGACCTTGACATTGATCAGATGAATATAACAACCAATCAGAGGCTTTTGTTTTAAGACTAAGTTAACTAACTTTTTTCAATAACATTACGGCCAGATTAATTTCGAATCACAAAAAATTAACAAAAATTGATATTACCATTCAATTTTATGATTAATTTTACAAAAAAAATCTTTCTCAATACAAGATTTAATGCAAGCACTAATAGATGTTTATATTGAGAATAGTATACCTGTATGAGTACGAAGATGTGCTTTTAAATGGGATGATTTTGTATAAACTTTTTTACAGCCATTGTATGGACATTTATGGTTCCGTCTCTTAGAATCTGGGCTCAAGTCGCACTGACGTGTAGTGTTTGGCAATGGAGGTCTTTGAGTCAAAGTCTGACCTTGAATTTGGCCTTGACCTACATTCTGAGTGGTGTAAGGTCGGGCTCGGTTAGCACTGTGTCCAGGTACCACCAATCGTTGCTGTTTATGTAAAGCGTCAGCTGAATGAACACGCATAGCAACCATGTGAGTGCGGCCGGGTCCGGCAACAAGTCGCAGTGCGAATGGATCATTGGATTTCGGTTGTATCGGTGATAATGGTGGATCGGACATATTTGAGTCCCAAGACACGCCACTGCTGGATGAACTAAAGCTATGTAAACTGAGATTGTCTGATGTTCTATCGTTAAGATTGAGATGTGCTAGTTCTGAAAGTCGATCAACTGATTCCGTTTCTGTTAGATCACCATCATCGTCCTCTTCTTCACAATCACTTAATGGTTCAGGAATTATCAAATCTTCATTATCCTCAATAAGGCCTACGCAAGCTAAGTTCTCTGTGTTTTCTTGATCGCCAGCAGAACAAGGGGTCGAAGGATTTGAATCTACCCATGCCTGCCGAGGTTCTAACTTGGCGTCTTTGAGTTTTTTAAATGATGTAAGTTTTGGTTCATTCTTTAAATATCTCTCCATCTCGAGGCAATTCTGAAAATACATAACAGACATGAATTAGTTAAGCACAAACAAGCATTGTCCATATGATAAAAGATTTTGATTTCAAAAAGGCTTAAATTAAAGACCTACTGAGCCGAATTATCTCACAGGAAAATAACCAAACAAAAATGCCCGGCCCCCCAAAAACATTTAAAAAATCTTAACTCATTTCAAAAATCAACAACCAGAAATCAGCATAACATTGTTGGGTTTAAATGAAATCAGATGAAATAGCACGCAGGTCCCCAATAATGTTTATCAAATTTACGTTTTAAACTTTGTACACAACAGATAAACAAATTTCTCATAACTTAATAAGCTAAGCTAGCACAATACTTGTACATAATTTGAAATAGTATTTTACTTCCCCTGTTTCAATTAATTCATCATTCTTTAACATCAAAACAAACATAAACCACCCAGTTAATACAAAAAAGTCGTCTGATCTTCACAAATGAAAAAATGAGACTATTTTTCCACATTGAACTTCTAACACTTGCCATAAATACACAACTAATCATTGGAAGACTTTCTTTGATAAATCAACTTTGTTCTACCTTATAGCAAGCTTTTGCCAAGAGATCTTAAGACACCAATCTGTCAACCTTCAAGACAAATCAGATAAAAAAAATCATGTTTGAATGATCAACCAAACAATCTGAAGCTACTTCATAACTTTTACTTTTAAGGCAAGAAAAAACAAGTTATGTTTACCATTACTCAATGAGCCCTACATTTTTTACACCGATGTTATTAAGCTCCTAACAGTATAAAAGGATTGGGGGACAAATTTTACCATCAAGTATGAAAGGTTTGATTTGAAAATAAAAAAGAAAAGACAAAATCTGAGACCTACCTACCCTAATTCTATGGTCAAGTACCCGTAAACATAATTTTTTTTCTGGCCTCAAATGCAAGAATACAAAGAGCATGAACTATTGTGATCTGTTGGACACTTTCTACTTTCCAGACTAGAGTCCAGTAATCATTGTAAAAAACATCAAAAGAACATTAAATGTCTTATCTGAATGAAAGCTCATTTACAGAAGATGAAATAGTATGAAAAAACACCAGCAAAATGGGTAGCAAACCTCTCCAAGAAATCAATCATACATTGAACCAAGGCCAGACAAATTAAAACACAGTGCAACCTCTCCAGAGTGGCCCTCTTGAGCAACAACCACCCTCCAACAACAGCATGATGTTTTCCCACTGTACAATTTAACTATTAAATTTACCTCTCTAGAGCAACAACCTCTTAACAGCAACATATTTTTGCTACTCCCAAAGGGTGTTGCTTTGGAGAGGTTGCACTGTACCTTTATTTGCCTTGCCGAGACCAACAGAATAAAATACCATTCAGATCCAAATCATTTTATTGGTCTACAGCAACTCATTGAAAAAAAGTTTTTCACAGGGGTTTAAAACTGAATTAACAACCATGGTCATTTGAAGAAATTTCATACACCTGGATAGAATCACAGACCTGCTTTAAGCTAGCTGGACTGCTCCAATGGTGAAATTTACCAGGTCCGGGGTGGGATTCAAACTCACGGCGGTGAATTGCTGACAAGGCCAAAGATTAATTACAAGTAACCAAAGACAATCAATTTGATTCCGTACTAGAAAGTAGAACTGACATTCAACAATACAGCACCATAAGGCAGCCCTTAAAAATGTTGGTTTGCGGTCACATGACCAAAAATGTTTGCTTAGGGTAGGTAGGTAAGCCCTTTTTGTAAACATTATATGCTTGTACTGAAAATGAAAAGTTGGACAAAAGAAAAATTTTTGTCAAGATCACCAAACTTTCCTAGGTAAGGGATATTTTGACCAGTCAATCGCATAACAGTAAACCAACAATTCTTAAAGGATGGCCATAGAATATTGACCAGATAATTATACATACTGCTATCAGCTACAGACATACCACTTTAAGATGATATGAACGAAGATAAATCAGGATAAAATGTACTTTGATACAAATTACAGACAACTGATGATGAAATAAAGATTTGATTGTTCTATGAGCCACGATTTGTCTAAAGATGTGGACTGAGACACAGCAGTAATAATCATCCATTGTTTACACTGATTTATTGCACTTCAACTGTGCAGTTTGATCTATACAGTAAAACTTTGATGTTTTTTTAATAGAGTTTATCTTTGCACCAACAGCCAGGGTCATTTGGTGACGTTTCTAGCTTTAACAGTGGATGAAGACCATAGGTTTACAGCTGGGTAAAACCACCAACCTTCCGCAAGCTAATTGGATGGCTTCCTCAGAAGTGAAATTTTGTCACGGATGGATTTCAAACTCACAGTACTGAGGGGCTGGTGATTACCAGTCAGAGACCAAAACCACTTGACCTTGGAGGCGACCTTGTTTCAATTTCACTTTGAAATATAGAAGAAATATTGAAAACTTGTCTGAAAAATAAGTGATTGTTTTACTTAGGTGGTTGCAATTGAGGTGGTTGTGAAATAAATTTATACTATGTATGTACATAGGGGGAAGATTTCCAATCCTAAAAATGACTTGCTCATTAGGGGTCGTGAAGTTTTGGATCTAGTGAAGTTTTGGATCAATGGTTATGTATAAGAGAAAATGATAAAAAAACATAAAAAACTCCCACCTTCCTTGCTTTGGAGTGGGTTTGAATACAAGATTGTCCGATAAATGCAGCATAACAGAAGCTATTAGAAGGAACTTGAAAGGTTAAACATACAAATTGAACGACCCGGGTGAACTAAAACGCTTATCCCATGGTAGAACTTAAATAATAAACCTGTCAATATTTTTATACACATGTGGAACAAATGTTTATCAATGTGAATAATTAAATGACAGTGGCAGCTATTTAAAAGCTTTTTAAATTTCTTCCTTTATGGAATACCACAGGGTGACCATTTTAATAGGGAAATGAGAAAATCAATGGAAGTCAAAACTATCCACCAGGGATATAAAGTCACATAAAATACTTCATAATTATCTCATACCAAACTGCTATATCATATTACATTAGTGATAAATCCAATAGTATAGATTCATGAATTATTCAGTCCAAAAAACAATACATTGACATAATTTACTGAAGTCTGCAGACGACATTTTAACCTTTTTTGAAATCTGACTTGTTATCAATAGATATTCCATTCTGAGTCAATCAAGTGGAAAGGCGTTGACAGGTTTAATGACAATAATGCTTCCAGAAAACAATGATCATGATAAAATATGTAAACCATTCCACACAAAACTTAAACCAGTCCAAATGTTCGTACTATAGATACTATGCAAGATATGAAATATGACCAGACATACGGGCTTGTTGTATATTTATCTTTCTTTATGAAACAAAACTAAAGGATTTTCTTTCAAATTTATAATGAAGGTTAAATCCACAGACTAACAACGCATTTAAACAAAACAAAATGCCAGACTGCAAAATATCTACAACAGGCCAATGAATTCAGACAAGTCACCCTACAGCACCAATCAACCAAACGAGAAACACAGCGATGTCACAAAAACAAGGATCTCAACAATTTACTGAGTGGAAACCTCAGTAACAATGACCTTGATCTCAACCCCTATGTACAGCCCCAAGTGAGGTCACTGTAACAACTTGCTACATACCAAGTTGGCAGCAACAGGTCAATCTAAGCTAAAGTTATCGAAACCAATTGTTCAACATTACCGGTGATCTAGAAACATTTTATTATAAAAAGGTACTGAGATAAAATTGTTTAAGTTTTAATGTAACTAATGGAACTCAGACTGTCACAAATATGCTCCTTAAATTGTCCTGTGCCCCAACATTAATATCAAACCCATTAAATTACTCACTACAATAGATTAAGTAAATACATAAAAACAGTTGAAGATAACAAGTTGATGGTAAATAAAACAATTTATTAAATTCACACGTCTCTCAATCCCATAGCAATAAAATACAATCAAACATCCATCACGTTATAGGTAAATCTCCGGAGACGTAAAAAAACAATACCCGATATGGTTTTATGTTAAAATGTCAACAATACAGCTATCTGTGGAGATAAGGCTTTCAACAATGTTACTTTTTTTATCCTCCTTTCAGGAAGCAATTAGCATAGAACCCATTACCCTCAATATGATGTCGCTGGTAACAAATACGAATTCGAAATAAATCCAGATGGTGAATAGCTAAAATACAGGCAAATTAAAAAAAAAACCACAAGAATTTATTTCTTGGAAAGCACTGATAGAGCATCAACAGTTTCTGTAACCCATTCCCCGTTTGACACGTGTTGACCAAAGGGTAACATGTCCACAACTGCTCTTGGTGTAATAACACATTATTTCAAACTCTGGCAAAATGTCATTTAATATTAACGTCAACAGTCATAGAATAAAACATGAGGACAATACAAACAGTGAGGCTTAGAACTGACATTGTAAACAAACAATAATATGGGATGTGGTATTATTGATACCACAGACAGACATAACAGGTTAGAATTAATCATAGAAGCATAAATACGAGATCATTTGACAAATGTGTTTCTTTAAATAAAACTGAGCACTGCGGTGGAAATAAATAAAATAATCTTTTACCATTCGATATATAGTACAGTTAAACACAGTTATACTGAACTACAATATACAGTAAAAGCTTTATATGAAGACCACCTTTGGGAACAAATAAACCAGACTATTGAGGTGATTGCATTATGCAAGTTGAAATATAAAGGGAATTTTGAAAACAGGTCCCAAAAATTTGTGGGCAATATAATGAAGTGGACTTATTATTGAGGTGGTAACTAGGTGAGGTTTAACTGTTTGTTTTTGTTTTTGTGTGGCTTATTGGCACCGGGGTTTAATGCCGTTTTTCAATATTTTTCAGTTATATATGGTGACTGCAACCGGGATTCGAATCCAGATCTCCCAGTTACAAGTCCAGCACACTAACCATTGGACTAAGGTCACGGAATGTTTAACTGTAGCGAAGATTGTATAAGAAATATTATTCTCCCTGACATGATGTCCTTTATTTCTATGTAGTGGATGCAGTGAAATTTAGATGTAGTGAAGTAAATACTAGTATTCAGGTCCTCAGGAATTCATTATAACTGAGTTCTACTGTATGTCTGGAAAAATCACGCATATTTCATCAGCTTATTTCTTTTTAATTGAAATAAAACGTTCCATTAAAATACAAAATACTTTTTTAACGCCATAGAGGAATGAATGATTTAAAGAAGAATTCATATTAAAGGCCGACACCCACAGGGAGACACACAGCAGCGTAAAAGATGATATGGCACTCGTCATTACCCAATTATATTTCAATTTAATTCCCCCATGAACAGCCATAATGATGTGAGATCTATATAAATGTCAAATATCAATGTAACAGGCCAGTACATATGGTATCTATTCCCCCCCTCCCTGTTGCTTGAAATGACACCAAGTTAATGAAGCTTACCATCCATTAATAAATTTCAATAAAATTATAATTTAAATTCAAATTAAATTTCAAGCAGTGAAAAATCTAAAGGTGTCAAATGAGACAGGTCTATACTTTAGCGTATATATTTTCAGTATTATGTCAGCCGTATTCATGTGTCACAAATAAAGGACATGAGAACACATTTTATATAACACCCACAGGTGGAGATCTGAGGCTCGTTCCTTTTTATTATAGTAAATATTTTAATTAAATCTGCAAATTGAAATTTCATAACTATCAACCAACACCTTATTTCTTATAGAGAGATCTCACATATTTTTGCGGTAAATATGACATTCATACGATTCATGGTTATTTTAAGAAACAGGGATTTGTCACCAACATACAAAAGGATGAGGTGTGTTTTGATAGCTTACAAATATTCATCTGTCATAACATTTCTCCTGAACTCCAGGTTTTGGTCAAAATTAAAGTACGTACTTTACTGGTTAGTGCATGCAATGATTCAGTGATTTTCAACAATTAGGATACAATACGCAGCTGGATAAATAACCTGCAGCCAAAATCAATCTGTAAACTGTTGATAAACATCGCAGGCGGTCAAGACTGCTCAGTCTGTTCTAACGGTCAAGGTTAGGAAATGACACCTACCCTGCCAAATATGGTCATTTTAATTAAATAGTGCGAAATCTGAGAACTGTACCCAACATCAAAACACCTAAGGCAACAGTTTTATAGTTCACTATTATCATAACAATGATGATAATTAAACCCAAAGAATATTAACAGACCCAAGGTATTGATACAGACAAAAGTGTTGAAATAAACCCAAAGTATTGGAATGAAGCTAAAAGTACAATCCAACTATATTGCCCCAATTACCATTTAGTTGACCAAATCTGACAAACATTCAAAAGATGTCACTAAAACTCTGGGTCAAAGGTGAAGGGCAGAGCATGGGACAATAATAAGCAACATAAATTCAACCCAATCCCTAATCTAAAGCCATCACAAACTTCAACCTGTCTTTAATCAATGTTTACTCTTAATATGATAAAAACAATAAATACTTTATGACTTGTACGACATCATAAAGAAGCTGGGATATTGACATTATGATGAAAGCGATACCCATTAAAAATGCTATAAATATAAACTGTTAATTTTTTGTCCGGTGGCTACAATCTATGACGAAGCAAAACCCAAACTCAAATACCTGCAATGCGATGTATGACCCTGTAATTAGTGGTGGACTTGTAAATCTTTA
Source organism: Lutraria rhynchaena (assembly GCA_008271625.1). Taxonomy (NCBI): domain Eukaryota; kingdom Metazoa; phylum Mollusca; class Bivalvia; order Venerida; family Mactridae; genus Lutraria; species Lutraria rhynchaena. The sequence goes on along the minus strand of VIBL01000089.1, from coordinate 1,238,074 downwards.
AAGTTTGTTCAATGATGACTTAGGTGCACACACATGCACACTGATGACACTAAGGTAACTTATTATGGACGTTTATCATAACAAAAAAATATAAAAGCTGGTTTTGTTGGCTGGAATACTTGAACACAAATTTTTGTCCGCTAACCACGTCCTGTCATACGTGAATTATCTAAAGAAGTAATTGGGATCATATATTTCTGAAACTGCATGAATAAAACCATCCCCATGCCCGTATCAAATCTATAGATGAGCCTAAAAGATCTCCATCAGGGGTAAAAAACGTACCTGTTTGCCGCCTACCTGACTGACCCCAGTTTTTTTTTTGGTGTACAGGTATATATATTTTTATTGACCTCATCGAACATTCAATCATTAAAAAATTCAAATATCAAGGTTTAAGCCAAAACTATTATAAGTAATTGTTGATAAATACACGATTACCATAGTAACACACGTCACTCTTCATATGATAATTACTTTTTGAAAAAAATTAATCTATTACTTAAAACATATTCCTGATCACGATGTTTATCAATGAAAACATAATAGACCATATATTGCCATAATAGGTAATTTCACTTCAATGCACCCATCCTACAAGCGTAAATTGTATGGCACAAATTCTATACAGAAAAAAATGCTGCATTTTTGCAGTAAATTACTATCATAAAGCTATTGAGTGGAATACTCTTAAGTACACATATTACGTCTAAAGTCGTCATTTTAAAATTATCATACTTAGTTAACGTGACACTAAGGGCCAAGCTATCAAGCCATGATGGGTAAATTTTTTAATTGCTCTTTACAAATATATCCGTGAAGGAATGTGTTGTATTCAAAAATGCTACCCATAAACGCTCACCATGAAAAGAAGATTGTCTTTTGAAATGTTGTCGAAGGATTGGAAACTTAACCACCAACAAATCAGAATTTTTTTTTTGAATCTTTTTTTTTTTTTTGGAGTCTTCCATCATTTTTGTACACCTACACACACACACACACATATATAACTACATACCAAGTAATAAATCAGTTTCGAATTATCTTTATATCATAGAATTGTCAATGGTATGTCATAACTAATTTATGTCTGATTACACACAGGACAGTATAAATTGATAATTCCACTTATTTTGAAGATGAGTGAAATAGATAGCGATGTAATTAATGGTAAAAATGTGGGATTTTTCAAATGCTAGAAATTGACACCATAGTAAGGTATGGACTTGGTTTGAATGTCTTAACGGCTTTAAGATTTAAAATTTATTTTGGCATATAGTACATACGTAGCAATAAAACAACATGTAGTAATACATAACATAACACAGCATGAGAATAAACACCATGACATGCACACCAATACCACGGATAACACAAGAAAGGGTAAACCCTTATTTCCATAGTAAAAAGATGTTGTTTTTTTGAAAATTATCCTCATACATGATACATGTGTTTAATTTGATATCACTTCACTCCCACTTAAATTCACTCACTGACAATAAGCCAGAATTTCAATGCTTTTATTCATAAAGTTTTTTTCTAAATATTGTCAAGATAAAAAAATAAGAATATTTCACAAAGGACAGGACATGCTTACAGTTACATACAGATGTTGTAACATCATACACCACACTGTCATATATGTAATTAGAGGAAGTGTCATAAACTTACGACCTAGAACTACCAAGAGATTATTAGAGATATTAATTAATAAATAATTAGATCAAAGATGTCATCAGAACATGTATCTGGTTTTAATGTAATTGATTCATTAATATAGGATGACCTAGTTACAGAGTATAACATGTAAGAATTAGTATCATTGGGTTCAACATCGTTTTTCAACAATTTTTCAGTTATATACATCTTCCGCTTTACCTAACCTATACAGTTTTCCTGGACTGTGTACTGACCAGTAGCAACTTACCCTTCAACAAGGAGCCGGCAACTCCTCCGCATATGAAGGAAAATCGACATTCATGAAACATAACAACAGCACTATGATATTAATTGACACAATTTAAACCACTAAGTCACTGAATATGACGATGGTGAATCAAAATAAAGAGACACGGGGGAACAGGTACCTATCAATTGAAAGTTAAGGTATTTCAAGCTTGCATATACTCCAGTAACTCCCGTAGTAATAAAAGTATAAAAATTTAAGATATATAAATATAGACATTCAGATAAGACAGGTAAATTTCAACTTTTCACATACCCTCATCTATCTGAGATCTGTAAGAATATTTTTAGTTCACTAATAGAAATCAAATAACGACTAATAATTCATATCTGACATTCCTACATGTAATACCTGGCATAATTAGTTCATAGCAACTTAATACGTTTTTTTTTAAAAGAGAAATTCTTGTTAGAATACCTGAAAACAGGTAAATGTTTGACGATAAGGCCATCTTTCAAAAAATGTTGGTTTGCAACCTAAACTTTTAAAAATAGGCAGAAAGGTACATTTATTTTTAGCTATATGATTGCGCTGAAAAAAAGAAAAGCTGGAATCAACAAAAAAAATTTCACTAAAAATCAAAGATCAAAATCACTAAAAAAATTGTTGGGGTCACAGGATATTTGAATAAGTCGGTTGTTTAACAGTAAACCAACAATTTTTTTAGGATGGCCCAATATATTGTACATGTATAGTAGAACAGATCAATATAAACTTATTATGTTCAACAGAAATCTGTAGTCAAACACATTATCAACAATATAACAGCATCCTATATAAAACATCACAATGATCCACATGTTTCATTATAATAATGATTATTACTATGAACAAATCAATGCTTGACCATAAACTATGCACGAGACCATCCTTAAAAAATTGTTAGTTTCAAGGCTTTCCATTTGACTCTTAAAACAGCATTTTGACTCTTGAAATCAGTAAAATAAAACTTTTGACTCTTGGGAATTTGTACCAAAGGGGCAAGTTTACAATAAAATTAGAAGGAAATTTGTTGACTCTTCAAATTATCATCAGCCAAAGGTTATTTTTGACCCTCAACCTGGGTTTTCAGTCACACATCCAACACTTAAAAAAATTCCCAACTCAAGAAATTGTTTAGCAATATTGATGTCAATCTTCCTTTTCAATCCTTAATCCATCTTTTCATTTTCAGTCCAAGCAAATAGTAATGTTAACGACAACAAAAATGTGTACCAATCTACCCACTATAAAAAGTTTGGGTCACAAAACTGCAAACCTACTTTTTTTTTCAATGGCCTATTGAGAAAAACTAAGTCTAAAATATGACAACTTGCTAGACATTAGTGTCAATCAGAGGGCACTGTTCAAATACCACCTGGTATTCTCCATGCTATCATGTAGGTATCAAATATCTAACAAGATCACAATAAAGTAACACCAACCAGTGTCACAGATAGAACAATGAGGAGTTAAAAACATGGTGGCCTTCTCAACAAGTATTGAACATGAGGTGGTGGCTCAATGTAGGTATTGCACGTTTAGATGGCTGTCCCATTGTAACGATCACACATGGCGTGACTGGATCGCCTTAAACAAGCAACATGGATGTCAGGTTCACAAAGACAGCATGATGTTTCTAGCAGCATTAAATTCATAATAGTACTAAAACTACATGATCCCGCTTCCAGAATTTTGCAAGAAAAATGTTGCATGACCTCTGAACAAAGAGTCCAAGGGAGTTCAAGGTCAATGACAATGTCAAGGACAACATGATCCAGGACCATGTGCTGTGCAACAATACAAGTTGCTGAAGGTTTACAATATCATCGGTGAAGGTTGAAAAATCTGGAAAACTTGAGCTTAGTGACTCGGAAATAATAAAAACCAGTCCAGTTTGGACCTGCATAAAAATGGAAACTCTAGCATAAAATTATGCCAGCAAGAAGAAAACATTTTACAATACAAGTCCTGGTGAGTGGATAAACAAAAAAGAAACATCGAGGAGCACAATATCAGGTAGACAATCAACTTAAGTCTGTATTCAGAGAACCATTCATCATGAGAAAGCCGCCATTATCTCAGACGTACAGGATAAGAAACAATACCAGTCTCTGTATATAACATAGTTAATATGTAGATATTTATAAATATTTCCCTGGATTTATCATTTCTCAGACAATATGATTCATAAAGTTTCACACAACTGGGATTATAAGCTGATGTTTTACACAGAGCTGCCCGTGTTTTTTGTTTTCTCTGTACTGTAGCATTGTGAATCAACAAGACAGTTTTCTAACAATTCAGAAAATGAAAGCAGTCAACATGCAGTATGGTGCAATGAAAGTCAATTGATGTTTTGTACTATTTCAAACAACATCTTTTCGAATGAGCTATTTATGAGTCAAAGACATGAGTGTCAAGGACAAGCTAAACTTGATCAAGTCAACTAAAATACTGACATTATCAATGTGAAGAAAACTGCAATGTAAGTTATTCAGTCATGAAAAAGTAGTTCTGTAAGTAGAAGATAACTACACTATGGAAATAATTCCAACATGAAAAGTAGTTCTACAGCATGAGAATAACTGCAATGTGAAAATAATTCTGCCTTTGATGTGAATGTAAGTCTGCAATGTGAAAATAACTGCATTGTGAAAGAGTAATCTGCTAGTATTTAGATGCATGTGCCTGTACCCGGGGAGGTGGGTGGGGGGGGTTACATGACGTTGCCATTGGAGATTTCCTTACTCTCATATTTCCTAATGAAATTCCTTCACTCAGTTACCAGCATACTCAAAAATAACTTACTGAATCAACACAACATACCATAGCCTGAAAAACTCTCCCGGAGTGAGGAAGAAAAAGCATACATCTAACGGATATTTGTTCACATTGAATACCTGAATTGCCAGAAGTATTCTATTTATATTGTTTACAAAAACGTTATACTGTCAGAACATTTCAGGAAAGTAGGATATATCTGGTGTTTATATCTGATAAATTATCCTCTTAATGAGTTGATAGCCTACTGTGCAGCCATTATCATTCCATTTAATGTACCTACAATGTGTTAGAATTTAATTTTTCAGAAATAACTAGATGGTAAATGATACAAGCGTACACAAAACTAATTTCAAGTTCAAGCGAAAAATTTGTTCACTAAATTTTTGGATGCAACTGCATTTTATGAACAGAGAGTTAATTTGACCTTTCCAAATCTCACACTGACCTTGAATATGACCTTGACTATAACCAAGAAGCCCTAATCAATTTAATGGCTGGGGTCACCATGGTAACTGATCTGTTTCGCATAATAATAAAGTCAAGTACAGCATACCACACTCAGAGGAATCAGATATCAATAAAATAATTAATATTACATTTACATGGTCTGGTAATCTTCATTAGATATTGTTATATATACAACACAACACTATATTCAGTATGTTTAACAGACAACATCAAAATATCTGAGATTTATAATACAAACTCACTGGAATCTTGCACAGGTAAGTAAAATAGGAACTTGTACAAAATAACATACCAATAATTATAAACATAAGGGTGGTGGGGTACGTTTTGGAATATAATGGGTAGAGTGCATGTATATTCATTCTCTATTAAGTAAATAACATTAAATCAGTTAAGTGTATGACCATGACTGGGAAGTTATGCCCGTTATCAATGTAAGATAAAATATTAATTGGTCAATTGATGTGCATCTCAAAATTTTGTAAATGTTGATATGTGATGGAGGTCAATTTTTATAAATAATTATCTAAACGAGACTAACTTAAAAGGTTGATGACCAAGTAAGCAATGTTAGTAATGTTGTGTATGTGAAGGTTGAAGATAAAGTATCAAACTTAACTCCAATACAAACAACACCAAATTACTTTACAGGAAACATCAATCAACGACAATTGTGTTTTTTATTTGTTCTTACAAACATAGAATATCTCACATTGAAGGCCACTGTAGACATGAACGCTAAGTGTAACCAGTTTTTGTGATTGTATCAATATGGTCCAAATTTCAAATCCAGAGTTTTAGGAAAAATCCATTTGCCATACACGCCACCCCCTGTAGACCACAAGGGGGCAGTACCAGGTATTTAACATTAGTTATCAAAATATCGTTAAGTATACATGTAGGTTATAATTGAGAAACAGAGTTTCACAGACATTTACACAAAAAATACAAAGCCGGTCATACCAAATGGAGTAAAGGAAATACCAGATCCAGGTTTTTTTCCACGGGTAGGGGAAGGGCCCTTTTTCTTAAATTTGGGAGAAAAATAACACATTATTTTTTTTTAAAAAAGATGGGAAGAAAAAACTTGATGTAACCTGAATTTTAGGTGAAAACTGCATGATTTTAAAGATTTTTCATGCGGGGAAGACACCCGGCTTCAGCAATGGAAGGAAAAAATAACCTGAGATCTATCAGCGAAATATTTGATCTATATACTTGAATTCGGCACACAAACTTGGACAGATGTCAAACTACTACATCTATGATGTACGAAAACTGGCAAAGTTTACTCAACAAATTCTCACAGGGTCATTAAATACATCATAGTAAAACATGTAACATACCATACAGAACGGGAACAGCCTAGTAACCAGATTATGCCGTAAATTGTCCATTAATAAAAACGAAACATAATACAAAGACATGAGATTACAGATTGTGTAAAACCCGACAGACTTATCACAGAGATATAGAGAGAGCTAATAGATACAATAGAGGAACACTTTGATAATAACAAACTTTCAGAAAGATTTACTGGACAGGAAGTTGTTGTCGTCTGCAACAAGAATCATGCAAATCTCCTACTGAAAACTTAAGTCGATAACTCAAAAAGCTGGTTTTTTAGTAATTTTACCAAAATTAAAACCATTTTTTTACTAAAAATGTTAATTTTGAACTGAAAACTTCAAATTTTTCAAATTTGAAATCAGAAATCTACCACACAATTAAGTTATTTTGAAAGCACATACTTTTATAACCATCTAATAACTTTGGAATATAATTCTCAAAGATACCAGTAATAACAGTAATATCATGTTTCCCACTGAACCACAACTAATAAAGAAGATATAACATATTCTGTCACACATCTTATGATCAAAGGCAAAAAAACCAAGACGGACATATTAGAAGGGCAGAGAAGTATCAGTGAAACACACTTCAAACATCAAAATAAAGAAAGCATGTTCGAACAGATTTAAATCTTCAAGCGAATTCATGTATAATATGCCAAAACTGGGGACCCCCCTCTAAATGAGATAATAGTACCACTGGAATGTAAGAATAAATGAGAACAATGTCATGTTGTTTATTATCAGTAAAACATTCTCCTTGTTCATACCTGAAGGTTACCTGAGGTCATCTCTAAGCTAGATACAGTGTAGATATAATATCATTTAATCTGGTGCTAAATACTACGAATATCATTTACATTGTCAGTATTATCCGGGGCAGCCCGGGTGGTAGGGTGCAGAGGTGGATGCATAGAATTTTGTTTCTCTACATTCTCTTCAGTACGATGCTTAACAAGTACACGTAAATATCACCAAAACTCAAATAAGGCATATACAGTGCCACCTTTCCAACGCAACACCCCTTGGGAGAAGCAAAAATATGTTGTTGTTGAGATGTTGTTTCTCTAGAGAGGTTAAATTAATAGTTAAGTCATACAATTGGGAAAAAATCAAGCTGTTGTTCAAGGGAGGTTGTTTCTCAAGAAAGGGCTGCTTTGGAGATGTTGCAATGTATAACATTTACACTGTTGGTCTTACCCAGGGGCAGCCCCCCAGTAGTACGGAGGAGAAGGGGTGAATTCACTTTTGTAACTTTAGTTTCTCTACATTCACTTCAGTTTGATACTTAACAAGTGCACACAAGTGTCACCAAAACTCAAATAAGGAGTAGGTCTAAGGTACAGGACATTTCAAGTCATTCTCAGAGGGGGTGAGCAAGCACACTTGAACCCATTTAATCCATCCCAGCCTTTATGTACTGCAGCATATCATTTACACCATAATGAATTGTTCTTATGAGGGTATATACGATTGTACCACAGAATCTGGGTAAGCTAACCGTGTCAAGAGTGAGTAAAACTCCTTTTTTGACAAACTGATACCTCTAATTACCCTGATTTATTTTAAGATAACATACAATTACAGGTGGATAATTACTGTTAAGTATCCAAGACAGAGGCATATCACCCCTAATAAGGACATTTATTTTCCTCTAGTTGTAACTTATATACACATGAAAGAATATCAGTCACCAATATTGAGAAATTCAATGAAAGTCTGAACACTAAATGAACATTGTGCAACAGTTTAATGGATTTTAGGTTTTATCATTATTATATATTAATGTTGTAATATTACACATATTATTATAACATTTTTTATAATAAATATACATGTATCTTTGGTTCAGTATTTTACAGACCAGCAGAAATTTGCACCCAAACTGGAAGGTACATAAAGGTGTAATGTAACCTCCAATAACTCAAGTGGTCCAACCATGGTAGCAAAGAATATTTACAGGACTAATACATCCCTATGCTAAAAATATATAAAGTAATTATCTCCTACATTGAACATTTGTTAGACTGGTACCCTAAAAGGGTTATTTAATGGACTGGTACCCCTGCATATGATTATTTGATGGACAGGTACTCTGTAGCGAAAATATGTTGGACTGGTACCCCAGCATATATTTTTGATGGACTGGTACTCTATATATACTATGTGATGGACTGGTACCCTGCATAGAATATTTGACAGACTTCTACACAATGAATAAAACCTGACTGGTTCCTGGCACTGACAAAACGTAGATCACCAGTAATATAAATGTTCCAAGAAGTCTTAGAACACCCTTTTCATTCCATGATAACAACTTCATTTCATACCCAGGCATTATTTGTGAGCCTCATGGCTGTTTATTTATACACTCACCTGAAAATAGAAGAAAATGAAATTAAGAAAAAGATGCAAGTATCATTTGAGGTACATACTCCAAAGTGATAACATAAAAATCAGGAATGAAGCTTCCGACCATATAAAACAGTACAATAAAACATATTAGCGAAACAAAAATACAACAGAGAAAAGTAGAATAACAGAACAAAATGATGTAAAAACATGTGATGGGATCAAGTATTTTATACCATAAATGTCACAGATCCAGTAATAATCTGTACAATCATGACAGTACTATAATCTGTTTGAATTATTTAGCTCTTCAAAAAGAAACCAAAATAAACCTCCAACAGACAGCTCTTCAATCAGAAGGTAAAAAACGTGGACAGAAGTTTGCAATCTGCCTGTTTAATCCTTCTGCAGAATATTGTTCTTTGATATTATTGGAATTATGGTAAGCAAACAGATACAAAGTTCAGGAAAATTCCAAACAGATCAAAAGCGTTTGTCATATATAGAAACTCATTATTTTACAGAAAATGAATATATCTTTCCACAGGCCATTGACACAAGGTGTAAGGTTCATATTAAAGCATACTAATATATCTTCAAATACGAACTTCTCTAGAAATATAAGACAAAATCAATGGTACTAAATGACAATATTAAATTTCATTGTCATCTGAACTAGAAGATTATTGGCAGTAAATAATCCAATTACAGTTGGGTTTAATATTCAATCAATTCCATACAAGGGTTTACGGAGGAAAACCTAAGACCAGTCTTCAATTATTAGCATCATTAAAGCTGTCTGGTTTAATATTCTAACATTGCCCTTAAGATTTTCTTGGTTGCTATCATAAAACCAGTCTACAATTTATGTAAGAAAGTAATGTTCAATAATATATAATATACTGGAAGTGTTTTGTGATTTGACCTTTCCCTTAGATTAGAGAGCTGTTATTTTGAGTGTTGAGATTTGAGAGCTGAGTGAAAAATTTCTTAGCATGGCTTAAATGCTAAGTCAAGAAAGCTTGTTATTTTGAAGCTTAGATTTAGGTGTCGAATTTTGAGCTGTTATTTTGAGTGTTGAGATTTGAGAGCTGAGTGAAAAATTTCTTAGCATGAAAGCTTAAATACTAAGTCAGATTTGAAAGCTGAGTGTAATTTTGAAGCTAAGATTTGAGTGTTGAGATTTGAAAGCTGAGTGCTAAAATTTCTTAGTATGGCTTAAATGCTAAGTCAAGAAAGCTTGTAATTTTGAATCTAAGATTCGAGTGTTGAGATTTGAAAGCTGAGTGCTATAATGTCTCAGCTTGGCTTGAATGCAAAGATAAGGCAGCTGTTATTATGAGGCTAAGGTTTGAGTGTTGTGATTAGAAGGCTTCATTTCATGTACTGGTTATGATTTTGGACCCAGACAGATATAAAATATATACAATACTATACATATCACTTAAGCACATCAATATAGCAATGAGTTCATTTAGAACTAGACATTATTGTATGTCGAATCTTTGTATTATATGTCGAATCTTTGTATTATATGTCGAATCTTTGAATGTAATGAGATGCCGAAATAATCGCAACTTTGCTAATGTTATGACTCAGACATAATGTTCTAAAAAGGAAAACATTATGAATGAATTTTCTTTATGTTCAAACAAAAGGTGTCAGATAGAATAAATGTATAAATGAATATTTGAAAATCCATGACGGTATTTTAACTGGGTACAAATCAATTTATCATTCGCACAGCCACAACATATATTTGAAATTACAAAAAGATGAAACATATTTATTGACTCTGTTCATTTAGATACAAATAAACACACAGAAATTCATATTTTGCAGAAAAATATGATTTCATAATATATCTGTACATTTTACAAATTGATTAGTTGCTATGGAAACAAAAATTAGAGGACTTTTTTTACATCTTACATGCATACGTTTCATTGATCATAAAGTTTATGGAATGTTTAGGTTTTAAATTGCAATAAGATACAGACAGGAGATACAAAGGCCTGTTTCACAGACATACCTTAGTTAAGATAACAGTTTTTAATCTTAAAAGTCTTGTTACCAATCTTTGTTAAACAAAAGGTGTTTTTGTTGTTTAGGGGACCTATTGTCAGCCTTTAAAATATAAATATCAGAAATGTGTACTATTTTGAAGATTTTTAAATTGTAAAAACTGCTGCCTGGTCAAAGATACGTCTATGTTATGATCCTCTGTAGTAATAATGTATGTTTTACTTCGAAATTTCTCACATAATTTACTTGCCACATAAAAGTAATCAAGCATATATTGCTGGGTAATTGAACTTAAAAATTCAAACCCTTCAGTATGAAGGGCGACCTGAATATCGTCAGATTAGCATAAATATATTGTAACTCCGTTTTGGTTCAAAGCTAAACCTCTCTCACTCAACATGAACTCTCAATATACAACATGATAGAAAACATTAGTAGTTTGGTGATATTTTGTAAGGGATGAAATTAGTCAATAAATCTTGTCTTTAATTCAATATTTATTTAAATACGCCAGTGAAGTTATATCAAAGAAATCAAAGATGAGTTTGTGGATACAGTGACGATAGATTATCACTGATAAATTCATGGTAATAAAAAGGTGAGATTGAAAGAAGGCATATAATATACGACAATTTCATTAATATCCTCTTTTTATCATGTATAATTATATGACATTTATGAAAGATGAACTACATAAAAATTTACGTTCAATCATAAGGTATAGTGTGTCATGTGACCATAATACATTAGTTATCAAGTGATCTTGTCTCACATAAATATCAAGGCTATCATATTACAGCATAACCCATGAAAACCAGACTCCCTGAAAACTGGAATTCTCTGAAAATCAGAGGATTTTTCAAGTTCCATTTATTTCCGTTCTACAATCAATAGTTCTCTGAAAACCGGAATTCTCAGACTTTTGGCTCAGTCAAGAAGGGGTCCTGTTTTCAGGGGTTATATATTGTAGTTCTACAAATCGTACTGGTGTTGTGGATCATGAATACAACTAACTTTAAGGAGGCAGCTAGCTCAAAGTTCATTAATGTATAATTCTGTCATTCAAAACAAAACTAAAACATTGATTTTGTCGAGATTCAACTTAAGAATAACTCAATTAATGATACTTTAATTTGAAATTAATCACGGCGTCTCTAAATCATTAATCATGTTTCGCTATGAAAAACATGACAAAATTCATCAGGATCACCAGATCCAATTTCCAATTAAAAGAAATAAATTCAACCACTTTATAATTTGTATCAATTTGATCTGATTAAGTTTTCCATCCCACTTTTGTGTTTGGTCAGATATAAAAAAATAATAAAACAATTTCTACATTGATTGCACTTAAAATGTTTTCCTTCTATCAATGATTTAAACTAAAATCATGAAATTCTTTTTTTTTCACTGCTTGGGGTTAAAGGTCAACCAAGGTCATTTAATGGCATTTACGGTTTTAATGGTGGAGTACACGTCGCCAGATCTCGAGTAGAACCACCAACCTTCCATAAGCTAGCAGGACAGCTTATTTGACTTCGTCTGATCTTGATTGAGATTCAAACTAACAGTGGTGAGGGGCTAGTGATTACTAAATTACCATGACCACATGACCACTGAGTCCCGGGCCTTGAAATAAATTTCTTGATTCCAAAACCTGCTAAATTCATAACTCCTGAAGGAACTCCATCATGCAATGAAATTATGCTAACTCAGCATATTTTTTTCAATCACATCTGAATTAAACTACAGACTACAGTTTAACATTAACCAGCAGGTAGTAAAATTGAGAGGCTTGCAATAAATCAATTTTCTCAATGGAATACAGTCACACACATTCTCGAACAAATCAATATAAAGTTCATTCAAAATATTTCACCTACAGTACAATATATTCAAAAAGAGATAAAAATACTGACTTCTTTATTGACAATAAAGAATAAAATATGAAGTCTCACATAAACTGACCTTATTTTTTGGCGCCAACCATGAATTCTCAATATCAGAGTATCTATTTACAACAGGCAAATACAAAGTTGAGGTTTCTAGGTCCACTTTGAACAATGATTTAAGAGGTGCTTGCAGTTGCTTAACATGTCACAATAATTTGAGCAGAAAATTTCATGTAAATGTATAATTATAAGCTCCTGCAAGTAAATTAATTCGGCAGAATTTAAAATGTCAAACTTGATAAATCTAACTCAGAAATTTTGTTACCTACTGGGTAGACAATCTTTCAATCAGCAACATTAACTATTGCAAAAAAAAAATGTTTGAATGCACTTATTCATTTCACCATGATGGATGAGAATATCAACAGTTGGGCAACTTAACCCCTCCATCATAACGTCTCCTAAAAAGGTTACGTATTCTCTCTCCTCATTATCAGTGAAGCCTTTGAAATACATCTCTTCCCATGACAAAAAATTCGCTAAGTTAGCATTTAAATTTCTACAGTTTCTTCTTTTGAAAAAAAAGCATAAATCACTATCAAATTTCATGATCTTGCGAAGGTTGTACTTTTTTAAATAAGATAAATAACTGTTCCGGTCGAGTTAGCATATAATATGATGGTTATTATGATAAACTGTACCTCCCATTTTGGTACGGCCTTCAAACAAATTGTCATGTTAAATAAATATTGACTAAGTACTGATTTAATACATGCCTGATTCACAAAATAGCAGATGGTGTAATAAGTTGTGAAATTCTTTACAAATTATTAAAAAAATAAACAAATTTTTAGGCCAATGTTGTCTTATACAGAGAAACTACCTATAGCTGTTGTTATGGCAACATATTCCATTGTTTTAAACTTGTAATATAACATAAACCTTACACATGTGACATCCACCTTACATTAATTCATAAATCTATTGAAGTCTGGTTTACAATTCTTCATAATTATTTGCAACAAGTCATGCAGAACGTTTCATAACCAGTCTATAATTACAAATATAATTATTAGAAAAAATAATAAAAACAACTTTTGAATCAGTTGAAAAAAGGGCTTAAAAAGATAAAGACATTTTTGCCATAAGTATTGTTGTAAAAAGTTCACTCTTAGGACACTATTGCCATTGACAAAATAAATGGGTGCAGTATTTCTTTACAAAATAAATGGGTACCATTTTTTTGGACGAAATAAAAGGGTGCCATATTTTTTCACATGATAAATGGGTACCATGTTTTTTTTTTCTCATTGCATGGATATAAAAATCAATTTTAATAAGCAATGATAGCAAAATATATTACAACATAAATCAAAAGTATCACATTAAAATCACTTACATCTTATTTAAAGATAAATGACACACACCATTATTACTAAGAATCATAAAATGAGATGTTACATTAGATTTGCCTCATTCAAAAATAAATTTAGCAACATTTTGCTTCATATTTCCATGAAATTTCATAGAAAAACATTGAAATCAGATCTTTTTTCTGTGGTAGACTCATTCCAGGCAACTTTTTTTTGCTTAACCCGCATTCAGAACAAGATTAAAAACTCTGAAAAAAAATAAGAACATTGTCTATCAAGCGGATACTGATATAATCAAATGCATGATATGGTATAATTACAACACCTGATAGTTAATTCATAAACACAAGTCATCATATAACAACACTGTGCGTAACAGTCATTAAGCCAATAACTGAAACAGTTTTACCTCATTGTTTGAGTTATAAAAGACTGTGTCAGTTAAATGTCACTTCAGAATAAAAAAAAAATCACATGCATGCATTTTTGTGAAATCTAATTACTGGGAATAATTTGTAACAATTTGAATACCTGTAACTGATATCATAACAATAAGTTATCCCCATTTATTTTGAATAGAACACTTTTCGTTAATATTACCAACTTCAATTTTGTATGCAGGGTTTTCCCTAATAGTTTCTGTTTAAGGGTCCCAGGGACTTATAATAATCAATACAAAACTTTTGGGGCCCTTGGAGAAAAATTAAGGATCGCAGGTATAGTATTTTCAACGACTTTATTTATGGCCACCTCCACCTCTGAAATAATTTCAGGTTTTGTTCAAAGGATATAAACTAAGCAAAAGAGAAATATTATCAGCGACGTGCATCCCAGGTGGACGCAACATCTTTAAAAAAAATAGGTCCCCCGGCCAATTTTATGCATGACGCAGAAATCCTGCGTAAAGGAAAACCCTGGTTACTGTTTGAACTGACAGACTGATTGAGTCTATTTGGAAGTATAAATTAGTTAATGTGATATATTTTGTCCTGAAATGGTTCAATGGTTTTCAATAATTGTCATACAATGTCAAAGATCTTAAATTACATAAAATAACTCAACTATACAATTATTGTTAAATTGGTTCCCATAGAAACGTAAATAATACAAAGTAGTCATTTAACATGAATCTTGTATCAGATATACTTAAACAGATCAAAATATGTTCAGTCATTCATTAAATGAAAAAAAAAACATAACTAAAAGATTTCCCAAAAGATATTTTTTGGAAAATTATGTAAAATATATATGACTTAAAATGAACTCTAATCTTGTAATTATGAAATTTTATGTATGAATTTAATGTTTGAAATTAAGTATGAAAGATCCCTAGACTGCAGCAAATGACTTGCTTAAACATGCTTGGAGTAATTTGTGCATTTTGTCATTTCAACAAAAGATGTCTTCCTCTATCGTTAAGGACCCTAGCTGATGGTTTGATTTTACAACCCCAAAGAAAAAAAAACATCATTTGTGTTCAATTTGTGCAAGACAGACTCATAAATTCTCAAACAGATGTGAATTTTTCAAATGCTGTTTATCCAACTTTGAAACATGAACAGGGTTCAATGTACTTCACACCAGCACTACAACTACAGACCATTTTTAATGTAATTCATAAAAATTATAATTCATTCATCAATGTCAGGTTATCGTCCAGCTATTAACAGTATATAGAGTTTGTTATAACGAGAGTTGAATCACCTCTCACTTCTTCATAAGGTGAAACTCCAGCATCCGCTGTACAGTTGATAACAATACTTTGATATGACACAACTTACTAAAATAGCATTTATAATTTTACAATTAATAGCCTCATCTTTGTTACTATCTTATCACTGCTTGTGTCATATCCAGAAATTAACGATAGTAAGGAATTAGTGATAGCTTAATTAATACATACATCTTTTTTCTCTAATTGAAGTCTGATTTTATGAAAAACTTCAGAATTGGCCAACAAATACTCATACTTTTTAAACTAAGTAAATAATAAAAGAAATATACTTTAGTGTTTCTATCAAAATTTATGACTACACATGATTTTTTGACAAAAATAAGACAACTTCAAAGCAAATATCAAGTTTCATTCGACAATTTTTTAAACATTCACAGCCGCAAAATATTAAACCTAAACACTCATAAAAGTCAAAAGATTGAGATATATTCATTACATAATAAAAAGTTATGACTTTTACACGTAAATCATTCATTTTTTATTGTTACCAAGCAACTCTGAGCAGTAACTAGGTACTTGATTTAAATCTATCCCATTTGAATCAGAGCTTTCAATATTTATCTAAATAAAATATACATCAAAATAAACAAAAGACATCAACAAATTATGACCAATGATTTTTGTGCATATTACATACACATTTGTTGCATTTAATACACATAATAAGACAGAAAAACTTCAAAAGCCAAATAATAACGCACAGCAATCTGACAGCAGACGCAGCAAAACACAGGTAAATTTCACCAAAAACTGACATTTTCACATGAATGTCAAATTATTTGACAGCCCGATTTTGAGTTTTTCTTTAAAAGTAAAAACTTTATCACTGATAGAATTATATAAAATAAAGTCGCAATGAAAATAATTTCGAAATTACCAAAGAAACTGATGGCTCATTTGTTGAGCTAATCTCCCATAGCCCTTTATTCGATCACGGGTGACGGTCATTGATATACACTTTAAGTAATAAACATAACTTAAGATACTTCAAGCAGAATGTGACAAAAACTGATTGCATTTCAACATGGGATAATGCTGGTAAATTTATGCTACATAAAAAATCAACAAATTGTGTACCTAACATTCATTGTTCGGTGTTCGAGAAAAATTGAAACAACAACTTTTTTATCATTTATTATAAATGAAACATAAATCTTATGCTAACCAAGCATTGACTGTTAACTGTTGTTAATTTTTCAAATATTTGTGCTTGTTTCATAGAATTTACTAAAAAGTCATCCGAGTATACGTGTATATACGCAGTTCTCAGTAAGTGAGTCACTGATTTAAATCTTTCCATGCATCTTATAGAACTTGTCAATGAATTTAACACTTTAAAATATACAGGCTTATCGTAATTCCTTATCATGCAATTCCTTATCACAAGGACAGGGCAATTTGAAACCACAAAATATTTGATATACAAAATTTTAACAAACTAATCGAGTGGCAAACCCAGACATTTTTCTACACCTCCGCAAACCACATCATTATGATGAAGACAAATATATAAAGATTTTACCCACAGGTGCCTAAGGCAAGAAAAGAATCATAAAATTAAAATTACACTTTGAAATTTTATATATATTGCTTCCAACATGCATAATTTTGCAATTTACAAACTCCCATGATGCATCATTCATATCTTTCCATGGCATGTGACAATTATGTCCCCCCCACCTAGCAACTATCATCCTTCTCTGATACCGTATATTCCATAATAAATGCCCCCGGAGGCGTTACATTTTTGAAAATGTGTTTGTGTCATTCCTTGGATTTAAAGTGTTTTCTGCTAATTTCTATTGTTCATCTCGGATTAAAATAGCCTGTCATGGCAAGTCACTTTTGTTTTCTCTTGTCCAAAAAGGGGGGGGGGTTATTAGGGGAGGGACATTTATAAGAGAATATACGGTATCAAAGTATACAACTGACTATCTAAGCTACTTTATTAACTAACTATTTAAAGACTCAAGCATGGATATCTAAAATCAATTTTTGCAAAGAAAAGCTTTACACTGTTTGATACTAAAATCTTAATACACTTCGATTTCATGCAGTGTGCATAAATGATGAAGGATCAAAAGCCGTGTAATTAACGTAAATTGAAATAGTTGAGAAATGAACAAATCCTGCTGTTTTAAATTATCCTAAAATAATTTCATTTTATTTTTACTCTCTCGTTTCTTGCACTAAACTCTACAGGCTTAGAGATTTAATTTAATATGTTTATTCCTAAGTAAGGGCACTGAATTTCATGAGAATTTTAAGCATCTGACTTTTCTAAACTATGTACTCCATGACAAGAATATTCTACCCATAAACAACAAATTTATACAAATCAGAATGTGAAAGCTACTAGTTCTTGCCATCCCCCCCTGCCACAAAAAAGTTCTTGCCATTAGCTAGTGGCTTGAGTTGTGTTGCAAATGGTAAAAGCAGGCACAACACAGAATGATAGATAAATAAGCAATACATAATCATTGGGAAATAATTTAAGTTATACATAAATGACATTTCTATTATCACAAAATTTGTAACAAAGATTCTTCACAGTCCATTTTGAATTGTCTCAATATAAAACTTGAGAAGTCATGCCATCATTATTGAAATTATTCCACAGTCTGAAATATTTTCATCTATTCCAGACAAAATCTGTCAATACAATTCTGATACCAGCTTTGAGACGTCACAACATATCTACAGTCAACTTACAAGTCACCTCAAAAACTGACAGATGATGATGATAATGTTAGCTTTTTATACCATACCAATGTAAAGATCAAAATGGTCAATACATTAGACCGGACCGAGAAAACATTTTATCCCAATGATTAATACAAATAAAAAATGATGAAATCAAAAATGTTTTTGAACAGAGCAGTAAACAAGTTCTTATAATTGTAAACATTTAGACGAGACACGAATTATGATGTAAAAATTAAACGTTAAGAATTAAAACAGATTACAGAGACACATCATGTTTGGTCCATATTTAGTCCAGATCTCATACTTTCCGTCAGTCTAACTTCATCAATCACAAGAATATAACATTATGTTAACACCTTTTTCCAAGAAGGTGACATCATGTCATAAACAAACATAGAATAAAATTTAACAATGTGAAACTAAAGCCAAAAAATTAGTCATGTTTCTGGTAACCTACCTGACTCTATTTTTTGGCACTGGCGCTAAACTCTCTACCAGCTAAATCGAAATTACAACAGTGTTTGGAAACAAATCAAATTTCAAAAATATAAAAGATATGTTTCAAAAAAAGACTGAACAAGAAAACTTATAGCACCTACCAATCTTATTTTTTGTCAAGTAACCAGAAACACAAAAATCATCTAGCCTAATATCTAGATGATGAAGACAAAGTATTTTAGAACCGACCAACCCAAATACTAATAAATTTGTTGATCAAAGTGTAGTTATTTTTCCTCCAGCAAATTTGGTTAAGACAAATGGTTGATAACTGAGTTTTAGCGCCAGATCTTGGGGGCGTCCACATCGTCGAAAACAAGTTAATAAAACATCAATTATGAACGATCCCAATGACAAATTGGAAAGCTATAAACTACCTGCAAAGACATTGTTAACTTAAACAGGTCAAGAGACCATCGCTTCAAAAATGAGAACATACTGTGTGTAAAAAATATTTTGAGTAAATACAAAGTCAATAAGCAACGATTATGCTGAGATGTAACATCACCAAAAAAACTAATAAAAACCATGAAAGTGTTATAAGTAGACAAAAGAAAACTTGAAGCAAACACATTAGTTACAACCTGAAGTAGAAATGATTCTGGTATTTGACAAATTATAAACAAATGGGAGAAAACAACAACACTGCCAAAGCTACTATTAAATGTCCAATGTTTAAATTACCAGAAATGCATCTGTTAAATGAGTCAGTGTCAAGGTTGACAGAGTTTCAATATGGACAAGGAAAGATAATTAGTCAACTCAAATATCACGGCAGGTTCATGAAATTCTAACTCAGGACAAAGTAAGTGTCAATTTAATGGCAAATTTCGATACCCTAGTAATTTATGTAAAACATCATTTTTTTATATCTCATGGATTTCATTAATGTACTGAAATCTATACAACAGGAGGTACATGTCAGGAACATGATGTAACATTTTGTTGATCAGTTACCATGATGACAACTGAAATATATATCAAGTTGAGGACTATCAAGTGTCATGTAGATGCTATGACAGCACAATGTGGGGGCTTGCTATTTTTTACTCAGACAGTCTTTAGTGTAATATGGATAGGTTTCCCAGTTTCGCTTTCAGGAAGTATAAAACAAAGGTTATATAAAGCAGAGATGTGGGACAATACTAAAATTTCATCCTAAATCATAATCTGGTGGGGTTGTGTGTTACCAACAGACCATCTACACCCTTGTATACTGAACTTTTTCAACCTCAACCTTGAAACTGATACAGCATACAGTAAGGATGTTGGAAATCAGAGATTAGACCAAACAAACGAGCTTTGTATCAAACCAATATCTAGTGTCTCTACATACAGCATCGCCAAGTTCACCAGGTAACAACATCTTCCGAACCTTAAAACAGCTGAAATTTTTATGCTTACTCAGCTTTTTTTTGTTCTTGTTTCATTTAATTGTGAACAAAAGAGGAAGCTAAATAAGAATTTATAGGGTATGAAAATTCAAATGAGTTGTTGTCATGAACACAGTTACCTTGGAAACTTGTCTTGGCTAATTAAACAACATCTAATAAGCTTGATGAAGATTCTAGGACGACAGATATGTTCATTATGTGATGACAAACAACGTTCGTGCAGCCCAGTACATCTTTATATGCATACATCAAATACGGAGGCAGTGGAAAGAGGCTTGTGCTACATTACACCGGTACAGGGTGACTTAGAATCACAAATTTACGAATAATAATGTATTGTAGTACATGGTTTATGTATTTAGTAATCTGTAGAATATGTTTTAATATAAAACTCATTTATTGTAAAATAAAACAGTCAAATGATTAAATAACAATCATATGCAAAATTGTGTGGAATGCCCTAGACCCACACACACCATTTGACCAGGGAAATAGAATTACCCCCCCCCCCAAAAAAAAACAACAACAACAAGAACAAAAGCAAAAAAAACATCACAAAAGCAACATTTTGTATGATTCCATGGTAAATGCAACCAGTGCAGTTTATATACAGCAACAATGTTGCAGCCATGTTTACAAAATTGGGTGGGTGGGGAACTTTGGTCTGATCAGTTGGTTCATGTAGAGAAAAACATACACATGTGTGCATAATTATATCATTTGCATTAAAATACCATAATTTTAAAGTGACTAAAAATTTCCATGAAAAATGTCAGAGTGAAACGACAATAGTTTTATCACGATATACAGACATGATGCATACAAATGTATTTAAAATGAATTTATAATTAATTGAATACATAATTAGTCTATGACATAATTGTAAAGCAATTTCAAGCTTTGATGAGCATCGAGAACTTCAGAAAAGATTAAATTATGTCGACAAAATTCACAAAATTTTGACATCCTGGAATGCAGTCCATGATCATCATTTAGAAAAACTTATTCGTAAATATCTGCGCACCGAGCTATTACAAGATTTATCAACCCAAGTTTATATCCTACCTATAAACAGTTGATAACAATATATCAATCCAAGGTGACGAGAAAATTTAGACTTGCCATATATGGTAACAAATATCTGACTTGACGGTAGCTATATGAAATGCATGAAAGCAGTAAATCTTATGAGCACTTAAATGTATCATTCCACAGATCCATTTTAATTTTCACTCGATTTAACATCACACTGAAGGCCAGGGTCATTTGGCAATTTTTCCAGCTATGGAGGATGACCCCTGGCATACGTACACCTGGGTAGAACAACTGATCTTCCAGTCAGGCTGGAAAGCTTCCTCAGATGTGAAATTTGCCTGGTCCCTAGTTGGGATTCAAACTCACGGCAGTGAGGAGCCAGTGATTAGTAGTTTGAGACCATAACCACTTAGATAACAATGCAGACCCTCCATTGATCAAACACTCATTATAAAGAATACAATCTAAAGGTCTACTTTGATTTCTGACAGTAGATAATTAAAGCTCTGTTAGACTACAGCCTTCAAAGTGGACATCTTTAAGTTAAGGGGGTATATTTTTAAGTTACTTTTGAGCATATAATCTCCACATCCATTAATGTTAATATATAGGACTCCCCTACGAGATGACTCACTGAAAATCATTTTTATAAAGTTCAAAATAACAAGGTAAATAGTTATATAGCCGCAACAATAGAAATATTGTTTGAAATTCACCTGATGAAAAAGCAGAGGGGGGGCAATGATATTTCATCCACACTTCGTTGGATATATAACTAATGGAAAAATTATTAAAATAGATGTAATATTGTTAAACTTCATCATTTCCACACCGATAGTAAGTAGGATCTTATTACCATACGCACATAACCATTAAATATTACACAAAATACATAAAATACTCTCAAATTCATTTAAAATGTTCCCTCATTTTAACTTATCACCTATTTAACTAACAGCCCACAACTTTCCCACCCGGCCTTATCATTTCAATTTTCAATATGATTATATTGTAGAGGTAGTATCAATGAAAGCATTTAACATTAGAATCCAAGTACAATAAATAAGGATTTAAAACTAACCCATATAAAGATCAGTCAATGATAATCCGAGAACTGAGGCAAGTCGGTGCAAGTAATATTGTGGTATAAGACTTACTGTATACAGTAATATTTGAGGTACCCATACTTAAAGCCCAATAACAGGCAGAGGATTTTATTTTACATTGAGAGTTGATAGTTTTGCATTACAAGTAAGGAGCTCTTGACAGAAAATAATTGCCAAACAGAAGCAATTTGACAGATTCAGTGACTCAAGTCCAAATTTCATCAAAGGTTTAGCAAACCCAAGTCCTTAATACAGTAAATACCAGACTTAAACAGTAGGTCAAATATATAAGAATATGTTCTTTTGATTTAAAACATGTTCAATAAAATGCAATCAAACAGGCCATCATGCAAATCCAAACAAAAACACACAAGCAACAATGTCCATGTTGTAACCCTGCTTGTCACAAAAAAATAATTTTACTAGAAATTAAACACCCCCCCCCCCAAAAAAAAAAATCTGATACAGAAATTGTAAAATTGATCGAGACAGCTGACCAAAGGAAAGAGATCTGACCAAAAACAGGATGTATTTTAATGTTTGGAGTGCTTTCCAACAAAGAAAATCTTCAAATCCTCTGTAACATATATAAAGTATAAAACATTGATAAGCACCACTATTGACATTCTAAGTAGAAAGTTTCGTTAAGATATTTTATACAGCATAGCTCCTACAAAAAATATATATATACATTAATTTACACAGACAGTAAAATTATACACCAAAATACCCCACCATGTGATAAACAATTCATTCCTAGGATACAAATTTTTCACAGAAATATTTGGCATCAATACTGACTGCCACGCTCTCTAATGTTGATATTACAGCTAATGCATTCCTCACACTGGGATATGAATTATCTTTGTTTCCTGTAATCAACATACTTATCTGTAGTAAAAGATAAAAAAAAACAATGTGTGCGTAAACATTCAGACAGTATTACAGTATTAGAAAGTCAAGCTACCATTCCTCCTCCGCAAGCTATCATGCATTTAATATACACCATAATCAATCAACACTTCACATTTTTTCAACTAAAGATTATGCTGACACAGCTATTTATAATTGTTCTATACTTATAAATGCTACGTTCCAGCGTTAGGAGTAAGCTCCCTTTGCAAATGTATCTTTCTAAGAACATTGCACTGCATCCATCTCGCCTACCTGGATTTAAATACAGTGTGAAGTATGTTTGTGAAGTATTATGTATTTTTATTCTTTGATGTAGGTTGAAAAAACATATTACAAGCAGTCAGTGTGGCTTAAATTCATGTGCCTATAATTTCATGTTAAATATGGTGTGAAAGCTTAATTAATGTGCCTGATAGGAAATCATTAACCCAGTAACTAATAATGATATTGCAGTTATTTCTGATCATTTCCCTAGAATTATAAGTGCAGGCGCATGCTTGACTTCAGCATTATAACAACTGTGTTACTGGGAGACCAATAACAACATTGTACCATTCAACATTGTGGTCTCGTTCAACATTGTGATCTCGTTAAAATGGTTGTGGCATGCTTACAAACTGTCCATCTATAACTACAACAGGTGATAATGATGAAAATAAACTGTATGATATTGTGAGACTTCGTAAGGTATTTTACGCTGCCATCTTACAGTGAAACTTGTTGCCGAATCAAGTCATAAAAAAGCAGACTTATTTTACAATCCAAACAATTCTTAACACTGCAAAGAAATGTAAAATGGTCAAGAAACACTTTTCATTACCTCCCAAGTAAATTTTTTCAAATTGGAACAAAGAATTTTGAAAGAAAAAAAACTGGGACACAGAACAATCAATTTATCTACAATTTAGTAGTGAAAAATAAGGTAACATGGTAATTGTAGGCTATAACATGACACCCAGTAGAACTATTTCACTTTGACAATTTACACAAACAATTAACATTATCTCAGTTCATCTTAAACAATCCCTGTCGACTGGTTCATTTAACATGTTCTGCATTGTCAACATGGTTTGTTTTACAATTGATTTTCTTGTCTTTTAGATCTTACAGTACCTCCATTGACAGGAGAGTATCCAGTTTTACAAAACAATTGAAGAGTACAAATTTTTACTGTGTTGATTTAAGGTACAGAAATATTTGGGTCAAATATCTTTTCCCCAAAAAATCATCTTAATTTCTATTGTCTGTATTGTTCTATTGTCAACAACCATTGTTTTGATATTTTTAAGCATTTCCATACATTATTTACCTAATTAATATGCCGTAAATATGTTTGGTGTAACATCCAATCTTCAATGTTATGTACAGAAAAAGTGTCAAGTTAAAAAAAATTAAGCCATTGCAGCAAGCTTCATGATATGAAATAATATTGACCTTGGTGTCACAATGACCTTGAATAAATTTACTGACAAGGCCAGCAAGTCATGGACCCAGCGTTTTTTCACTGGGTTTAACACCGTTTTTCAAAAATATTTCAGCTAAAAATATTTTGGTTCACCTAACCAGTTTTCCTGGACTGTATACTAAACCAGTACTAACTTATCCTTCTACAAGAAGCCAACTTCTCTACATAATTATGGAGGAAAATCGAGGTATGATCTGCCGTGACCAAGATTTGAACCAGGATCGTTGGGTTACAAGTCCAGTCCATGAACCAGTGGACTACAGTCAGGGCTCCTAGCACTTAGAAAGTAACTTGCTCCTCTACTGAATAAATCCCGATCCTCTCCCTCGCTCACTCTGACCCACCAGTCACCACATCCTTAAGTATTAAATGATTTTACCGAAATTTGAGGACAGAAAAACCAACAAGAATATAAATTTAGCCTAGATAAGGAATAATTCAGATATAGGTATTGGATATCATGATTTATGTCACCATTCCGAATGCATTTTAACAGAAGATTTCATGTCGCAGAGGTTTCTATTTCCAATTTCTATACAATTTTGAATTCAATTCAATAAATGCATCATGGATCATGGCACTTCAATAAGAGAGTTCTATTATAGATAATTTGTCTTTACATTCTCGCAGTTTATATTGAAACGAAATTATTTAAGGATATTTATCTGTGTAAAAAAATACTTAAAGAAATTGATTTGGACAAAACTATTTCATAGGGACTTGTCAATGAATTGATGAATGAATCTTCTTTCATAGATTTATTCAATAGAACTTCACCTAATTTTAGAAAATAGGCTAAGGAGATATCTCCCAGATGTACAAGAATAAATTAATACAGTTTTATAGCAAGATTATCTTTTATTGAATAGAAAAAACATTTTATGGTTACACTACTCTTGAAACTGAAAGTACCATAAAAAACATCCATCTTCAGGTAGGACCTCCAGTCAAGACTCAAATTGACCACAGAGACAGAGGTAAAAAGTTGTGTCCATAGTTACCTAACTGACCACATTTTTGGTGCAGACCCTAAAGTTTCTAATGGCAAAATCCAAAGTATGAAATCGGGATTTTCCCTAAGATTTTTCATCCGAGGATCCCCAGGACTCCCATCTCCAACATTTTAGGGGTTCCTTGGGATTTTTGGGGTCCCACACAGAAAATGCAAAAGGCAAATTCCAAGACAGAAGGGGGTCCTGAGGATGCGATGGTCACTCTAAATGTGAGTCCCTCGACTGAATATCGCATCAGGGATGCAAGAAACCTGCGTCAGGGAAATCCGTGTGGAATTATTTGGAATGAATCGTGCTTCATTTTCACACAAAAGTGTGGCAAAAAAAGGTTTGCCTACTGCTTCTATGTAACACATTTTGGTTAAAAGCAAGAAAATCTACAAAAAAATCTAAAATCTTATACAAATATCTAAGAAATATTTCTAGTTCAAATGTGACACTTAACAAATTATCATGCGACTTTAAACAGAAATTTGAATAGTTATCATCATCAAAATCATGAACGGCCTTTAATTTCTAATTATTTTATCGTTTACGAATCACTATATCTTCATTTATTCTTATTACAACTTTTAATCAAATATTTCAACTTTGATGTGAAACCATTAATTATGACTCACAAACACAAGACAAAAAAAAGTGAATTTATACCATCAGGAAATACCTGGTATGCAGGTAAAAACCTGAGCTTTAATGAATCATGTAAATGAATCAACAAAATTAGCAGTTCATTAATTTCATTTAATGGACGACTATTATTTATAGCATTTATACTTTCACACGGATTCAATATGAACAAATAAACTAAAGTACAGGTCTAAAGCAGACTTTTACAGCTAAGTGCACATACATGTCAACTTGATAATGAGACCGTAGCTTCAGTCAGTCCCAAATGTGGCCTTAATATCAAGGTCTTACTGCAAACCATTAATTAAGTAAATTCAATTGTACTTTTACCACAATTTCTCTAAATGATTTTTAACTTTTAAGAGCATAGTATTCATTTGATACAGTAGTTGTTTTAAACAGAACAACAAAGTCAAGAAATATTACTATGTTAGCTTGATTGCGATACAAGCAATTTTGCTTATATTAATCATGCTTGAGTCTGTTTCTTGGACACTGCACCAGTACTGCGTCCGAAAAATGGGATTGTGAAGATCATGAATGAAACCCGTTGGAGTCGAGATTCGAA
Source organism: Lutraria rhynchaena (assembly GCA_008271625.1). Classification (NCBI taxonomy): domain Eukaryota; kingdom Metazoa; phylum Mollusca; class Bivalvia; order Venerida; family Mactridae; genus Lutraria; species Lutraria rhynchaena. Next base: position 1,210,818 of record VIBL01000089.1, on the reverse strand, counting down.
CTCAATACCTTCTGATCAGAGGTCAGACGTTCTACCTCTAGACCACGATGCCTCCCAAAGAGGTAGGATCAAGTATTCAATTTTCTTGGTAATGTCTCAGAGACATTGTTACAAAATCTACAGACTTGCCTAAACACTCCAACTTTCGTCAAGTTTACATACATATGTACCATTATAGACTTGCGGTGACAGATTTCATGTGGTAAGATATCTTAATTTAACCACAGCAAATCACATAACAATTTTATGTCTGTAATGTTCCGGCAATGTTTTATAATTAAGGAAAAGTCACATGAAATTTGCATTTAATAACATTTATATAATACCTACAAATATGGGACAGCATTTTATTGCTATTGTAGATGGTTTTGCATGGTATCGTGACTTTGTCATGGGTATGGTTGATGAAATAAGCGCTCAACCATAATTCATTTCTTTACAAAATCAAGTCCATCATCCCAGTTTTGTTTTAATTTCGCAATAAAAAAGTGAACTTTTATTTATTTAAGTATCTATAAACATCATATAAAGTAACACTTAATAATTATTACAGTAAGTGGCAATAAATATCATACAGAGATTCTGTCACATTTATAGTGTCACGTTTTAATACAAGTTTGATAGAGATATTACATCATTAGTTATGACAAATACACAAATTTTTCGTTTAGAGTTATTTTATTACTACATTTCACAACCAGGTGTAGGACAGTTTTACAATAAAAAGTTACCCGATATTTCATGAAAGTTAGAGTGGTATAATATACACACCAAGCCAGAGTGGTATAAAATCCACACCAAGCCAGAGTGGTATAAAATCCACAATTGACCTAAGTGGTACAAAATCCGCACCAAGCCAGAGTGGTATAAAATCCACACTAGGCCTGAGTGGTATAAAATCCACACTAGGCCAGAGTGGTATAAAATCCACACAAAGCTTATTAAGCCAAGCTGCTTTAAATGAACATCTTACCAGCAGAAGAATTGGGACAAACAAGTAAAATGGAGGTTATATAATTTTCATATAAATAATTGCATAACCAGAAACAGTTTTTTAACTATTTATAAACATGACTAAGTAGTAAGTTTTATAAAATTTTAAGCTATCAAAATTCTGATTCTCATTCATTCTCACATGGTCTCATTATATTCATTTTATTACAAAATAGCAACTGAGAAATCAAGTTTAACGTAGCATGACCGATAACAAATTACAGGGTGGATATATTGAATGGCCTTCAAATGGATGAAAATCTGAAATAACAATTTTATCACATTCCTAATCTGTATCCGCTGGGTACAGATTGACACATATGACTAATTACATCAACATAATATCATCTTTTACTCAATGGATAATAAAAACTGTAAGATTCTTTGAATTAGTGACACTTGCACTAATGTCTAACACTATTCATCAATAACATCTCCAAGAGCGAAATTGAAAAATAATTTCTGCATTGAAACTTTTCATCTCATGTCCAGTCCACCACATTTTTTCATATTTGTTAATCAGATGAATGACTGCAAAACTACAAGACCAGATAAAATGGCTCGGTTAGAGCTAAAGGCTATTATTAGGACCATTTTGTAGTAGCTAAAAGCTGGTGTTAGGACAAGCTGGTTGTAGCTAAAAGCTGGTGTTAGGACCAATTGGTTGTGGCTAAAAGATGGCATCTGGACCAACTGGTTGTAGCTAAAAGATGGTGTCCGTACAAGTTGGTTGGAGCAAAGAGCTTGTGTTAAGACCATTTGGTTGTAGCTAAAAGATGGTGTCCATACAAGTTGGTTGGAGCAAAGAGTTTGTGTTAAGACCATTTGGTTGTAGCTAAAAGCTGGTGTTAGGACCAGCTGGTTGTAGCTAAAAGATGGTGTCTGGACCATTCGGTTATAGCTAAAAGATGGTGTCCGTACAAGTTGGTTGTAGCTAAAAGATGGTGTCCATACAAGTTGGTTGGAGCAAAGAGTTTGTGTTAAGACCATTTGGTTGTAGCTAAAAGCTGGTGTTAGGACCAGCTGGTTGTAGCTAAAAGATGGTGTCTGGACCATTCGGTTATAGCTAAAAGATGGTGTCCGTACAAGTTGGTTGTAGCTAAAAGATGGTGTCCATACAAGTTGGTTGGAGCAAAGAGTTTGTGTTAAGACCATTTGGTTGTAGCTAAAAGCTGGTGTTAGGACCAGCTGGTTGTAGCTAAAAGATGGTGTTAGCGGTACAAGTTGGTTGTAGCATTCAATTTGGGTAGCTAAAAGACAATAGCTAAAAGATGTGTACGGTCAATCATTTCATCAGTCGTGAGGTACGTCATAGCTAAATTCTAGAAACCTGAACAATTGGAAAATAATGAAAGAGCATATGTTTTGCAGCAAAACCATTGTACCAATGTCACATGACTCGAGTTATTTCATATATTTATTCAGCTGAACAACAACCATAATTCTATCACAACAACAACAAACTGAAGTGAACACTCACCTGAAAATAGAAATAAAACAAATTTTTATCACTCTGTTATAATTTCAAGGGTAAACACATAAAACATTAATAATTACAAATCTTTGCAGTATTCATTAACTGTCAGATGATGTAAGGGTGAGAGAAAGTCATTTTAATTTTAAAATAAAAATTAAGCCAACCAGAAAATGTAAATCAGCTTGGTGCATGTGAAAAACCATTCCCTCAAAGATCACAATAAAAACTTTCGTAATTTGAACTAAATGACTCTCATACAGCCTGATCATTTTTAAATTACACAACCTAGGATGAAATTCATAACCGAACAAGTTATTTTTTTAAGAGGTATGAGTAATGGTTGAATTTAAATTATCACAACTTTTTAATATATACAATTGTGTCCCAGCATAATTTATGCAGATTGAAATGTATGAGGTAAATAAAGTATTTAATGTCTGTCATCCCTCTATGTCTTGGACCTTCATTAATAATTCATCATCATAATGAATTCATTATGTATGCATTAAGTTTTCATAATTACAGTCACACATAGTGAATCATGCTACAAAGGTCAAAGTCAAGGTCATATCTTAAATGTCAAGGTCATAAAACATCTGTAGAGAACATGGAGTGATTTCTTAATTTAGTTAGCAAACGTAAAGGAAATAAAAATATATGTTGATCATTTCTCTTCAAAAAGTTCTACCATGGTAAATTATTAAATAATGTTCATTACTTCAGACAATATTTCGAAAGAAATCACAGTGTCCTTTAATTAATAATTTGATACCAGCGTTTTATCCCTACTATGTGTTTAATTTTATAAACAGAATTCTAGCAACAGAGAATCGCCCACGGCTTCTCCGATCAAACGTCTCACATTACAAACATCAAAATTTATACATATTTTCAGTGCAAAATATAATACGTTTTTTTGGCTACCAATGACATATTTGTTTAAATCAATACGATTCTTTCAGAACGCACCCATTCAGTAAACATAACATTCACATTTCAATAAAATTCCAGAACCTATAATCCTATTGTCAAACATTGCTTTTCACCGATAAAAATATGCGCCTAAGTATTTATTAAGACTGCCAGTATTTTGGGTGTATTAACAATATCTGACTATTGATACATAATTAAACCCCATTTTTGCTTCATAGAAATAAGCATTCTTTGGTTCAGGGTGTTTTTATAGATTTTAATTGTACAAGAAAAACAAAATATCCCAGGACCAGACAATATTATCATTACACTACATGTTTTTTCATCAATTACCCATAATCCCACAGTATTCAATGGTTTGATTTATCAATTATTGAGATTGAAATTTCATTAATCCTTAAAAATAGAAATTAATTTCATTCAATATAAATACAATATACATGTTATATATAAGGAATAAAAAAGCTCCAGGTTTACGATAACCCGACAATCCTTTTTTCTGCCAACCATTGCCTTTTTTGCGGTCATGGTCAAAATAAACTTTTTCCAATTGTTCAATTTTTTCTGGCCAATATTTTCACTTTCATATGAACTGTATCTCCAGACAAAAAAATATTTGAAAAAAGAATTTTGATTAACTTCCCACCCAAATATTTTTTTTGGGGGGGGGGAATAAGAGGAAACCAGGTTGGTTTTTTTTGCCAAACAATCTGCAGAATTATCTAGAGGTAATTAATCTTCATTCAAATGAGTCCAGATTGCATAATTTCACCTGACTGGTTCTGGCAAAGAATGACTGGAAGAGATGGGATGCTAAATTGAGAAGTTCAACACTTAAATAGGTCGGTTCATGCAACGTGTGATTATGAACACTCATTGTTGTATAACGGTTCATGCAACGTGTGATTATGAACACTCATTGTTGTATAACAGGTATTTCGGATGATCCTATGTAAAAAAACATTAAAATTTATTTAATAGATCTTCGAGAGTTTTTATTATAATCCCGAAGCAATCTATCAAATCGTATGGCGCAAACTGCTTGAGAAATGCAATTACAAAGAAATCTCAGGGGGGTCTGTATATAATCATCTAACCCAATAAAGGTGGACACATGATTCACAAATGATGGATTTAAATTATGCAAAAGTACAGACAAGGCACTTGAATTCAAAAATCTTCTAGTATGTTATTTTTAAGCAAGATAAATCACTGTAAAAATGATATAACAGTTTACCATTGACAATGAAAGAAAATCTTGCCCTAAATAATTTGTGTAACTGTACAGCATGGGACGATCTGATACTGGATATGTTATACGAAAGTGGGCTAATTAGATAAAATATTTATCATACTTTGATTGTTCAAAATATTCAATTACTAGTTTAATCCATCTTAATTCTCACGAAGGGAAAGGCAAACTAAGCCCTTTATTCGACACTGGGGGCTTATAAACCCATAAATCTACTTTCAATCTTAATTATGTCCTTGGGTGAATAAACATTAGTTTGATTTTTATAGGATCTTTTTTATAGCAATATATATCAGTCCAATCTTCGCTTGACCAGCGACAGACTGTTCAATAAAACACTTGATTTTTCATTAAGATTTCATAAAGTCAAACTCAAAAGTAATTCTAATCTGGCTTGATCAACAAAAGATTTAAGATTTTTTGTTTAATGTTTCTTACTAAACAGAGTGATAAAAATCGTTTGTATTAAATTATAGGCTTTACATACAAGTTTTATCAGTACCAACTTATTATCAACTTGATATCTAATTAAATTCCTATTGTATTTGAAAATTGGATGAACAATCAATATCTACATTTTAAATCCATAAGCTAAATACCATCTAAACACAGAATGTATACGCAGGAGTTTTCACTAGACATCAAAAAATAATTCAAAGAGTCAACGCAATTCTCAGGTACAAATTCTCAGGAGTCAAAAGCCATATTTTACTGATTTTGTGAGTCAAAATGCTGCTTGAGGGTCAAATGAAAGCCCTGCACATACGTTACAAGTACAAGACTTAATCCTGTGGTTAAATTTATAATGCAGGTTTGCAGAGGGTAACTCAGAAACAGCAGAAGCCAGATTTATAGGCATATCTTAGCTAAAATAGCAAAAATAGCAGTTTACAAACTATAAAACCCTCTACGAATCAAGTGTTTGGAAATCTATTGTTAGCTGTTAAAAGGTACCAGTATGCCATTTGCAAGATTTTTAAGTCTAAAACTTGCCATTTTAGCCTAGATATGGCATGAAACTGGACACAGAAAAGCAATTATAGCTATCATACTCCACAAGTAACTGTGGTCACTAATAAAGAACCCAAATTCGACCCCTAGTAATGTCCAAACATTAGAGCAGCAGGGTGGCCCCTAAAACTCAAAGTGACATCTATTTACTCCAAAGGGATCACCTTACATAAAAACAAGCTGTCATCCAGAAAATTTGTGTCTAAAATGTCTGATTTAATCAACAGCAATTTTAATCAAACATTCCTCTAACAATTTTGAGCAGTTTTTAACAGCAATCTGTACTATTGACCTTTGTAAGTATTTTCATACCAGCAATTACAAACTCATTACAAGAAAAGCCTGACCAGTGGGGGATAATATCTTCTCATAAAAAGTTGATACAGTTTCATTATAACTGTCAGGATTAACTTACATTCCATCTTTCTTAAGAATTAAGATTCTATAGAAAAAAGTGAATGACTTTAATTACAAGACAAAAACCATTAACAATAACAACAACAACAACAAAATGATGACACAAAATTGATGTCATAAAATTTCTTTATATGCATGGAAGAAAGAGGACAACTTCTAGTATGATTAATTTTATGACTGTCTCATATTTATTCAAAGACGATAGAGATGTCAAGTGGGAGTACATAAGGTATCTGCTCTTAATTCCATAGGGAGCTCAAATTTGACCTTGACCTTTATCAGGGTCACCAAATTAGGCAGAAATATTGATTTTATATCGAAGTAAGTAGTAATTCGGAACCATCCATAATTTTTTTTACATCGTTTTAATATTTATATCTTTTTTAATCAATATATAAATGATCAGTTTATATTTAACATAAATTCAAAATTTTATGATTATTCATCATTATGAAATACTCATCACTGTAACCATAGCGATTGTTATATTATTAATGCATGAAACATTCACCACCACACCCAATACACCACAATAACAACACAGAACAACAAAATACTTGACAATTACAATGCATGAACTGTTTATGCAGACATCTCATGCATGAAATGCAATTTCAACATTGTCTCCAGTCATTGATACAACAATTTGTACCCAATGTAACAGTAGGGTACATTATTTGCGTCTTATATGTTAAATGTAGGATACCAACAATTTAAATTAAAGTTTGTTAGCTGTAAAAAAAGTGCTTGGTTTCCACTAACCTGACTGCATGACTCTATTTTTTTCAGCTGATCACAAGACTTTTTGGTCTCAGTCAATTTTTTTTTCTTGTCAATATTTTCATTTTCATATTAACCATATCTCCAAACAAAAGAAAATAAATGAAAAAAAAGTAAAGTGAGCCAATAAACTGTATTTTTTGCAGAAACCAGGCATTTTTTCATTTGGCCTTAACACCAAGATGAACAATGTATATGAACAATGCTTCAAAGGTGGGTCTGGCCTTTATGTAAGTTCAATCAAACTCAAATATGGACAATATTCACACCCAAAACTCTTCTCACATCTACATTACGGTCAATTAATTTGATTTAGTTCTCAGAAATTCAGTATCTGAAGTTAGCTATCTTCTATTGATTCTACAAGCAGTTATCATGTATCAGTTTTCAGCTCATAAATTTAACAACCATGTTAAATCATTGTAAAATCTGGTTTTGTCTCCCTACAAACACTGTCTGAACAATAAAATTTGCATTGCAAAATTGACAAAACAATTAAACTTATCATTAGCAGATTGAGAAACTTAACGAGACACAAAAGTGAATAACAAATTAACAAACAGTCTAAATTAAACATATAAAACAACTGAATCATTTACTGCAAAATAAATTTTCAATAAAACTTTCAAGGCACCAATTAAAACCCAATTTCTATCGAACATGCTTAGATACCAAGAAGAAACAACAATGATAAGTGGCCCCAAGTGGCCTGTCAACTTAATACCAAACAATACCCAGCCGGTCACCGTAATCTGAACAAGGAGTTGTTGAACACTTTAAAGGAATTCACTAATTGAATATTTATAGCTTTTTCTTTTAATACACAGATTTTTATTTACAAATACAATACAACGGTAGAGTCCAGTCTTTTATTGTCGCTGTGTGTGAATAGCGCTAAAACTTCAAAAGAATTTAGACTTTTATACAGGAAAGGTGATATGTTTGGACTAAATGTTGTCCCGTTTTATTACAGTGTTAACATTATTTTTTGACATTCAGCTGACAAATGTAAGTACAAGTTTTCTACACCAAAATCAACAAAAATCCTACCAAAGACACCGACTAAATAGAATTAAAGATTTATCACAAACAGCCAACAACATTTTGAATACAAGCTTTTTCTATCTAAAACAAAATAAAAACAGGATTTCTGGCCGATATTTAAGCATAATTTAAAAAGGAAACAAGATTTGTTGAGATTTTTAAACCAAAAATAAAAATCATATATTTATCAGAAATCGTTTTTTTTTGTTTAGAAGATGCCAGTAATAGAAAATATCACTTCAAAATCTTATAAATTCTATTTTTAATGATACTCTAAAATACAGCAGAAAGTTAGCTGTCGTAGAAGAATAAAGGTAATGCACATTACTCGCAAGAATTTCCTTTATTATGGACCATGATGTTGCAAAATTGAGCAACATAATTACAATTATGCAACAAGACTGTCAGAGCTTCAAAAGTTTACAATAATAACAAGAAGACAGAAACAGTCACAAAACCAGGTTTTCATAATTATGAAGTTGCACATAGCTAGAATATTACGTGTGCACAAAATAAACAAAGGGCCATAATTTTGCAATAAATGACCAAATCACAGAACCCCAACAATATGCTCTGGGGTACTTGGTGATGTTAGTTATGTGAAAGTTTCATCAAAATCCCTCGAGAAACATCGGAGGAGTTGTGCGCAGGCAGAAGAAATTGTGGACGCCCACCTGCCCCCCAACATTGGCCAATTTAATAACCATGATTTCACTTGTGGAAAACCTGGTTAAAAATCAACTATATAGTAAAACATGAAATACAGGAAAAACGCAAAAATTGTCAAAAAGCTTTAAATGTCTTCCAGTTTTTATGTTTGATACATCAAAATGGCTCAGAACAACACTTCAGTATAAAAACAACTACCATTAAATATTGTTTTTACATCTGATACATTATTACAATACATTATTATCAATATTTTATTCTATTACATGGGAGAAAAAAGTATGAATGGAATTATAAATATATAGGTATATACTTTATATGCTCAAACCTAAATTTTCATTCATACAAGGGGATTATGGCCAAGATAGTGTACTTAAATTTCAATTCATTCTAATCTTATCTAATGACTGACCATCTTGCACATATCATTAGGTTTTTCCTTGCCTTGGGGTACATTTGAACTTTTACACTGTATACACAATGGCTAAGAAGACAATTATCTCCCTAACACCTTAGGGCATCCAGATCATTTGGAACCATTACAGACATTAAAATTTCAGAGTGACACATTCCCACATTCCTTCGTTCCCACAAATTTGATCATTTGGAGGAAATGACCCAAAAGTACATGTTAACTGACCAAAGGTGAAGATGTAACAAAAAGCTTCCCAAATTATATTTGTTCAAGCTAAATCCAGTGCTCAGTTAGAAGTTTCAATAAACAATCTACGTTGTAAACATGACACATTTCAATACCATATCATCAAAACATGAACCAGGTCAGAAAAAGGACTTATTTACATTCACAACATAATTCAAATAAAGCAGGATTTTATAAGGTATCAAAGCGTAAACTTATTGTAAACTTTTCCTATGATTTGTGAACAGACAAGACATCAAAATAGGGATGATAATACAACTCTACACCACGACAAGGCATAAAAAATGCCCCTCCAGGTTTCCACAAACCCAACCAACCCTATATTTTCCCACTGACCATAATTTTTTTTTCAGTCTCGGTAAATTTTTCTATGCTATCTTCATGTTCATATAAACTTAACGTCAAAACTGAAAAAAAAAATCATTTGAAAAGAATAATTTGTCAACCTTACTGATCCTGTATTTTTTGGCAATTATGGAAAGCAAAAATGTATGTAAGAGGAGTATCATGAGAAAATATTTTTTATTTTAATGCAATTATATATCTCACAATATGATAGGGGTAATATTTTCTAAGTATTTACACTACCACCTTCATTGCACCTATTAGTATCGCAGCAGGTATTTTGATACCTCAATTAATTTTCATGAGAGCTTATTCAGACTGGATTAATTGCCATCATTATTTCCAGTCAAGTCATATCGAAATGCAGAATTAAATTTTGAAGCAGGAACAGTCATTACTAAATACAGAACTAAAGAAGAAATGCGCTAATTGATTTTTTTTTTTGGAAATACAAATTTCCTATTATGATGATGGATTATTAAAACTTTCATAATCAAAATATTACAATTAAAATGAATCAATGATAAATCAATTTGTCTCAGCAGCTTATGAAAAACGATTTCATTAAAATGTCAGCACGAAATGAGGACAAAATATCATCAGCTTTCAAATAGGGCCTTTCTATAGTGGTACATTGTACAAACCACCTTCTGTGACTTTGGACCTAACTTGAACAAAGTTTAATACATTCTATTAAAAAGAGCAAAAATCAAAAGTTGATTGAGCAACAATATACCGGTACATCCTATCTTTATTTACGAGAAAAACTCATGAGGCTTGTTAATATATTTCCAGAGAAAGGATCTCTTTGACCGATATGGTAAAATTTGAAAATGTCAATTTTGTAAAATAATCAAATATCAATTGCTATTTCTCACACAATATTTTAGCCTAAACAAATAAAGGGTTTGTTTCTGCAATAGGTTACATTGCCCAAAAATATGTGGGTCAGTAGGTAGGGATTTTTTATTTTATGTTTTCTTTTACATATATTGGCAACACTGTACGGGAATATGTGCGCTGTAATATTAATGAGTAGTGAAAGTTACAATATAGCATTAAGATTTGGACGCCTTAAAAACTGAGTCAGCAGGTAAAATATTGGGTGGGTCAGGTAACCGAAAACAAGCCTTTTGTTTTTTGCCTTAATAATAAAGTCCAAGCTGTAGGGAGACATAGTATCATGAAAATATAGATTTACCATCTAACATGCAATCTAAAAGTAAATCACTAATT